>OU015493.1:42522095-42574595 GCA_907164885.2 Dolomedes plantarius | reverse complement strand
CAAGTGAACTGTGATTCGAGTGTCAAGTGATTCGATAGCTGGGCAAAGCCCGGCTAGTGCTTAATTAATCTTGAAAATTTCCCCTGAGTTAATTATTTGGGGTATGTCTATTATCAAGATTTATGGCTGAAAGGAAATGATAATTTTTGTCCATGAAACTCTGTTGAAAGTTGTTAAGCAACATTATTTCACAATGAAGTTTCACTAATTTGGAAGCACTATTGGGGCTAAATTGAACCAAAATGAATACAAAAATAAGTTAGGAAGAAAAATTCTATGTTAGAAAAATCCATGTTTCATTTAGTAATAAGGAAGTTCAGATTCGATTATTCAGTATTAATGCATTAGTCAAAAATCACAAAATTGGTGTCCAACTTCTGATAAAAATAAACTTAAGCATTTTTAGTCTGGACTATTGGTACCCGTCCAAACATGACGCTAGATAGTGAATAATTGGACGAAGACACAATTATACTCAACACATCATTGCCAAATCTTGAAATCATAATAATGGCGCAGAAAACAATTAATGTGTTTAAGAGGCCTCGTACTTAGTGAGTAGCTAAAGCCAGATTTTAAAATACCACTGAGCATGCGCAGAGAACAATTTTTTTAAATTGTAATTATCGTTCATTAACAGCGCAAAATAAGCAATTTCTATAAGGTTTAATCTTAGTATTTTAACAAACACATTATCAATAAAAAATAAAATGGCAGAGAGGAGATCTAGACAGACTCCTCGTAATAAACGTGTTTGTCATTAAAACATGTCACCGAGCATGGCCCAGAAACAGTGGGTTTCTAAGACAGATTTAAACATGCCACTGAGCATGCGCAGAATCAAGTTTTAATTGTAAATGATCGCTCATTAACAGAAATTGCGGTTACAAAAACCCTATTTACACATCTTCAGATTGCAATCTTTCGTTTCAGACCAAAATGAAGTCAATGGATGCAGTAGTTTTCTCTCACGGACTGCTCAAAAAGTCGGCATAGCAACTTAAATATATAGATTGACACTTAAATGTGGAAATCTCAACAATAAGATACATAACGAGACATGACTTCAACCAGATTGATTTCTCCAAGCTATGTTTAAAAGCTTTATTTCCCAAAAATGTTTAGACAAGATTCTTTAAAACACAAAGAAGGGGTAAAAAATGCTATGTCACACTCTGATAACCCTCTTATTACATCCAACTTAGAAATTCTTTCTCAATGTCATTTATTTCAGCAACCTTGAAAGGTTTCGTAATTAGCAGTGTGAGAACTGAAACGACGCCCTTATTAAGTTCGTTGATTCGTTCGAGGTTTTGGCCAAATTTCAAAATTGCATGACTTACATAACTGGAGAAAAGTATCAGAAACGAAATGTCAAACACTTTTTTTTGCTGTAGCTGTAAGAAATTAGAATGATAATATATAGATCGAGTTACTGTTGTATTAGGCGTATTTCTGAAACCAATTTTGACATTCTACATTCCGTTCTTGACAATATTTGGACCTCTAGATGTTACCTACATGCAGAGAGTTCAAATTAAATATTATTTGAAAACATCATAATTTCAACCCCATCCTGATCCCTGTCAACTTTATTCATTTCAAAAGTTTGGTAATTGTAATAGTGTAATCAGTGCCATCATTTTGACCATCACTACGGGAGCCTACCAATATACCATATACCAATCCAATATAGCTTGCATAGTAAGCAGTCAATGAAAATCTTAATGTTACTGGTACCGACCGAGTCACTTACATTGGTACCACCAAATCATTTACAATGGTATATAAAATAGAGAAATGTTAAACGTTTATATTTGCTTAAGATGCTGTGTACTAATCCTATTGGATTCGCTCATCTCAATGTTAACCTATGGAGAAAATGTGTCCTATTATTTACAGCGAAATAAATGCTGATAATCCAATAAAAATGGTATTTTCAGATAGCCCGAACTTTTCTGACCTTGCAATATATTTAATTTTATAATTTTGTCCAAAAAAGGATTTAGGAACGTTTAAAAACACACTAACTATATCTCCCCCCGAATAATTTAAATTTTAAATATTATTACATTTTTAAACGAAAATTCTCCAAGGGGTAAAATTTCGTTCCTCTATTACCAAGTACAATTTAAAAAAAAAAAAAATTCTTTCAATCCAGTCGCAATCTTAGGACTAATTTTCTCCATAGATTAACATTGAGTTGAGCGAATCCATAGGGTTTGTACACGAATATGAAAGAAATCTGAAAATAATTATTAAAAAGCACAGGACAAATGAACATGTGTCACAAACTTATTGAATTGAATTGGTTGAGAGCAGTACGGTCATCTTTTGCTACACAAGGGCTAATTAAACCGATACAAACACATATTGAAAAAATGAGTATTCTATACCGAAACGAAAAAAATCCGTTGATTCACAAGATTGAGTCCGGGGTGGAAATGACACTTTTCATATAAATTATATCTCCATCCTTTTCTCGACAATCGCATTCCCCCCCCCCCCCCAAAAAAAAAGTCGAGATACTATATGGGTAACTTTTATAAACTTTGATTCATTTCATGTTGTGTCCATTAAAAGGAATTAATTCAGTATATTCTGTACTTGACTAAATTTTTTTTCATTAAGTGTTTACCACCATTTCTGCGTTCTTTGAAAATACTTTTTTTGTTTACTTAGATGATATATGTCAATGAAGTTAATGCTATTTCAATTTCCTTCAAAGGAAAGTGCAGGCAGTTCCGTATGTTAGGAATGTCTAGACAGCTCAATTTTTATAATTGTTTTGTATAATATTCATGAACAAAGGACCCATTCTTCCCTCCGCTTTTAATCGATATTAGCGTAAAATTTTTGCCTTCCGTACATGTCTATTAATGCTAGTATAAATTAAACTAAAACCATGGAAAAGGAATGTCTAGACAACTCAGTTTTTATAGTCGATTAAATTAATCCACTGAGAGCAGAGATATAAGAGGAATAGCTATCGTATCTCTGTATAGTACGCTTCACCTAAGATTCAAATTTTTTTTTTTAAATTTACGTAACATAAGACTAGGGATATAGCGCATGACTACTTTTTTGACTATTCCATCATAACTCTCTCTCTCTTCTTAAAAGTCCATACTTCCGTACACCAACTTCTATGATTTTGGTAATAGTCTATAGCACTTATAAAAATACCTGTCTCCCCTAAAATGAAATGACTTTGATTGGAGGACATAAGTTAATTACTGGTTAAGGAGAGAGAAAATTTAGAAAAATACGTTTTTTCTCATCTTTTTCTCAGCTTTATAAACTCCAATGTTGTAGAACCACAATAAATTTCTCAACGTCGGTCAACTTCCTAGCACCTCTGCAGTAATTTGCCGTAGGCCTCCTTCAAGAATGTTAACGATCAGGAATTCTCTCACGTAACGTTGTAATGGCCTCAAGTGACGGTTCGACCACCGGACCACCTTTAAAGGAACCCTCGACTTGTTGCAGTTTCAAACCCTGTTGGCGCTGTTGCAGTGGGGGCAGCCCCAAAAGGGCCCCGCGAAGAGGCCCTGAGAGACCAAATACCTGAACTCTCCAGAGTCCGTCCAAAAAACAGAGTAAAACTCCATGCCCAGCGAAGCGGAAGGCAAGTTCAAGGCCAGAAGCATCGCTTCCCCTTGAAGAGAGATCTAGGTCAGTGTGATTAAATAGAACATCTCGTCGTTCTCTCCCCCCTCTCTCAGAAACCACCACCAATCCTCCCCCCTCCCCGTCCCTCCAGACGGTATCTAGAACCGGAACGATCAGGCTGAAGGAGAAAACTAAATAAGAAAACAACAGGAATCTTTAGCTGTGCATCAGGTAGAGCGATTGTCACCTTCTTTTCAAGCCAGGCGTAACCAAATGTTTCTAAGTGGAAATTTTGTAGAACCGTGAGCGGACATGGCATGGGAAAAGGAGTGTGTACATGATTGCGGAAGAATGACGGCAATGATTTGGTAGTATTACAAGAACAATTTGCTATTCACAGATAGGACAAGCAGTTATTTGCAATCACCCGAGAGAACGATTTTTTCTCTTTCTAATTTTAAATACAGGAACAAACAAAATAACTACTTGCCAAGGTTAAATAAAAGCAGAAATATCTGCACATGGATTAGCAGATCATTAATACTAAGCTTATACTAATAAGTTAAAAATAAGTATTTCTTTAATCCTTCAAAAAATTTCTATACTTTAAAATAAAAAGCTTCTAATGACAAATCAGCGACAGTTTCTCATTCGCTCTGCTTTTTTTTATCCAGTCTAATGCGACTATTTTGACTTTTGATTGAATCAGATTTCGATCTTCAGTGACAGATGTGCTGAAATCACAACAACAATCAAATCATAACCCTCTTCAAAAAACTTCATGAAATGTTAAGATTTAGCTTCGTTTGGAGTTTTATTGACTTTAACGACATTGAATTTGAGCTGCAGTAGAAACTCATCAGGTTGTCTGACACCCTAAAACTTATCAAGTTGTCAAACTGAAAGATGACCTATGAATTCATTTGGGATTTAATGGCTAACGAAGATCCGTAGAGAGGTTTTTAAAACAAACCTTACAAATGGATATAGAAAATCAAAACACTTTAGGAATAGGTAGAATCAATTTATGCTTCGTTGCACTGAATTGCCGATCAAACAGCAGTTATGCGAATATTGTTGAAGTCATATATAAGTGATTTTTACATAGGATATTTGCAAGACACTAGTCACAATAACGGATTTCCAGGCTTTTAACTGTAGCCTGATGGCAGTTGTGTAGCGAAAGATGACTGTAACACCCAAGAATCAATCCTCCGATAAAATTATAAAGCTAAATGAGGGGTAGAGTTATTATTATTTTTTTACTTTGGGTTAAATATTAAAGTTATTATGTAGGTATTTTGTTCCATGTTCCTCTTATAGAATTTAATTATAAAAAAATTACTTATATTTCCATTTTTATGTCACCTCAGTTGCGTCATCCACATAGTCTCCTTCCGTTAGTTGCCGTGCCGGGCGATGGCCGAATGGCTAGGCGCTGGCATTGGTTTCGATCCTGTGGGGTTCGAGTCCCACTGTTGGCATGGATGTTTTGTAGCCGTTTGGAATCGGCTTCTAACTGTAGGTCCCGTATTATTAGCCCTCGTGTAGCTAAAAGTTGACCGTAGCGATTCCAACCAAACCGCCCGTTGCCGGTCGATGTGCTAAGATGCTGACCCTCGGTGCTAGAGTCTCAAAATTCCAACTCTTGTAATGAATGTACGTAGTAGCCGTTCGAAATCGCTTTAAACTGAAGGTCCGTCTGATTAGTCCCTGTTTGCGAAAAAATTGCAGAAAGGTAAATACACCTGTAAGGGGGCCACCCTTTAGAAATGTCGAGAAAATTAAGGGTCTATTGTTACCTAAGGCAGTAGAAGGGGTGAGGGTCATTGGATAAATGCACCTATAATGGGCCGCCCCCTTCTGCTGCCTTAGGTAGCAATAGACCCTTAATTTCTCGACATTTCTAAAGGGCGGCCCATTATAGGGACATGGCCCATTATAGGTGCGTTTACCTTAACGCTGTCAGCCAACCTTTGCAGAACCGCTGGTCGTAGTGAATCGTTGTGACAAACAAAAAAATAGATGCATTAGATTGCATCCGCAGCATGAACCTTCTTTCCAGACAGGTCTTTAATACTCTTACTGCTGTAAATAAAATATAATTCTTTTAAGTTTTATACCCACAAGGAACAATTTGTTTAAATTTTTCTTTTGGTTGCTTAAAAATAGAGCAATTGAAATGCTTAGTTTATTTTAAATAATTGATGGATTCCGAATTATTTAAAAATGTGTATAATTTATGGAAAATAGACCAATTGAAGCGAATAATTTGAAAGCATTGATTCACAAAAAATTTAAAATGAAACTGAACAAAATCTAATCCAATCTAATGGATTTTATCTCATTCGGAAATTAATATTGCGTATTCTTTATAATGAACATAATATATTCATGAAAACTTATTTTGTTAATTTTTCTGTTTATATTTTCCTATACTAACCTTTAAAAAACTATATATATTTATAATAATTATCATTTTAAAATATTGTAGCCATAAATGTGATTTTCATAAAAATTTAATCCCGTTTTATAATTGTTAAAATTAATGGTGTTTACAGCTGATAAAAAAATTAAAAAAGGATTTGTTCTGTCGAACTTTCATTTGCGTGAATCTCATAAAAATTGAACTTTTGTTTTTCAGTTTGTCAGAATTCTTCACCGTCAGAATACTTTATACGCTTAAATATTTGACAGAATCAAGTCTTAAAAATTTTACAGTGCGTAATAAATTGCGTAAGTTTATAAAAAGGGATCCAACGTTGTTAATGTTATTTTTATGAGTCCCTTTTTTGTAACATTTTTGCATGGTCTTTGCCTGCGCTGTCGTAAACTAACGTCAAATGTATGAGGCATTTCAACTAGTTTTTATCCCTGAAGGCATTTGCGTTTCCATGGTGACATCACTTAGGTATGATTAAGGAATACATATTGTTTTGCCCAAGAAAAAAAAATACGCTGATAATGCGACTCTAAGGTATTTGTTGAATTTAATGGGCAACAGAATGAATTTTATTTTGTGAAAATGCACTTAAGTAACTTGTGGAATCCTCAAAGTTCACATCCAAAAAATGGTTCTGGATTGTGAGCATTTGCTCATTTGAGAGAGTAAAAATTCATTCAAAGTGCTTTAGGATGCGTTCTTTGCTGAACGTTGTCTTACTTTATTGATGAAATTCTTTCCACGTTTTATGACTTTCAAAGACATTTGCTGTATTGCAAGACAAAAATACCCTTAACCCGAGAAAAGTTTTTCTTAGATTATTAAATTATGAAACACTACGTTTATGTAACTGAGCATATCAATTTAAGGAAATCCTTTATTTACTGCTTATCTAAGTCGAATATTTTCTCTTGTATGCATAGTGCCTATCAAATGCAACAGAATTGTCCAAGCATTAACCGTCCCCGATATCGTTGCTTTAAACATACGACTTCATGCCGCAAAACTTGGAGGATTGTTATCAATCTCGTCTTTTGGAGGTTTCGGCCGAGAGATTGGCGAATTGTAAGTTGCTGCATTTAGACTGTATTGAAGAACATGCATTAAATGTTACTATTCCTGAATCTTTCATTTGCCTAACATTGTAACGGGAGAATGATGCAAAGATTTTTTATACTGAGAGCTTGTTAGTCGGTTTTTAATGCCACATGGAGTTGAAACAATCTTATAAACCAGATAAAATCTGGTTAAAACAGTCATTAAAAGAAAGGTTGAATGAACGTTCAGTTTCAACTCGCTGTTAATAAACACATGCGTAGTCAATAATAAAATCAATAAAAAAAACCTCTCTGACACACTTACTATACAATTTACTTTTATAAAATACACAAGCTAAATACCTGTGCTTCGCTACGGGAGTACATTCAATCAAATACAAACCGATCAATGTATGCAATTAAGGCCATATATATATATATATATATATATAATTATATATATAATATATATATATATATATATATATATATATATATATATATATAATATATATATTATATATATATATATATATATTATATATATATATATATATATATATATATATATAACGTAACGCATATTTTATAGACAAAATAATGTAGAAGAAAATATTCAAATTAAATGTTATAGAACATACTAAAGAATATAGTGCCGCTTGAGGAACGTTATTTTTACTGTATTTTATTATTTTTTGGGATAATGTCCAATCGTCTGCCGCATTAGCAAGAAAAAAGGTTTTTTTGTCTATTTCGTTGTTATGCACGTGACGCAAAATTAGTTCAAAGTATTACACAAAGAAAAGAAACTCCGTGATCAGCATTTAATAAATTAAGTTCTAAAAATTAATCTTTAAAAATTCACCAAAAATCAGAAAATAGACGTAAAGATTCGAAAAAGATTTCATTTTAAAGGAATTTTTATGGTCTTTCTCGTGATATTAATTTTATAACCCTCGGATTATTATATTAAATGCAAACTTTAAAGAATGTTACAAAAACAGCTTAAAAATTTAATTTAAAAAATCTAAGAAAATTTTTTCAAAATCTTCTTAGTGCACCCTACAGTATACGAAGAATTGCCATGCCAAAATTTCAGCCCTTAAGTCCAGCGTTTGGTCTGTGCGTTATATGTCAGTCAGTCAGATACAGAACTGTTTTATATATATAGATTATCTTCCAGTCTTGCACCTATGAAAAAGAAATAACTCTTTGTAAAAACGTGATATATTCATAACTTTCTCAAGGTGTACAAGATTCGATTCAGCTTCCTCTCTTTCTAAACTCCTACTTTTACTTGAAAAGATATTTTTGTGAGAAATAAATTTTATTAGCTTACTTGATGATTTATTTGAACTGCTGATTTAGCATTATATCCTGGGTCACTGGTTGGAATAATAGTCAGATAAATTACGCCCTTTTCTTACAAAGTGTCTTTTCACGGACTTATTAAGGATTATTGGTGAATGGATCGAATGAACCAATAATCTAAAGCTTCATAATAATTTATAATATTACGGTATGGGGTTTACAATAGCGTCAGAATTCCCAATAAAGTTGTTTAGTCCGTGATGAATCCCTTGGATGTTACCTTGAAAGAGTTATAGTAGACTGATTTCCGAGGCAGCTATAGTTCATTTGTCATCTAAGGGAAATTCCCAAGTCTGAAGAGTTCCGTCAGATGTAAAAGTGTCAATAGCAGAATGGTCACATAGAACTTTTCATGAGCCGAATTAGAGTAAAGCGAAGCAGTTTCCATTAACTTATGTGGAAAAAAAGCAATAACCCCAGACCATCAGTGTTAGAAGTGCTGAGAATGACTATTGTGCATTGGGATTGACAATGTAAAGGGCCATATTATGGTGACTTGTGTCAAGTAGATAGAGGAAGAGGGTCATTTTGGAAGTCTTAACCAGGTGCCTTATAACTATGGCTTCTTCTATTGAAAATAGACACCGAAACTCTCTGCTTTCTTTTTCACACAAGCAAAAATCTGCTTTTAGGATAACGGAAACAATTATTAAGTAAATCTTTCATTGCAGCGAACTGGAGGGTTTAGTTGGATGAAAAGGCATAATAGAATTTAACTTTCCATTTATTTCAGATAGTTGTATGGCAGTTCAAAACTATTAACAATCGAGCTTTATATAATTTTTTAAAAAAGTCATTTTTAATACTCTCAAATAATTTCTATGTCTAAAAATAGAAGCTTTCTAAAGTTTTTTTAATGAAGATAAATTTCTTTCGGTTTTCAGACAAGCAAATTACTATGTATGCAAATATTTTCCACCAACGATCTTTAATCTTTGAGCTGCACATGCATGTTTTCTCTTCATATTGTTCGCTTCCTTTTCCCGGTTAAAATGGCAGACAAGGCTAAAGCGTGGACTAATTTATGGTCAATTTTCTGCTCAGTCAGCGAATATGGCAGAGTCTCCACGCTATAATTATAGAATCTACCGAAGTTTATTTTACACGTTTGCAGAAGTGGCGGGTTAAAGCATGTATGAAAGCCCTAAAATATGAGCAGAGTAAACGAAACGAGAGACTTTTCGGAAATCCTTCATACGAGGAGTTCAAATATCACTGACTTTCAGTAAATTAATTTACGAGGAATTTGTTTCTAAATATTGTTGTGCATAATAAGATTTAAAAAGCTAGTATGGCAAAGCCATCAGTCCTTAAAGTTTAATTTTTACTGCACCGAATTTCCCGGTGATTATAAAAAGGGCAGTAATAATTTTTTTTGATTATATATTATATATATATATATATATATATATATATATATATATATATAGATATATATATATATAATATAATAATATATATATATATATGTTACATATATCAATATCATTTAATGCCAGAAAAAATAATAAAAAATAGTAACGAATATTTTTATAGACAAAATAATGTAGAAAAATATTCAGATTAATACAACGGTCAATGTATGCAATTAATTTCTATGTTAATATCCATAAAACATACTAATTTGTATTACATTCTAAAAAAATTCCATCTTTAATTTGTCTAGTGGTAAAATTTTTATCTTTTAATGTATTTTAATATTTTTTGTCAATTTATTTCGTTGTTATGCACGTGACGCAAATTAATTTAAAGAATCACAAAAAGAAAGAAATCCCGCGATCAGAATTTAATAAATTAAATTCTAAAATTAATGTGGAAATGGAGGTAAAGATTCGAAAAGATTTCATTTTTAAAGGAATTTTTATGGTCTTTCTCGTGATATAAATTTTATAACCCTCAGTTGTTATTTTTAAATGGAAACTTTAAAAAGTTGCAAAAACAGCTCTAAAATTTAATTTAAAAAATCTAAGAAGAATTTTTCAAAAATCTTTCTTAGCGCCCCCCTACACTAAAAGAATAATTGGCATGCAAAATTCAGCCCTTTAGGTCCAGCGGTTGGTCTGTGCATTATCAGTCGGTCAGTCAACTGTCGGAAAATGTTATATATATTATATATATATATATATATATATATATATATATATATATATATATATATATATATAATATATGTGTGTGTGTGTGTGTGTGTGTGTGTGTGTGTGTTTGTTTGTTTGTTTTTAATACGTTAAAGATCAAAATTCAAGCTTTTTATAGTTTGTCATGAACTGTTTTTTAAAAATGTTTAAACTCATCCTGTTTTATATGTATTGTTTATTTTATTCATGACAACATGTAACCTCATAGGGTCACTCATAGACTATGAAGAATTCATTTCCTTTTTAACTTTTCAGTGCAGTCCGAAATGATGGTTGATTCTGGATAATTTAATCAATATATTAATCTATACGCAATATTAACAACTGAAGAATCGAAATGAATTTCTCATAATTTTGAAATACAACTTGGTAATCCATGAATATCTTGAAGGACATTTTCCTTCATTTAAATATTTCAAATGTACTCAAACTTGTCCTTTAGTTTTCTTTGTTTTCTATTTTTCTGACAATTCATTAGCTTTGCTGGGAAAGAAAAAAATATCTTTCACGAACAAGCGAAAGAAATGAAATGCTCACCGTTTATCGTCCAAACTTAATGGTGACTTAATAATTATCCACGTCTGAAACACTATGAAAAATGGCTGTATTTTCCGATTAGAAGTCGTTTATGCTTTTATCCACGCGGGGTGATTTTTCACCAAACCTGTCCGCATTTTCTTTGTTTTTGTTTTTGTGATCATATTTTTCTTTGAACGTTCTCCAAAAGTTAGTGGAAGCCCGAAAATTCTCCAACTAGTAGCTAAACGGAATACACTATTAAAATACGGTAACTCCTGGTCCGATTTTAAGCAACGTGTAGTATTGCTGCCACGCTCATTTCAGAAGTAACGTATTCCTTAAATTATAGAGGTTCATTTCATTGTCTTTGCGGCATAAGATTACAGACAATCTCAAGGTCACGTTATTATATTATCATATATGTTCAATACTTAGATCAGGAGATTATTAAATAAAATTCCATTTGTAAATACTTTAAAGGGGCATAACCCTAAGTTTAACACTGGTTCTGCAAATACCAGTATTTGACTGGATATCATTAGGAAGCAGATGGCTGTGTTTCACTATTTTGATTTGTATTCGCACCATTTTAGGTTTTTTTTTTTTTGCCCGTGATAATATACAAGAAAAATAATTATCAGAAATTCTATCAGTTCTTTTTAATTTCTTATACTCATTTCAATGACAGCTTTTTTCTGGGTCAGATGTTTTAGTGCGGTTTTTAAATCCGGTCTCTAACTGACGAATCAATGGCGCTAGTTAAAAACAATAATTTACAAATTTTAAGAAGGAAACATTTTTTAAAAAGAGGATATTTTCAGTGGTGGTGCTAGACAACGGATCTGCAGCAGAGCCATCAGTAGGTTGGTTTGTTCGGTAATCTTTAGTTACACGTTGATCAAATGGAATTGGATGCAAATTTAAATTTTAACCAGCTACAGACATTTGCGCCTTCCATAGTATTTGATGGTTTGCTTTGGTTTAATGGCGCAAGGTCCAGAGAGGATAAGGAGCGTCAAACCCCCAGAGTATACGAAGACGCAGACTTTGGAACAGGAAGCCTGCGCCTGAATCTTTCGGTCATCGTTTGACATGCTAATTTTCGGTCGTAATGTTGTCTAAGTATATTTTTTAACCATCACAGTAAAGTAACAACAGTCTTTTCTAAGGAATAAAGTGCCCCAATAGCGTGAAAAGAATGCAGTCCTAAATCATCACTCATACGGGGTACTTTTGTTATTGGACCCTCTGAAAACAAATCTTTGCGTTTGGAGAGCACACACAGGATTTAAACGAATATTGGTATTTTTGATTTCATCCTTCCGTATTATGTTTTTCAGTCGTTTACGTTACGGTGTAGTTATCCTTTACACAAATTTTCTTCTCGTATCTCTCTCTAAACTTTTAGGTATATATTAATATAAATTCTTATAATATTAATTCTTTCTTCCACCCTTCTGTTACCCTTTGGAGTTTGCCCCTTAGTCTTTTTCTGGTTTGATTTAAACGTTTCCATGAATCTATTTCATGTATCGACAAGTTTTTTTTATTATTCCCGATTTTGTTGAATCGCTACCAAGATGCTATTATGACCAAATTTTACCTACAATCAGCCAAAATGAATCCTCTTCCTTTTTTTTAAAAACACAAAAAAACACAAACCAAGAATGCAGAATGCATTTATAACCTGTTTCACCGAGATAGCTTTAGAGAATCATGGGAGGATGACTGCTGGGCGAACAAATTGATTCTAAACCGGAGATTCGACCAGCACAATGCCTCCAACTTTCTAATAATAGAAATGCGACGATAACAGTGTTCTATTAATAGGTCTTAAGAAGAACTTATCTTTTCTTCGGATGACAACCATTGAACATTATTAAGCCTTAATTATCTTCCCCAAAAATAGCGTTTCATTTAAGCCCTTTTGATATACCAGGAATCCTTAGACTGGGGTAAAGACTATTTGTGCTCGTTTTAATTTTGTAAAACTATTTTTGTTATTGTTTACGTTTGATTAGATACCATTCCTCAAGCATCACGTATTTAAATTAAAATTAAAATAAGGAATAACATGACTTACTAAGCCAGTTTAGAGGCACTATTTCACTACTAATTGTATATAAAACCTTTAAGTTTTCTCCCGATTCCTTTATTAAAGAACTGGCTGAAAACCCGTACTTCGGTAGGAGTAAATTCATATTAACTACAACGGTAAATGTATGCAATTAATGCCAAATTATATATATATATATATATATATATATATATATATAATATATATATATATAAATTTATAAATACAACGATCAATGATGCACCTGATGTAAAAAACGGAAAAGATATATTTATAAAAAAGTCGTAACGGATATTTTCATAGACAAAATAATGAAGGAAGAAATATTCAAATTAAATCTAATAGAACATACTAATGAACATAGTACAGTTTGAGGAACATTTATTTTACTGAATTTTAATGTTTTTTGGATAATGTCTAATCGTTTGCTACATTGGGAAGAAATTTTTTTTTGTCTATTTCCTTGTTATGCACGTGACGCAAAATTAGTATCACAAAAGAAAAGAAACCACGTGATCAGCATTTAATAAATTAAATTCGAAAATTTAATCTTTAAAATTTCACCAAAAATCAGAAAATGGAGGTAAAGATTCGAAAGATATTTAATTTTAAAGGAATTTTTATGATATTTCTCGTGATATAAATTTTATAACCCTCGGATTATTATTTTAATTCAAACTTTAAAGAATGGTACAAAAACAGCTTTAAAATTTAATTTAAAAAATCTAAGAATAATTTTTCAAAAATCTCTCTTAGTGCACCCTACACTATAAGAAGAATCGGTATGCAAATTTCAGCCCTTTAAGTCCAGCGGTTTGGTCTGTGCGTTATATATCAATCCGTCAATCAGTCAGTCAGTTACGGAACTCTTTATATAATAGATTAAAGTTACGGAGTCTGTATTCTTTTTAATCACGATTAATTGAATTTCATGACCAATGTGTTTCAATATTTTTGACACAGAGAAAAATATTGCAAATAGATTTTTGTAATTCATTACGAAATAATATTTGGTGTTAGTTTGCTCTTCAAAATAAAGAAAGCCCATTGATATAGCTGTTTAATATATAAAATATTCATAAAATTATTTCAGGACATTTTAGGTTCGTGTTTTATCGGTATGACTAGCTGAAAACTCGCACTTCGCTACGGAATACAAATTAAATACAACGGTGAATGTATGCAATTAATGCCAAAAAAATAATATATATATTTATAATAATACGACGACCAATGTATACAATTGATGTAATATATATATATATATATATATTTATAAAAAAATTGTAAGGCGATATTTATTATTTTTTTGATAATATCCAATCGTCTGCTGCATTAGAAAGAAAAAAAAATTTTTTTGTCTATTTAGTTGTTATGCACGTGACGATAAATTTATTGTAAAGTACCGAAAAGAAATCACGTGATCAGCATTTAATAAATTAAATTCTAAAAATTAATATTTAAAATTCATCAAAAATCAGAAATTGAGGAAAAAATTTTCGTCACCAAATTGATTCGAAAACGATTTCATTTTAAAGGAATTTTTCTGATCTTTCTCGTGATATAAATTTTATAACCCTCAAATTATTATTTTAAATGCAAACTTAAAAAAAGTCACAAAAACAGCTTAAAAATTCAAGTTTAAAAAATCTAAGAAGAATTTTTCAAAAATCTTTCTTAGTGCACCGCTACACCATAAGAAGAATCGCCATGCATAATTTCAGCCCTTTAGGTCCAGCGGTTTGGTCTGTGCGTTGTATGTCAGTGAGTCAGGGAGTGAGTTACGGAACTGTTTTATATACACTGCTGGCCACTGTAAATGCAACACCTGAAGGAACATGCAAATAACATGAAATTTACAACATGCATTAGCGGAGGTGAGATATGCATATGATTAGAATTTCAGCGCAGACGCACATCACGCGCGCCTGTGGCGCCACTTCAAAGCGCTATTTAAGGCTTGGAGATTTCAAGTTCGGCAATTGTGTTTTTCTTGTGGTTTTTTCAAAAAAACAATCAATTATGCCTCCTCTAAAACAGCGATAATCTTTTGATCAAGTATCCGAGTTCGACAGAGGAAGGATAGTGGCCTACCGAGATTGTGGATTATCTTTCAGGGAAATCGGTAGTCGTGTTGGACGAAACCAAACAACTGCAATGCGGATATGTGATCGTTGTATGCAGGAGGGTACGACGGACCGGCGTGTTCGATCGCAATCCACCTAAGCGCACCCACTTCACGTGATGACAGGCAAATTGTGCGCATGGCAGTGACGGATCGCCTCAGTCACATCACGAACCAAAGCACAGCACATGCAGTCTGTAACGCATCATCCAGTGTCTGCGCGTACCATTCGACGCCGTTTACAGCAGAGTGGTCTGTCCGCAAAACGTCCATTGCTTTGTCTACCCTTGACGCAGAACCACAGACGTCTCCGCCGCCAATGGTGCGATGACAGAAGGATGTGGACGGCAGAATGGAATGAAATTGTCTTTACTGACGAGTCACGCTTCTGTCTGCAACACCACGATGGTCGCATTCGAGTCTGGAGACACCGTGAAGAGAGGATGCTGAACAGCTGCGTTATGCACCGCCACACTGGTCCTGCACCGGGTATTATGGTATGGAGCGGTATTGGATATCACTCTCGCACACCTCTAGTACGCATTGCCGGTACTTTAAACAACCAGAGCTACATCTCCGAGGTGTTGGAGCCAGTTGTCCTTCCTTACCTTCAGGGCTTGCCCACAGCCATATTTCAACAGGATAATGCGCGACCACACGTGGCGCATTGTCCAACGGTTCTTCGTCAATCGCCAGATTGAATTGCTTCCCTGGCTGCCTCGCTCTCCGGATCTTTCGCCGATAGAAAACATGTGGTCCATGGTTGCTCTACGATTGACCCAGATTTCATCCCCAGCTGCCACAGCAGATTAACTTTGGCAACGTGTGGAAGCTGCTTGGTATGCTGTACCCCAATAACTCATCCAAAGTCTCTTTGAATCAATGCCGAGGCGTGTGGCAGCGTTGATCTCCAATAATGGCGGCTACTCTGGCTACTGATTTTGGCAGGAACCACACTTCACAGAAGTCTATAAATTTAATCATTTGATACTTGGTCAACATGTTATCTACAAAATAAATTTTGTTGAGATATCTCTTGTCTTTCTTGGTGTTGCAATTTGGGTGGCCAGCAGTGTATACATAGACTAAATATTCTCTTAAAAATTTAGCAACTACCATTTTAATCATTAATTTTAAATAAATAAATTATTTAAAAATTCATATTTTATGTTATATGATAAAGCAACAGAAATATTAAATTTTTTGAGCGTTGAGGTTGCAAGTTGGCCTTACCCACTCATCTTGCAGGTCTGATCAACCAACTATAAAATAATACCGAAGGAATTGATTTTCCTAGCTTCTCGTGTTCGTCCGTATCATTCAAAATTGCGTTTCCATGACAAAAAAAGGCACCTTTAGTTTGTGGGTCGGAAAGTTCTCGAGTATTCCCATTTGTTTTATAGATAGGATGATTTCAGACTCTGGTATTGCTGTTTCCTTAGAGAATGCTCAATATTGTAGTATTTTACTGTTGTCATAAAATTTCAAGTAAATTCAATCAAACCATTCTATTACTTTTTCTTTAACTGGCATCATTTGCAGGACATGAGGATAGAATTTTGCCGGGTTTATCTTAAAAGTTCTTTCTAAAAAAGTTAGAAACTTACATCTATTGTTACTATGGCAACGGAGGAGTACTTTCGGATATCTTACCAAAGAATGAAACTCAAGAGTCTTAAAAAATACCTTATCAATATCTAAAATTCCATCGATTGAGCTCGAGATATATTTTATACTATTGCGCGGAAAAGAAGATGATGCATGTCATCCATTTTGTTTCTAAATTATGTCTGAAATGTGTATTTCAAATATCGGTTCAAGTCTATGAGAAGTAATTTTAAAAATTGAATAATAACTGAAGTATGAAATTTTATAAAATCCTTCCGATCCAAGGATCTCATTTGAACAATGTTTTTAACGGTAATACAGTTCGAGTAAATCCTTCCCGGAAACTCATATGTTTAGAGGAGCAAAAGAACATGTAATTAAATAACTGCTTGTAATAAGTTTTATGCAAAAACATACTGATATGCTTGAAAATATCCTCTTTCTTAATAAGAATAAGATACTTCTGTTATGATACTCAGTAGCACAAACTGAATTCTTGAACCCTAAGTTAAAAATAGTAGAAAATATTTGCTTGTAAAAGGTGACTAGTAAAATTCATGATGATCAAGGGAAAAAGTGATCTGTTTTAGAAAAGACAGAATAAGACTTTTTTTGAGGCAGTATAGCATAGAGGTAGTATTGTATTATTTCGAATTCGGAGCAAAATATCTCACAACTCTTCACACGTCTTTGAAGAGAAAATTTCCTTTACTTCAATCAATGTGTCGTCTTTCAATATTGTTACTAATTTTACGAGTCTATGGTAATCTAGCCAAATATGAGTGTTATCGCCAAACTGGCGATGGATTGGTAACCTATTTTAGTAGCCAAAGTTGGCGATATTTCGCCACATTTAGCGATATGGCAGCAAATGGTCGCCAACTTGCCGTCTATACCTTTCTGGAAGCTTCTGTAAATATCTACTTGACTGACCAATAGGTTGTGTTTTGTATGTCTATAAATATACCTGACATTGGCATTGGAACTCGGAGTTCAATTTCTACTGAGAACTGAATGTGTTGGAACTGCGTTAGGCGTGTATTGTATTGAAGACTGTATCCTGACTTGTGTTTTTAGAGTCTTCTGCTGTATAGAAAACAGTTGTTACTTGTTTTCTGTTTGAATTTATGTATGCGCCAACAGAATTTACAGAATAATGAATTTTATTTTGTGCGCACTTTTTGAAGAGATTTTATTCAATCCTAATGAACCCAAGAAAAAGGAACAATATATACTCACTGTTAAATAAATTTTGAGACACAAATTGACTAGAGAAATATTCTAAAAATATTCTCTTCATATCAGTTTCGAAAGTTAAATCTATCACACAGACAAAAACACAAAGAGGTATATACAAGATAAAAAAGGAAGTTTCAGTTTTCTCATTATATTTATTTCTTGCTTATTTACCTACACTACATTAATGACGAGATTCTGATTAACGTATGATTGGAAATATTAGTTTAGAACAGAACAAGTCAGATATCACGGAGCAATGTCTGTGATTGCTGATTGGTCAGCATGGAGGTTAACAGCGATACTTCAGTACTTCGATTCAAGAAAATAAGAAAAGTAATTACAATATAAAAAGAGCTTTTTATATACCACGCTTTTAAATTTTCTGTTGAATCATAAAACTTGACAATTCTCTCTTAATTGCACAAACACTTAATTATTCTTTTTCACTTTCTTTTATTTAATTTTTATCACTTTTTAGTTGTTTCCACTATCCACAGATTTATAAACTTTAAATTTTCTTAATTTTTTGTAATTTTTCGCACAATATTTTTGTAAACAAACTAAATTCACATGTATTCTGTTTTCAAAATCGTCAAACGCCGTTACGCAAGCATTGAATTCGATCGAAGCACCACCTTGCGGATTTTTTTGGCTAAAAGTATGAAAAGAATGCATCGTCATCGTGTCCTGAGCTATCCTAAAAGTTTCAAATGTCTAGCTAGTCGGGAAGTTAGTTAAAATCGATTGCAAGATTTGTACCGGACACACACAAACAAACAAACAAACAAGAAAGCGAGTTAATAAAAACATGGTAATAAAAAACGAAAATTTAGGGTGTCAGTTATAACGCAACAAGCATAAACTGTGGTTAATTTCAGTCAAAAGATTAATTTAGACCAAAGGCGCGAGGAATAAAATTGCATATCTGTAAGTTTCTCTGAGTCAATGAACAGATTCTATTTTCTCCAGATTTTTTTTTAAAATCAATTTTTTTTCATTCAAATGATTTGAACATGCATGTATTCTGAAAATGCGAACTCAAAATGCCCACACGGTAAACTATGAACACATATAAATTACATTTAATAAGCCTTTCGACAGCCAATACCAGAGTAGACACCCTTTCTTTGCAATTTTTGAGATGACTAGAGTTTCTGTAAAAACAAGCTGATTCAGTAGCTTAATCTTGTTTAACCCAGTCTCGCCGAAACATATGCGTCGCAGTACCTCGATTCCTGATTTCCCGTCTATTTAGAAATGAATAGATCTTATATTTCCTTTTCCGGCTTCTTCGCGAATTCAATTATCTACTTCTATGAGCTAATACGTTGCACGAATTAGACATACATGGGCATATATTTTTTTTCTATCCTATGAATTTTTAAATCTCTATGTATTAGATTAGTTTTTACAAAGTACAGTTTAAAAAAATGCTTCTATCAGTATCAGATCGAAATAGGAACTTCATCTAGCGTCATTTGTCAATACAATGTCTGACTTATCCGTTTGAATATCTGGAAGTCTATGAGATTGATATTACAGCTTTGTAGTCAATATTACCCATAAATAGCTATTTCTTTTTCGCTAAACTGTACCCCAGCATTCATAGTATTTCAAATAGGGTTTTACAAATCCTAAACCCAGTGGAAACGTATATTTATTCGTACAGCCATTAGAATTATCCTTAACTTATAAGCTATCTACGGAAAAACTAGTGCTTCAACTCATTTGCGACTGGGCTCCACTGCCCTTTGCTAGTCTTTCAGGAAATCTACTAATATTGATCTGATTAGTTACCACCATAAAGGTGTATATATCTGTTTTAACAAGTCTCTGTAAAGAGTGCAAACTCCTCCAGACTGCATAAATCCTAAACAAGAACTCGAAGACTCTACTAACAGCCACTTAAATAGAGTTTCTGAATACTTCGCTTTCGTGGCGGAATCGAAGCTGAAATACCGGCGACCATATTCCCGCTGGCTAGGAAGTCAAGTTCTCTCTCTCTCTCTGTATATATATATATATATATATATATATATATATATATATATATATATATATATATATATATATATATATATATATGTGTGTGTGTGTGTGTGTGTGTGTGTGTGTGTGCAGTCCGATCGTTTCGAAACAAGATGGCTGATGACTAGTACTGAACGTGTTTTTATGGATTTTCTCTGTTCACCGGGTTGTCATCATTTAAAAACAAGAATCGATAAAACTAAGAGCCTCATTCTGTTCTTCCTATTTCTGTTTAAATGGATCGATGCGCAAATCGGAATTGTATTATATATCCCCTTATCCATGTGAATTCAAATCGTGATTATTTTTAAATATTGAGTGACTTCAAGCATGCCCTCGGGAAATATATATATTTGAAACAGACGTTATATGTTACGTGTTCGGTGCGTGCAATGAATTCTGCATAGTCAGGCAAAAGTAAAATCAATAATTTCTACCGTACCTTTAGAAACAAAGTATAGTTTATTGACACTTAATCCCCGACTTGAGACTCGAAAAGAGATGAAACTAGAGTAAAATGACCTTAGCAATAGTAGCTGAAAAGTACAGTCGCACTTGCATTTTGTGCTGAACAATGGCTTGAAGTAAGCGCACTTCTTATTTGCCAAAAGTTTTAAAGTGATTAACCCCCTTCTTCAATTACTCTAGGCTTAAAATTTGACATTTAATATCGCGACAAGTAATTTTTGAAACGAGTCTGACAAGTTCGGGTATCAATGTTAAGGTCTCTTGCTACAGAGGGATGTCCGAATGGTATGACATAAGTGTTTGTAGTAGTTCAGCATAGGATTTGGACTGTAGTTTCCGGTCTAATCAGATCTCATATAGTGAAAGGTGACCGAGGGGCTCTGAAACCCACTAACTTAATAACAGTATCTGTTGGGAATTAAAAGTTGCAAGGTTTGAATAATAAGTGAGATGTTTCCTAAAAATCAACTAAAATGCTTTATTTATCAGTAAATATTTTTACAAACTTGATATTGCCCAGAACTAATTCAGCGTCCCACCACTCACTCATCGCTGACCCTTTTCACCCATCAACCACACGTTCGGTTGCTTCGATCCGAACCCTCATAGTTTTCTCACCTTTCAGAGAAATAAATCTGTGTTCTGAAGGGAGATTTAAACAGTTCTAAAGGGATATAATCAAGGACGTTTCAGCAGTATCCCACAGAGGTTTTAACAGAGATATTGCATATTGTCTCTGAGATTTAAAACCAACGCATTTGCATTTGGATTTTAAAGGCACATATGAATTCTTTATTTCCCAAGCAAAGTTATGAGGAGAAAAATTGAAGAGTTCTCACAACAATCTAGGTTCATATTTCTTTCTATATTGTTGTGGAAATAATCGTACTTGGTGATAAGTTCAGATCCACTGCTGGACATTAAAATTGCAAAACCAGGAAGGCAAGTATATAACAAAACTTTAATTAATGTACGTATACAGCATAGTAGGAAGAAAACATAATTGAATTTGTAGGCAATTTGAGGGTATACAGGGTCCGAAATTAGTACACACAGCTGCCACCTCTGGCAGCTTAAACGGCTCTAACCTGGTTAGGCATCGAGTCTAACTAGGTTTGGATAACAGATACGGGCAAGTCATTTCATGCTGCTTCAAGTCTATACCAAACTTCATCAATCGTAGTGGCAGAAGAGCGGTGGCGGCCCAGTCTCTCAGAAACCCATGACCAGATGTTTTCAATGGAGGAGATATCTAGAGAACGTGCTGGCCAGTGCAACAGTCGAACACCCCCTGTGTCGAGGTAGGTCAGGACACGACGGCCAACATGCGGTCTTGCGTTACCTTGTTGAAAGAGGACGTCTCCGAGGACTCGAAGATAGGGAACAGCCACCGCCTTTAAGATATGAGAAATGTAACGCTGGCTGTTCAGATTACCGACGACGCGAACAAGAGGTGTTCGTGTCGTGTATCCAATGGCTGCTCAATACCATCACATCAGGTACAGGGCCCGTATGATGATATCGAATGCAAGCAGGCCACAGGCGTTCTCCTAGGTGCCTCCAGACACGGATACGTCCATCATGATGCTGTACGCAGAACCGAGACTCATCTGAAAAGTCGACGTGGCTCCACTCCTGTATCCCGTTTGTCGTTCGGCGTACCACTGTTGCCGCACGTCCCTATGCTGCAGTGTCAAGGGAAGCTGCAATAAAGGGAAGCAGTTCAGACAGTCCGTGCTGCTCCAGACGCCGTCGCCCTGTCCGTGCGGATACTTGTCGTGCTGCAAACAAGCCCATTTCCTGATTCAAGGTCCGTGATGTGGATGTACGATCCTGCAAGGCCGACCTTACAACATGCCTGTCCTCTCGCGCCTACTGGCGGGAGATCGTTGAGATCCTGCATGGCGCTCACCATGGCCCTCCTGAACTCATCGGTTCCATTTTCGTATGACAGACCTTGGATTCCGACAAATGCGAGTAGCAATATCGCGGAACGATAAACCACACTCCCGATAGGCCTGCCACTATCAAATTCGAAACTGGTAGCCGTTTCACATTCTTATACTAAGCGTAACACTATCTTCGTACAACTACCAATATTCAAATGCGATTTCAGAATGAGAAACCCGCCTGCGTAACTTTCCTTTTATACAGAGTTCGAGATGCCGTTTCTCCCTCCTGCCTCGTTCAATTGCGCTTAAATGCTAATCATTTCCATATCCCAGTGTCTTCTTCATTTCGTGCGAAATTGACATTCGTATCATCCCTCCTTCATAGTGTTGCAATTTTAATAGCCGGTCCCTTGAACAGTTCTCCGGCTGACACTTCTTGAGGCCCCAGGATTGAAATCCGCAGTAACTTTAGGAAGTATTGCACGTCTATCTCGTTTATGGATTCTCGTCAGTCGTTGACGGCCCCGATCTTTCAGGGTCGGCCGCACCGCTGTCGGAGAGATTTGATGTTTTACCTGATATTCATGGTTCACGATATATATCTATATATATATATATATTATATATATATATATATATATATATATATATATATATACACTGAAGTGCCACTGAATTAGGGATAGCAAAGCCTATGCAAATTCTGTAGCGCTGCGCATCATGTATGCGCAAGTGAGGGCGCTGTGGTAACTGCATATATAGCGCGTACTGTGGTTGTTCTGAATTAGTTGTTGGAATTGCCAATATGGGTAAACTGCCTGATTTAGACGCCTTCGATCGCGGGCAAATCGTAGGTGCGCGACGCATGGGCCATTCAATTTCCGAAATCTTCAGACAGCTAGGATTTTCAAGGTCGACAGTGTCAAGAGTATACGAAGAATACATGGATGGTGGAAAGAACTAGCGATCGGGCAAACTGCAAAGGACAATTAGCCTTGACAGTGCGTGGTGAGAGACGGCTCAGGCGTATTGTACGTAGCCAGCGAAGCCAAACATTAGCTCAAATTACCACCCAGTTTAATGACGGTGCCAGTCGTACAGTCAGTAAACGGACTGTGCAACGCTCGCTTCACCGTATGGGTTTCGGGATCCGTCGACCTACGAGAGTACCATTGCTCTATACTCGCCATCGGGCTGCACGTCTTGCCTGGGCAAGAGAGCACAGAGACTGGAGTGTAGAGGACTGGAAACGAGTAACATGGAGTGATGAGTCTCGATTCCGACTAATTAACGCCGACGGGAGGCTGAGAATATGGCGTCAGGCTCATGACAGCCATGGATCCTGCATGCGTGGCTGGAACTGTACAAGGGCATGGTGGCTCAATCATGGTCTGGGGTGTTTTTTCGTGGCACAGTTTGGGATCTTTGGTGCGTGTACCAACCTCCCTCAATGCAATTCGGTACGTAGAGTTGCTGGGTGATCACCTCCATCCGTTTATGCTGTTCTGTTATCCGCACGGTAATGGAGTTTTCCAGCAAGACAACTGTACCTCTCACAAGTCCCGGTTGGCTACTGGCTGGTTGGATGAGCATTCCTCTGACTTCTCTGTCATGAATTGGCCACCTAGAAGCCCAGACTTAAATCCTATTGAGCATCTTTGGGATGTTTTGGAACAAGGCGTGAAAGGCCATCACACAGCACCAAAGAACCTTACTGAATTATGGACAACTTTAGCCAATATTTGGCAAGCCATTCCCGTGGAACGTTTCCAGAAACTTGTTGAATCTATGCCTCGTCGTGTGGCAGCCGTTATCAGGCCAGAGGAGGCCCAACTCGTTACTAGGTAGGTATCCCTAATTCAGTGGCACTTCAGTGTATATATATATATATATATGTGTGTGTGTGTGTGTATATATATATATATATATATATATATATATGTGTGTGTGTGTGTATATATATATATATATATATATACGCAGTCAGAGAGAAAGTTGCAATGTGAACTTTGAACTATTTTTTTTTCAATTTTAACTGCTTTTGGCTTCTCAAAAAGTAAATTAGATTTAAATCTTCGATCGATAGACTTTCCCGTTTCTTATTAAATTTGATATCGCCGAGCGGTGGAACCAAACATCTATTCATTTTATGTGAAGTGAACATATTTTTTGTATTCATTTAATGTTAGATTTCTCTTCCATGAAATTGGATGTGTCATGCAATGCTTATTTCAAAATATTTGAAAGATACATTTCGTGAACTTTTTTTGATTCAATTCAGAACTTTTTTGAATCCATGCCAGATCGAAGAACTAATTAAATAAAACTTGTGATAATTTCTTCATACATGAATGGAACAGAATATTTTGTCATAACTGAAATAAATTAAATTAAAATTGGCGCCAAGGTACCATAAAATTAAAGGTAATCCAATTAAGTCGCCTAATGTCGATGCAATTTTTTTAAAAATTTGTTACATACAAGGGAAGAAACAAATCTATATACTAAATTCAAAAGAGGCGGAATGATATGATTTTTCCTCATGTACAGATGAAACGAGTTGCAGTATAAACTAGTTTAGTAAAAATGGTATAAGTGTCTATAAATAAAAATTTGAACTACGTACCCCAAACTCACTTCTTTAAAGCTATAGTGATAATTATTTTTTACTAGTCTTTGATAACAAGATTCGAGAATTCCGACTTTGCAACTCATCCACATAGAAGTCTAACAATTTCTCAAGAGGTCTCCATGAGAGAAAAAAAAGAAAAATTGCGAATTTTTGTGTTTTTATTTCGGCTTTTACATATTCACAACGTTGCAGTTGCTTAGGCAGAAAAGTTTTCTAGATTAAACATAGATCCGTTTTTGGTTTAAAACAACTGCGATAATATATGAAACCCGATTCCGGGACGCACGTGTTTATTGGCAGTGTTTTTCAACATGTAAAAAATTGCCTGATATCACCAGCACCAAATATTCCTGTGCATCAAGTACTGGCGTAATAAATAATTAGTAAAATCCTAACAGGTTAGGTAGGATCATATATTATGAAGTATTTTTTATAAGGATATTTTAAGGGTCTAGGGAGCTTTTTAATTTTTACTTTTTAAATCATATACAAATGAGAATAATTAATGCTCTTTTTTTACTACATGGAAGACCCTTAAGACTCAAAATAAGGATTTTTTGCCATAATAATGGTTGTTTAAAAAAAATTACAAAATGCAAGCATTTTTCAAAAGCTTCATGCGTATTCAATATCATTTTAAAACCTTAAATGTTTTAATTGAACGTTATTCAGAAACGCACTTTTTCAAATTGTTGGGAAACAAGAAAAGCATTCTATTTTTGATATTATTATGGATTTTGGCTTAAAAATTTATATCGTCAGTTAATATCTCCTGAATAGCATGTTGCCTGTAATTAACTTTTAATATTTATTACTTACGTTTAAAAAAGTTAAAAAATTTTGCAATTAGCGGGTTTTGAAAAAAAATACTTTTTTAAAAAAGTAAGGATTTAAGGCTAATTTCCTTATTTTGTTGTAATATTAGGATTTTCAGAAAGGAATACAATATTATAATCTATATTTTTATATAATATTTATTTCTTACGTTTAAAATTTTTTTTTTAAATTTTGCAATTAGCAAGGTTTCTGCAATAAAATACGTTTTTCTTTAAAAACGTAAGGTTTTTTAGGCTAATTTCCTCCATTTTGTTATATTTTGATGATTTTCAGAAATGAATATAATGTTATAATCTATATTTTTTGTATAATATTTATTTCTTATGTGTAAAAAAAATAAAAATTTTGCAATTAACAGGTTTCTGCAATAAAATAGGTTTTTCTTTCAAAACATAAGGGTTTTTAAGGATGTCACTTGTGATGTCACTTTGGATTTCTGCACTAAAGTTAATTTGCACTGTCCATAGTAACCCAATAAAGCGGATGGTACACTGCTGGCCATATGATATCTCTTGGTGATATCTCTTGTCTTTCTTGTGTTGCAATTTGGGTGGCCAGCAGTGTAGTTGGAAGATTTTTTGTACAAAAATATGTGTTTGCCATAGAAGACACTAATTTTGTAAAAATATGAAAATCCAAAAAAAGTCTGTAATCGGGTTTCTTAAATAAACAATTCGATTTAAGTTTACCATATATATATATATATATATATATATATATATATATATATATATAATATATATATATATATATATATATATATATATACAGTCGGACCTCTATTTAACGAACCACTATTTTGCGAATTTCTCTATTTTACGAACTTTTCCTTGGAACCAAGAATATTTTCCGAATTTCTTCGTAAAATAACCTCCAATAGCGAAGTACTTCTCTATTTAACGAACATTTTCTTGTGATCCAAAATTGGTTTTCTTCATATTTCTCAAATATTTCTGAGCATTTCAAACTTATTCTTTCTTTAACACAATTTATGGTGATCAATGACCTTGAACGGTTTTTGCCAGTCGCCTGACACACCGAGAGCCGTAAAGTCGCTGTCATTCTTTGCATTTCATCCAGGAAGAGCAACCTTTAAGCCCTCCCCCCCCATACCTGTCCACTTCACCAAAAAAACTTTCAATATTCCCCTTTCACCCTCAATGAAGCTGTCCCGTGTCCTTGGACTAGTCTCCCGTTTTGTAGATTTTTATTTCGTGCTGGTAATTTCGGTTCTTGTAGCTCGAAAATGTCAAAGCGAAAGTGCTTGAGCATCAAAGAAAAAAAATTAATTCTTCCTGAGGTGGATAAAGGTGTGAAAAAAAAGGATATTGCTTTAAATTTGGTATTCCTCCAAACAGCTTATCAACCATATAAAAATCATGATAAGATACAGAATTATGATTCATCGAATTCTTGTACAAAACGTTTAAAAACATGTGTCTATGAAGATGTGGATGAGGCAGTTTGAGGTGGATACACATAATGCGAGATAAATATGTTTCGATCTCTGGGCCTTTCATATTGAGATAGCTCTTCAATTTGCTAAGGCATTGGGATACGACGAATTTCGAGGAAGCAATGGATGGCTTGAAAAATTTAAGAGAAGACACGGAATCATAGCAAAAGTAATATCTGGTGAAAGTAAAGACGTTGATAATAGTGATAGTGAAATTGGATAACGGAGACACTGAATAAATTTTAAAAGACTATAAGCCAGAAAACACCTTTAATGCGGATGAGACTGCTTTATTTTTTCAATGTTTGCCTCAAAAGACATTAAAATTTAAAAAGGAAAATGCTTTGGAGGAAAACAAAGCAAGCAGATTAACTGTCATGTTGGGCGCGAATATGACTGGACAATCAGAAACTGAAACCATTTGTTATCGGAGGAAGCCAAAAATCCAAGATGTTTAAGGCCGTCCGCACCCGGAGCAACTCAAAAGAAACTGATACCGACTCCAATCACAAACCAGTCCTTGATGAGTCGTAACCTATGTAATTGAATGGAGCCACGCACACGGCGCAACTGGTTACAAACCCGTCATAAACGCGTTTGTAATCAGTCGCAGGCAACTCAACGTGTTGAGTCGCTAGCAACTTCAGTCGCCAGTTTCTCTTGCGTTGTGCGTGTAATTACACAATATGTGTTACAGCCGCTCTTTTGGTAAGCTGCCAGATGACGTACACGAGTCACGTGACTTCTGCCTAGCGATGAAATGAATTGTAACTTTTTTTGTTGTATGGAATATGTGCGCCCATATATACAGTCTATTTTTAAACGATTGATTAAAGACCAATCTATGGTGACGATTTTTTAAAATAAATTAATTTCTGATAATAATTTAACTAAAAATAATGCCCGGAATAATGATGTTCTTCCTTCCATGACAGGTCGCAAACTATTGATTTGAATCACTTTTGAGTGGGCCCGTGTGCGGAGCCGCATCACTAACGAGTTTGCAACCGATAAGCAATTTCAGGTCGCTAACCAGTTGAGTTTCCTTTGAGTTACTCCGTGTGGCGGACAACCTAAAAGTCGCAAAATCTTTGGAGGTTGATTATCTCAGTTGGACACTCGGCTCCCCCGCTTTCGCGTATCAGCCTATGAATCACTGAAGACAAGCCGCTACGTAGCAATACCTGAATTCGCAGTCGAGGGTTAATTTCCCAGGTTCGGTGACATTTTCCATTGCTGTGGGGTTCGAGGATGCCGGATATACTGTAAAGATCTGCAATCCACTCAAGACACCCCCAGGCCCCTTGGAGGTTGATTATGACTTTAACAAAAAATCTTGAATGACGTCAGAAATTTGTGAAAAATGGGTTCAAAAGTTGAATAAACGTATGATTACAGAGTGTCGCAAAATTGCTCTTCTTTTGACAATTGTCCCACCCATCCGAAAGAAATCAACCAAAAACTGAGAAATGTTACAGTTTTTTTACTTGCCACCAAACACTACACTCAAAACTGTAGCCTAGGGATAAAGGGGTGATAAAAATTTTCAAAATACACTATCGCAAGTGAATAGTGCAAAAAGTTATGAGTGCGCTTGAGAACAATCAACTTACGGGAAAGCATATCTGAAATTTGAGAAGCATGGCACTATAACTTCACTGATGCTACTATTCGCTACAGTTTTGCCAAATCTGGATTCTTTGTCAGCAATGAGAATTTGTCAATTACGGAGGACGAAGACGATATTCTCTTAGAGGAACTTAAAAAATGTGGATACAACTAAGGGAAAAAGAGTAAATTAACGATGATTTTCTTCACTTGATTCTGCATCTGAAATCTACGAAACACTAACAGAATTGGATATTTTGGACAGTGTAAAAAATAAAAACAAACAGCAATAAATTGCGATGAAGAGGAAGATGATGAAGATGGAAATGATCATGATGCAGAAATCAACAAACCTTCCAATGCTAAAATGCAAAAATCATTTGAAACAATTTTTTTAGTTGAAATACAGTGTATTCCCACACAATGTTTTGTTTTATTCTTGTTTTCCTTGCAGATTTCTTTTTGATGGACAAGATATATAAAACAAATAGATATTAATTTACAAACAAAGGTGTGATTAATTAATTATTTTAATAATATTTAACGTTCATGAATTTAAAATCTGTTTTGTGTAGTTTAAAGTATTTTAAAAGGTGAATCTCTATTTAACGAATTTTCCATATAACGAACTTTTTTTCGGGGTTAGCAACTTCACTAATAGAAGTCCGACTGTATATATATATATATATATATATATATATATATATATATATATATATATATATAAGTATATATATTTATAAATAATCCAACAGATATAGATAAAAAATTATACTAAAATAGACAAAAAACATACAGAATCTTGCCGTTGGTGCATGGATGCCCAGAGTGCTTGATTTCTGTTTGTTTTTTGTCTATTTTAGTATAATTTTTATCTATATCTGTTGGATTATTTATTGTTTTTGCATTATGGGGATTATGAAGCTTCTGCGCTATCCTCTATTGAAAATGTTTTCTTTGCAGGATATGTTTTATGTTATTGTGGATTTAGCAGTCTATGCTTGAATTTTAATTTGTTTATTTCTATTGTTTTACTATTATATATATATATATATATATATATATATATATATATATATATATATATATATATATATAAGAATAATTGAACACTGAATTGTTTTTGTACGAATCTAAAGCTATAAATATTTTTTAAAGTCTGCCTGTTATGTTTTTACTTTATTTCACAGTTTATAAATTTTAAAAATATTTGTGGTTTCAAAGAATTATGCCCAGTTTTTGTGACAAACACTTTAATTAACAATTCCGAGAAATTCAGGGGAAGAGATCAGGAGAAAATGAATGCACGTGTCGCATTTGAAAAAATTTAGAATTTTTGAAGACTTTTTGAAAATACGTCCTCTTCTTCCACAAAATACTTATTTGTGAATTCTAAGTGTCTTTAATTTAGCAAAAAAGAATATTAATTATTCTCATTTTGTATATATAGTAAAATGCTGAAATTTGAAAAAGAAATACGAGGTTGAATGTCCCTTGTCCTCTTAAGCTTTTTTAAAAAAAATGTTTAAGTAAACCCCGAAATTATCCTTACCCAACAATATAAGAAATTAAATACATTCAACACTTCCCCTCTTTGCAGTTTTTCTACGGTAATTCTAAACGATTTATTTAATTGAATTTTTAAAATTCATAATATTTTATGACCAAGTCCAAGTTGTACTTTTCTTAATATATTTTATGTCGATTAGGCAGAGGTTACTCTACCATCAGTAAAATTCGATCTAAGAAAATTATACAATTCCTGATCCAACAGTCAAATATACATTGCTTTATATAACTCTATGGTTTTCTGATTTTTTTTTTGTTATTTGAAAAAAAAAACACTATGTGGCATGCCATTTGATAATAAATTAAATTGCCACAAGTATGGAAACGAAATCAAACGATTTATGCTTTAAGTTTAACTTTTGTTTACTTCTGTTCGTTAATCTATGTTAGTCGCTCAATTGATTCTATTTTTCCCGTGCTTGGATATAGTAATTCTTATCAGGGTCTCACAAATATTCTTATAGCTTAAAAGACTCCAACGTGTCTTACGAAACTGAGCCTAAAGCACAGTTCGTAAGACTTTCCATCATGTTATCAAATACTTTCTTAAATTAGCCACAATAAAAAGGAAAGAGAGATGTTTTGTGTATATTTACGCTGCACTCATTTTATGCCAGTTCGGCGCAGACACTTCTATTCATCTAAGTATAATTTTAGGCTTAAATATGAAGAAAATGAGAAAAAAAGAAGAGGAAAGAGTGTTAAGTTCATTCAAATCTCCATTAGTTCTCCAGAGCATGAAGTATAACTGCTGTGTAACGTCTTTCTAAATAAGTCACGTGTTTCTGAATAATCACATGGATTTTTGTTTATTTATTTGTTATGTCAGTATTCAGGAAACATGTTGTTAGCGGCTACACGTATTATCACCTCCGACTTTATTAGTGGCAAATAGACAAGAACACAAATAGTTCTGTTTATCCTAAATTTAACTAAATTGATTAGCTGAAAATTATTGCATTACAGATGCATTTAAAAAATATTTTTAAATTATGTTGAGCTTCATTGCTTTCAATGGATGTAAGTTTCTAACGTTCCTGGGAGAAAATCCGCCACTGAAAAGATAAATTATCCATGAAAAAGTTTCTGAGGAAAAGTTTATTGTACGTACTTTATAATCTAATAAAACTGCTCGGAAAATCTAGCACTTCACAAGGTTCGTGTTCTGATTTTCGTATATCTGATCTGACCATCGACTATTTTCACAGCGCCTAGTGATGACTTACTCACATTTGGCGATTTGTTCAAGTTTTTAAAAACAGAACAACAGAACTACTAATATTGCTGGCATATCTTGATAGATTCATCTATATGGCATCAAGTGAAACTGCATTGGCGTTTAAAAAATACTGTAAATAACTGATTTTTGAAATTAATATCACGCTACAAGTAAGCTTTAAGCCATAAACCTATGTTAATTACCTTATTCTGCAACATGTAAAAAAGCATTATAGCCTGCGTTAGGATGAAATAGAGTAAATCATATATATTGCATACGAACGCATCACCCAAAACTGGTCGGTGTCTGTTGTCTCTGTGAAGTCACTGATTAAAACTGCCTGATGAAATGAGTCACTTTATCTAAAATAAATCCTCGCTTTGTTTTTCTACATGAAGATTTTTTTTATCGGCTGAATAAATATATTTATACATTATGATCGACAAAGAAAAATGTATGGAACGGAACATAAGGGGCAACACGTAATTTCCTTTGTGTTTCTTTGCATTTCCTTTGACTCTATTAAAATGCAAATCTAAAAACACCATTAAAGTAATGAACATAAATTACTTTGCAAATCTCGTTTCAGAAGAATCAACGGGTAATCCTCAAAGTCCCATCACCCCGAAAACGTAACCTAAATGGAAGTAAACAGTTCCGCATCTTTGAACAAGCGGAACAAGCCAGAAAATTGCCTTCCGGATCTGGCATCACTCGGAAGGACGCCATCTTGAAAATGCACGGCTTAGATTAAAAAGGCTTTGGAAATATTCCCGCTTCATCAATTCTTCACAATGAATGACATGGAATTTTTCACAGTTCAGCAGCTGATACAGATCGATGATAATAACTCCAGTGATCGATTATCTCTTACAAAAGAAAGATGGGATTCGAAACGAGATATTTCGTTGCATTCTATTGAATTCGCGTTAATTAGAGCCCTTATACTCTTAAGAACGGAATGAATATGACACGGAGAACGTACTTATGGTCACACCACTGTTACGCCATTGATAAGAAATTACATCCTCCAAAAAAACATCTAACATACGGTAAAGAATTTAATTAGCGACAATCAAGAAATGTTTGAAAATACTCAGTAGCTGCACCGACAGACTAGAAAAGAAATGCGTGTTTTCTTTTTCATTGCCACACAAAAGGTCTCATATAACAAATCATGGACGGACTAAGGAATTAGGTTTGTGGGGTTTTATTTTCATTGCATATAAATGCTTATTAACAGAGGATTAAATTAATCCCTTTTAAAAGTCTTTGTATCATCTTTTTCTCTTTGCAGGAACTATAACTGGTGTTACCTGAATAGAACTAAAGCATTCCGAACGTCTGAAGGGTGGGATATATTACACACGTTAAACGATCATAGTTTCGAATTAAAAGAAATATTCTAGCTACCGGTCCTTATCTGATAATAGCTAAATTAAATTTTTTATGAAACTTGGATATTTTTATTACCTAAATCATTAAGGCGCATCTACACACAAGCGAATCAGCTCCCCCCGTCACCTCTTGACTTATTTTGGTGTCGATTAGTCCTCCCCCCCAACGTGGGGGAAGTATTTCGTCGCTTTGATCATTCGTCTTAAAACCGCTCTTCGGGGGGGGGGTGTCTGAGTACGAATCATCAAAGGCACGACTGACGCCATAAAACCTCCTCTCGGTTACAGGACCAATAAATCACTGCTTTCCCCTACACTTAGCTCTCTGTTTCGCGAAAATGTGCTCGCAGTGTTAGGTTCAATCACAACACATTATGTTCGGTATAAAAATTTTATTTGGTATTTTTGCATAAAACCAAAGGTAAACCTTGCTCAGTTCGAATTCCGACGAACGCCATTAAATATCTTCGTGTCTCGGCCGGATACGAACAAATAAAATCCGCGGACCAGAAAGTCCTTTTGGTAGTTCCGTGAAGGGGGGGGGGGAGAAGGAACGATCCCATCAGATGTTGCCCCTGGGGTACTCTGTCAAAACTGAGGGGGCACCAGGGAGTGGTGTTGGTTCATCTACACGGTGCCCCCATTGAAAGAAACCAGCGGATTTCGCTGATAAAATGTCAATGTCTTCATTGACAAGTGCTTCGCATTGGCAAAGAACATTTAAATTTATCAGTTCAAAGTATGTTGTTGTTGATGTTGTTGATAATGCCTCCTTTTTGGAGGTTCCATTCAGCAGGTCCTAATAGGCTATTGGGCTGAAAGGGGCGGTTCCCGTTTTGAATTAGCACCACAAGGGTCGGAGTCCGACTTGGCTAAAAGACCGGCTCCGTAAGTTAGACGCTAGGCAAGTGACGAGACCGAAACACCTCCAGAGGTAAATTTGAGAATTCTGAGGACATTGCAGCCACGACCTATTTTACGTATTCCGGCCACCATTAGTGAACACTGTGGTGGATTTGCAGCGACGAGCATCGAACCAGGGTCGTTCAGATCACTGGCCCGCTGCTCTTGCCAACTGGGCCACCGCGGCCTCAGAGTATCTAAATCACATCTGGAGTGCATGACGAAAGCTGATTTAGCACTATCCAGGAGGCCCGTGTAGTTTAAAGAATGCTACGGGCGTGCGTTACTCTGCCTCCCAAACCACCTTTCAACCACCTTTTAACATGTTCTTCTTTTCAAGACAAGCACTATTCAGTCGCAAAATTTTATAAGAGCTCAGCACTATTTGGCTGCCCGTGGGGAACAATGGTCAATGGACTTTCCCCTGACGCAGGAAGAAAAAAAAAGTATCTAAACCATCACATGAGTGAAAGAGGAGCAAAGAGTATTAATCTGAAATGCGAGTTTGGAGCTTAGTTGTAAACATTGTTGGAAGTTTAATATAAAACAAAGTAAAAGAAGTTCCCTATTATGGATTAACACTACCGTGTGTAGCGTTAGCGGGTACTTTGTATCGAATGCAGATGCTGATGCTCTATGCGTGCATAGTGAATAAAAAGCTTGATTTATACATCAACGGTATAATCCTCAAAAAACGGCATCCTCGTCAAAACTATAGGTACGTTAAAAATTTGTAGAGGCACGTTGAGAAAACGCTCTGGAACTGAAAAAAGATGAGAACGTAAATTTAGCATGCTTTATTTTTGAAGTATAGTAATGCTTCGTTAATGTCGGATGTTCTTCTTAGGAAATGACTAATAATATGAAATAGTGTTATTGTATTGCATCACAACAATTTCGATTCCCAGTGCTATTCCTGTTATCGCAACAGTAGTTGGAGGGACTCGAACATCCACAATTTGCAACAGACATGTTGTTGTTGTTGTTGTTGCTTATGCCACTTGACCAACAGCAACATCAGATCAAGTCCCAAAGACTATGGGCAATGAAGGTGCGGCTCCTGTTATGAATTAGCACCACATGGGTCGGAGTCCGACTTCGCTAAATGACTGGTCCCGTAATTTTGAACAGAACCAAGTGACGAGACCGGAACACTTTACCCCACACCTTCAGAGGTAAATTTGAGAACTTGGAGGACATTGCAGCCACGCCCTATTTTACGTGCCCGGCCTCCATTAGTGAACACGGCGGTGGATTTGCAGCGACGAGCATCGAACCTTGGTCGTTTAGATCACTGGCCCGCTGCTCTTGCTAACTGTGCACAGCGCCCGTGTAAATGACATACAGCTTGCGATTTTGATTTCATCAAGACAAATGGGTTTTCCCGCAGGAAATAATATTCTGCTAGGAACAAATGTGTTCTTATTATGGCAACAGTAAAAAAGGCTTTGTTCGTGGTAAGCAGCACCTACCACATGCGTAGCAGAATGTTATATAGATATGGAAAGGGATTGTGTCGAAAGGGCGTAACTAATTTCTCGTATCTTATGATATTTCCTTGTCTTGCCGCTTTTTCATATTCAAACCTCGTATGGTGGTAAGTTTCAGAATAGCTTATGCTCAGTATAATAGGATAGTTTCCAGTTTAGAACCTTTTAGAGAAGTATTACATTAAAATATAGCACCAGTTACTGACGAAGAAAATTAAGTGGCATATTGTTCAGATAGCATCGTGTTTCTTAATTAAATTGCTGAGCAAAAAATACGTGATCTAGGGGTTAAATAAAACTGTAAAGGCTGAAGATACAGACCACGTATTGTGATGCCAAAACTAAAATTCACTTTTATACTCCGATCATGACAAATATGTTGAGACGAAGGCAGAAAATCTAAAATAGCATTTCTTTGAATATTTCTGTCCGCACTAAATAGACGAATTCGACATGCAACCGTCCGAGCGCATACACACGCTATATGGGACAGCACGTCTGAAGCGTAACATTTTTTTAATGTTGGAAATAGGACAATTTTAAAATAGAATGGGCAGTAAAATTCCTGAAAAACATAACATTTCCAAGGATACCGTTTGTTTCATAATAACCTTATTAATCCCAAGGGGTTTCCAAGAGTTTTTTGGTATCGAAACGTAATTATTTTCTCATGTAATGAAGTAAGATTTGTACTTTTTGGGGAAAAAATGGCTAAGATGTACTTTTTTCTTAATTTTATTGATTGGTATGACATTCAAACGTTTGAAATGTTTCACGCTTATATCAAATTTATTTAAAGTTTGATTACACCGAGAAAACGACTGTTAACAAGAAGCAGGTGGAAATAGATAAAATGATGTGTTCAGTTTCTATTCGCAAGATCTTTTGTTTTTTTGTGTTTTGTATAACTGCTGACTCAAAGGAACCTTGATCAGTAATTTAACCATAAATCCAACATCATTAAAACTTTAAAGTTATGAAAGGGATGCACAACCTGGATGCCATAGCGTAATTGCCTTTCAAAGAACACGAACATATATTATTTATCCTTACTTTTGGAGTTGACCTCTATTCGAAAGAGGCTAGAGTCTTCACATTTCCAGGGTACTGTAACATACCGCTTCAGTGTTTTCTGTAATTGACTTATCCGGTACCAAAGAACTGAGGTACCATTACTGTTACACATTTACTTGAAAGAACTGAAATGCTTATCTTAAATCTTAAACTGTTTTCTAAACTTATTATTATTTTTTCTTCTTTATTTGTTATGTGTGTACACTTCACTACCTCTACGACAAATTATAGCAATCATTCCAAAAAAATCTCCTAATCTGGGTTTTCTGTTTTTTTAGAAGTAGTCACATTCGATAAAGTGAGAAATCCGGTATCATAATGTATATATATATATATATATATATATATAATATAATATATATATATATATATACATATATACATATATACATATATACATATATCATATATATATATACATATATATACATATATATATATATATAATATTTATATATATATATATATACATATAACATATATATACTATATATATATATATATATATATATATATATATATAATATAATATATATACATATATATAATACTATATATATATACATATATATACATATATATATATATATATATATATATATATATATATATATATATATATATATATATATATATATATATATATATATATATATATCAGCTTGTTATTTAATTATATACTCTACAGTTATATTCATAATTTCTGCTTGTAAGAGCCTTTTGTATAGCTGACTTAAATTATTAACTTTCCAATTCTTGTTGTAAAGTTTTTTCCTGTTTTACAAGAATTTATTTAGTTTATTTCGATCGATTACTGTTATGTAACTTTTTCTGTAATGCCGTCTCTAAAGAAGTTTAGACGCACAATTTAGCCGCGACTTATGTTTTTTTCAGTCATTAAACATAACTAAATATAAACTATAAAACTCAAATCAGTTAACCTCATAAACTTATAGAACTAAATTATGAAATTGGTTCATAAGAGGAAAAAATGCTTCCTCGTAAGTAACAAAATTAGGTACCCTTTCAGCTCATCAATCACATTTGACTTCAATGAACGTAACGAGCACAAGAAAAAGAGGATAATGTAGCATTTCGATTTCTCCCTTTACCCCTTGTTATGTTCTTAATCAATCACTGTGTATCAAATATATTATTAAACAAGGCGAAGAACAATTACTCTGCTAATGGCACATGATGTATGACATAAGGCCCAAGGAAAGATCAAATAATGATACTTCATCAGGCTTTCTTCTAGCCACATGTTGAAAAATATTTGACAGATCATTTAGGCGTAACTGTAACATGATATTTCACTCAGACAGATATGCGAATTAAGATAAAATGACTTAGCATATTAGTTATATAGTGTTTTTCAAGCCAAACCGTTAAACTCCGCATTTTGAATTTTTTTTAATTTTAGTGTCAAAGGACTTGATGGACTCCAAACTTTTTGTATTCAGAATAAATTTCCCTAATAATATGGATTAACAATGACAATTTCTTTAGGCCAGGGCATGATAAATAATTTATTTCAGAAGTCAATCAAATTAATTCCATACTCTAATATAAATCGTTGCAATTCAAACGGAGAAGCAAGAATTTGAAACCAGTAACAGCAAATATTTTAATGTTGTTTCATAACAAAAAGGGTAAAGGAAAAAGGTTTCCAGTTTAATAATAAGGGTAAAATAAATTAGTCAGTTACGCGGCCCACATGGTATAGGGGTTAGCGTCGTCAGATTCCACACAGTGGGCCTGGATTCAAATCCCGAATAAGGCTTGGTCGTTAGCGTGTTGTCCCCTCATAGGGAGCAATGCTGGCTCACCTAAATGGTGCTCCCACAATAAAGTAGACAGCAAGACTTCGCAGTGAATAACAAAAAGGAGAATGTCTTACGACAAGTGCCTATGCATTAGAAAAAATAGTCTGTTACAATGCCGCAGAAGTAAGTATTTGTGAATTCTTAAACAGTTCTTTCAAACTTTTCGTCATAAAAAATAATTAGAAGATTAAAATTGATGTTTTAACGTAGGATTACAATCCTGCATAACGGTCCGCCAGAAAGCAAAATTTCAGACGCTAAAACCGTCCGTCGTAGCGAGTTATACTTTTGGCAGCGTACCAAACCCAGTCTGTATCGCAAGCAGTCTCTAAAAGTTACTGCTTGGGTTAGCAGCAAACAGCTAAACAGAAAAGTGCCAATAATTGTCAAAATTTTGACATACCGTAAAACCATTTTTCCAGGATTTTTTTGTAATGCTCACGTAAATTCTGTAAAATGACTTTTGAAAGTAGTTCTATTGTATTCTTAGATAATTAAGGAATAGTTCCATGTTAATAAAACCTGTTTTTATATGTATTTTATATTTTATAATAATTTTTTAAAAGTGGTGCAAAGTATACCATAAGGGCGGGTTACTTTGCACCACATGAAATAATAATTTGTTCGAAGCAAGAAAATTAACCTGGTGCAAAGTAACCTCATTCAAGTTAACTGTGGCACCTTATAGAATCGTGGAAAACTGACAGGATTTGAATTTTTTTGGTTTAAACCAGATAAAATATTTAAAAACAAACAAGTTCAACTAATTGTATTTAATATGTAAAAAAGAAATATGACATCAACAAAATTTGTTGTTATTTTGTGGCAAAACTAAAAGGAAACACTTGTATGTTCGATGCATCAGAATTTTAAAATTTATGTAGTATAAAAAAAAATATTTAAAAATTTCAATAGCCATCAGCCAGCTCTGGGACTGAGAAAACACCTCGTTTGCTAAATTATTTGGGGAGGATTTATACCTCCAACTATTTCTTCCCATTTATATAAAAGGGCATCTTTATTAACAGGCCACTTACAGTTATTTAACGACTTCGTCATGACACTCAGGAACGCCCCATCCTCATTGAAGCTTTCAATGACACCTGGGTAGCATTCATTTTCGTACATTACAACTACAAATGAATCAGTCTGTTTGTTGATAGGTTTAAGCTGGAATTTTGAATGTGCCAGTTCATTCTGTGTAGATGTATTCATCTCTTCCATCTTCTTTGCACCACTTTTGAGTTGGTGCAAAGTAGCCCCCTATCTGCTCTAAAACTAACTTCAAAAACAGTATCGATCATAAATGGATAAATATTCAGTTTAACAAGATTTGCACGTTATGATTTCAAAGACAATTAGTTTCTATATATAAATAGACAACGCTGCCCTTCAACTAAAATCGTTTCCTTGGAGCAAAATACAACTTTTTCAGATGAAGATTTTAAATAAAAATAGTACCAGCAAAGATACACTTGGCAAACACTACCCAAAAGGGCTGCTAAAGCAGTAATTATCATTCATGTTATGAGAGGTGGTGCTATCTATCACATAATAGTGAAAATATTGTTAAATATTCATTTGTTTATCTGCTAGATGGGATGAAATCTTTTTTCAACAATGGTGCAAAGTTACCCATCTAGGAACAAAGTATCCCCGTTTTACGGTACATATATATATATATATATATATATATATATATATATATATATATATATATATATATATATATACACATACGTACGTATAGATACATGTATACATAGATATATACATAAATATATACATAAAAAAGAGGTAAGCCATGATATGTAATCCTACCTTAATAACCCGTGGTATTTTCGTTAGAACAGACTACCTGATTTTTTTTCACTAGTCATTAGATAAAAGCTACATCATCAATAATACATTATACAATGTTTTTTTAAATTTAAATTTTAAAAGGATTATTAAAAAAACGATGTGTATTATTTTATCACTTTTCTCCAGTTTTTGTATTGTGGAGTTTTGGCAAGTGAACGGCCCATTTCTCTCTTCAAGGCATACGGGAAAACCCGAAATAATAGCCGATAGTATCAACTGGTTTCGAGCCACTTTGGTTATCTCTCTCTTTCTCTCGTTCTGTCAAACACACTCAAAGAAAGAAATGAATGAATGAATAACATTAGCTATAACGAATAATATGACCCATAATATATGCCTTCGGTGAAGGAATAATACTATAAGCCGTATTGGGAATATTGATCTTTTTTATAACCAGTGTGAGGAATGACTTTTTTAAATGAAACATATGTACATATGTTTCCTTTAAAACGCTTCTTGAAACGTGATATAGCACCTGTAGTACGACAAATAAATAATCACGTGACTAGAATTTCATATAATAGAACTAGCTGAATACCCGTGCTTCGGACTACATTCAAATTTAATAAAACGGTCAATGTATACAATATGTAATGTATATATATATATATATATATATATAATATATATATATATATAATAATAATATATATATAATAAATATATATCTATATATATATATTATATATATATATATATATAATATATATATATATATATATATATATATATATATATATATATATATATATATATATATATATATATATATATATATATAAGAAAACAAAAAAATATATTTATAAAAGAATCATTACGGATATTTTTATAGACAAAATAATGTAGATGAAAATATTCAAATTAAATACATGGTACATGTATGTAATTAATTGTATGGTAATATTTATAAAACATACTAATTTGAATTAATTAATTTCTTAAAAAATTCTTAAAAAACTTCCATCTCAATTAATCTAGTGGTTAAATTTGATCTTTTACCGTATTTTAATATTTTTTGTCAATTAATTCGTTGTTTTGCACGTGACGATAAATTAATTTAAAGTATTACATAAAAAAAGAAAATAAACCTCATGATCAGCATTTAATACATTGAATTCTAAAATTTTTTCATTAAAAATTCCCCAAAAATTTGAAAATGGAGGTAAAGTTTGGAAAAAGATTTCATTTTAAATGAATTTTTATGATCTTTCTCGTGATGTAAATTTTATAACCCTCAGATCATTATTTTAAATGAAAACTTTAAAGAATGTTGCAAAAACAGCTTAAAAATTCAATTTTAATAATCTAAGAAGAATTTTTCAAAAATCTTCCTTAGTGCATCCCTACTTTATAAGAAGAATCGCCATGCAAAATTTCAGCCCTTTAGGTCCGGCAGTTTGGTCTGTACGTTATCTGTCAGTCAGCCAGTCAGTCAGTTACGGAACTGTTTTATATATAGAGATAAAAATAAAATACTTTGGTATCTCTATACTATCGAGAATTACTGGAGATATAGGCACCCCATTAAAATTTTAAAAAAGGAATATTTTAAAGTCCTCAAACCTTGAGGTATGCTTTTAAAATGTAATTTTTGTTTAAATATCGATATTCCAATTTTCGCTGTCAATTTTCTAAATCCCTTAAAATTTTGCATCTGTCATATGTAGAACAAGAGTTACAGTTAAAACCATGCTACCAGAAGGCAGTTTTCTGGAGGTACTGTGGTACCAACAGGAAGAGTTAAATTCTTTATTAGCAAAGTAGATTCATCAAACATAAACGAAGAAAGAAAAAATAGAAAGATTCTATTCATGGAAAATTAAAATTCATATTTTTTAATTATTTAAAATCTTAAAGTAAAAGTTTATGGGTGTGGAAATTGCAAAATGTTTTAAGGTTTCTCAAGGAAATAAATGTTCGCCGAAGCTCCAACACTTTTTTAGCATTACAGCAATGTTCGCAATTTTTACAAAGTATGCGACAAAATGCAATAACTACTTTTCTTCCTTTCTGTGCATCTAACTTCAAGAAATAGGCGCATGAAGAATTCCCCGTTGTAAAAAATAAAATAATAAATAAATAAATCTGATGCTGTCTGTGAGTCATACAATTTCTGAAACTCCTTTTAATGAAACGTATTCTAGTTTTCTAAACGGTGTATTCGGGTGTCACCAGACCAGGTAAAAGTAGGTTTGAGGTACTGTTGGAAATATCCATGCGTAGGAGAAACCAAATACGGAAATGAGAGTGTCAAAGGGGTGTCATTTGGAATTCTAAAAGAAACATTAGTTTGCCTTTTAAAACTGAGAAATCGAGTGGATAGGAGGGTGCCAGTCAATGGCAGGTATCAAGGTTGTTAAAAAGTACTAACAAAGCCGAGCTTTGAAAATCCTGAAATTTCCCTATTACAGCGTTATAAAAATTTGATGACATCGGAATCCATTGTTCGAAATTGCATGCCATCCCTGCGGTAAAAGCCGTAGAAAAGTTTTAAGAGCCTCCATGGAGGAAAAATACTATTTTGATTTCTAAAAAGATCGAACTTTATGCATAAGTTTACTTTGAAATGAAAAGTAGGGTTTGTGCTTTAAAGTTATTTTTAGCCTTCCCTCAAAATTTTTTTGTTGTAATTTACTTATAGGCAAGACATCATAGCGCAAAATATTGTGCTTTAAAGTCCTTAAAATTTTAATACTTAGTAAGAGTTGATAAAGGAAATATACTTTCCGTTGAGTACAACCGTTAGATTTTGTAATTATTGTTTTCCTTGTATGAATTATAAATTGTTGTAAATTTTAAATTTTCATTTCAACAGTATTTCAACTTTTATAGTTTGTTTAATGGTAGATATAATGAAGGAGGTCTCTTTTTTGAAGTAGTTTTTATCATTATAATACAGGGTGGTCATAAAAAATATTAAACTTAACGAGATTCTGTGAACGGCAACCAAGTGGCGCTCACGGTTACGGTTATAGGTACAGAATTGTGTGTGTGCAACAGAGAGAGAGCAAGTCAGCTTAAGTTGTTGATACTGTCATTTGAAAAATAGCAGCAACTCTCATGATGTTTTTCTTACTTTTCAAGCTACATTAAATATACCGGGTGGTCATAAAAAAACTTTGCTGATATATGGACCTCTAGAGGCTGTTCCGTTCAACCGATCGAGATGAGATTTCAGATATAGTTATCCAGAGGTATGAGCTCGGGATTCTGTGAACGGCAGCAAAGTGGCGCTCACTGTTACGGTTATAGGTATAGAAACTTGAAATTTTCGAATAGCAACGCTCACTTTTTCCTATCGCAAAATGCTCAGCACATGCGAAAACCCTAATGACGGTTCGAACGCTACACGCATAACAAAAAAACGAACGCGTTATGCACGCACAAAAAACAGCTCTGCGAACGGTCTACAAAAACACGATGATGGCACCTATGTGACAAATGTGTAATCCAAATAAAAGTTTTATTTTGTCCGATCTGTGTTGTCATCAGTGATTGGTGTCTTTCCTTTGTCATATGCAAATTTCCTTCGTGTGCCCCGATCGTGTTTTTGTAGACCGTTCGCAGAGCTGTTTTTTGTGCGTGCATAGCACGTCCATTTTTTTGGGATGCATGTACCGTTCCAACGCTCTTTAAGGTTTTCGCATGAGCTGAGCATTTTTCGACGAGAAAAAGTGGGCGTTGCAATTCGAAAATTTATAATTTCTGTACCTATAACCGTAACCGTGAGCGCCACTTTAATACCCTTCACAAAATCCCGAGTTCATACCTCCGAATAACTATATCTGAAATCTCATCTTTATATCGGCAAATCTCATCCATATATCGGCAATTTTTTATGACTACCCTGTATTTACAGTAAAGAACATAAAAAACTCAAAAAATTATTTTTTTATTCTTTAACGTATTTTACTACATAATGTAGATGAGAAAATAAATTTCAAATAATTTTTAAAAGCCTTCTCCGGAGGCTATATAGATACTTTTCATACTGTTGACAGTATTTAAATACTAACTCCAAAAATAGTTAAACGGTAGCACATTGCGCTGCAACTGCATTGGTGATACCGTAATCTTAAATTCTTGCTAGTTAATGTTTCATAAATTTTAAATTATTGTACGAGCAATGTAATTTACAACACACGTATACCGGCAGCGAGAGTTTGTATGGTATGTGACGTAATAAACGTGCATTTTTCAATAGCAGTTAAATTATGAAAACCCATAAAACGCAGCCATATACAGTGATATACTATGTAATACAATTCTATGCCTTATGAATTTCAAAAATTTTATCAGACCCACTTGCGCTGCAAAGCTAAAGAAAATTTCTTATTAATTATTGATTTCAAACTAGTCAGAATTAATCTAATTCCCGGAAGTCGAGATTTGATTGTAAAGGACTGTTCTTTTCGACAGGTGTGCGGGAGGTATATCCAGTCACACACATACAATTGGGTACAGCAGAATTCGATCGGAAATTAAATTAATAATAATTCTCCCTTCATTCCAATTTAAGAGAGGTGTTCGAGGAAGAAGTTCTGATAGGTTTCAATCGATATATTTAAGTTGCTAAGCCGATTCTTTGGGCAGTCCGTGAGAGAAAACCACTGCATCAATTTACTTCATTTTGGTCTGAAACCAAAGATTTCAATCTGTAGATGTGCAAAATTTGGTTTTTGTAACCTCAATTACTATTATTAATTAGCGATAATTTACAATTAAAAATTGCTTTCTGCGCATGCTCAGTGACATATTTAAATCTGGCTTTAGATACTTACTAAGCGCGAGGCCGCATAAACACAATAATTTGTTTCTCCGTATGCTCAGTGAGATGTTTAAATCTGGCTTTAGTTACTTACTAAGGAATTTGTTTATTCCGAGGCAAATTTGTTTAGTTCTTACTAAGCAATTTGTTAATCTCTCTAGCTCTCTCTCTCTCTGCCATTTTTATTTTTAATTATGTTTGTGAGATGAAGAATTATTCTATCTGACGAAAATTGTTTATATCCTGCTGTTGAGTAACCATATTTCTTTTTTGGTGGGGTTCAATAGTAATTTTTTAAAGCTTATTTCTCTGTTCTTAATATTTGGTTTTTCGACATTTAACAATGATGTGTCGAGTATAACTTGTGTATTAGTATATTTATTTCCTATCCAGCCGTCATGTTTTGACGGGCACCAACTAGTAGATAATGAAGATGTGTGCGTTGAATAATAAATAAGAAATTTTCGGTGACCGTTTGTGTTGCCTAATGGATCTCTTCAACCCTGAAAAAAACTTATATTTAACGGCCATCAGAGATGAAAAGAGATACTTCCTTGAAAGTAACTAGGGGCAAATTGTTTTGTGTGGTACGGATTATCGAGGAAGTAGTTTATTCTTGTTTCCTGTGAACGAGTTTTTTCAGACATTTACTTTTTTCTTATTTATTCAGTTTTTGTACCTGCAGGTATAGTCTACTGAAAATAGTCATTGTTTATCAAGTTTCGATCAAAAGGGAGATGGTATTTACGACACGCATTAAAAAATGAAAAATATTCAAATGAAAGTACCTTGCAAGGATTATAGCTCGCGGTTAAATTCTTGCTTTTAAATCATATCTTTATTTCCCCGTTCGGATCACTTCGCTGAAAAATTTGCATTAAAATGTATAATTTTTAAAAAAAAAATTCACCGAAGGGATTCATAGAACTCTCTGTTTCAGCTGGGAAATGCGTCCAATGTTATGTACCCTGGGGTAGATTTTAGATTGTATTTTGCAAAATGATCATTAAAGTTATGGCTAGGAAAGGCCGCATAGTGAATTCGTGCACTGAATACGTATTAAGCACATTGTTGTATATTATATGCACTGTCTACGGGGAATTGTGAATTTGTATCGTATACAGTTTGCCTACAAGGCGGCGAATCAATTGACCTTACAGATGTAAATCTTTATGTTAATCTCTTTAAAGACACTGGCGCATATGTTTAAGCAAGAATAAATAAATAAACAAATATGTTGGGGACATTTGTTGCAGAATCTCTTAACAAGGAATAAAACACACACACACAACAAAAAAAAAATCTTTGCACATAGCATCTCTGATAATAATTAATTCTACTTGACAAATGTTGTAATTCCCCCCCCCCCGTGTTACATTTGTTTGATTATTTAAAGTACATCGTTAATATTCCGTAAATAAAATATCATACATGGAAAATACATTAAAATTCAATAATTGAACCAATTTAAAAACTGAATTTGTAATATTAATTCTATTTTACATGAAACTGATAAACGAACTCATTTGTGCACGTTTCGTTGTGGAAATTAGTTATTATTTCTAGTGGTATTTTTTCATAAAACAATATATTTGATTTCAGTTATATAAAATATTTATATTTTAAGTGTCGTGCTTTGTACCCAAGTTATGATGGAAGGGAAAAAAGAATTCCAATGACAGCATCTATATATATAAAACGCGTAGGTATGCGGCACAAAAATCGACGATATTTCTACACTCCGAATGGTAACAGCTGCAGCTACTGGATGTAGACATAAGCGGCCGTCTGCAATTATAAGTGAAGATATATTCCCAAAAATTTATTATTTGATATGATTGAGTGTAGGTATCTGAATTTTGAAAATAGTACATACAGAGAGTGATGTAACCCACACTATATTTTAGTACTTGCTGAATTTTTTCTCCATTTTATAAGTGATGAAATTTTCCCAACATTTTGTTATTTGATATGATTAAGTGTAGATATCTGAATTGGGAACAGTAGTACATACAGAGAGTGATGTAATCGACACTATATTTTAGTACTTACTGAATTTTTGCTCCATTTTTTAAGTGAAAGATTTCTTCTCCAATTTCTCATTTGATGTAATGATAAAGTGTAGATATCTTAATTTTGAAAAATAGTACATACTGAGAGGGATGTAATTTTTAAAATCATTGTTGTTGGGTTTCTTAGTCTTATCTTTAACTCTGTTCTGAAGTAATGGAAATTCACATTTTTTAATCATGATGTTTTAGAATCAGCCTTATAGTGAATTTAGCAATGATTATAAATTTTTTGGCTGAGCTCCCACTACCCCTTAACAGCTTATATTTATGATGACAGGTAATGGTAACATTCGTTACATATGTTACTTTCAGTTGAGTTGTTTTGCAAAAGAAAATATAAAACTAAAAGCGAGCATGCTGGTCGCGCAGCGGCTAGTAGAGACAAAATAACAGATGTTGCAGCATTAAGTATTGACAAACTTAATATTATACAAACTTAATTATTATACTACCTGAATACTCTTGCTTCGCTACGGAGTACATTTTAGGATAATTACAATGAAAAAATAACGGAATTGCTTTTTAGAGGATTTTCTTATAAACAATATTTTTTATTTCTTCATTGGTCGGAACTAATATTTACAGGCTCGTCTGCGAACTTACGCATGAGCAAGCTACGTAAAAATGACAGTGGGAGAAACAGTTTTCTCTTAAATCTACTCCAGCTTATTTTAAAGTTTGGCCTTGAGGCTTATTTATCGTCATGGCGAAGCATACTTTGAGGGGAAATTGCAGTCTGTTAAAGTCAAAAGGGAGGTCATTGTGCATTCGAGGAATGCGTGGCACGAACACTTTTTCTCCTTGAGTACACCCGGTTAAAATAGTGGCTTCGATTAAATTTTTATGCAGGGATTTGACTTGCAGTCTAGTGCCATTACACAATTTCGGTGGTTTTAAATTCCGAAGGAAAATTACGGGTGTGCCATTCCGCAAGGAGTGATATGGTATGGAAAACCCGGTTGTTTAAGGGAATTTAAAAACTCTACCGGGTAGTTAACGACATCATCTGAATTACAGACAGTGTCTATCGACTGTCAAAATTTCAGCCCTTTAGGCCCAGCGGTTTGGTCTGTGCGAGGTCTGTCAATCAGTCAACGGAATCAGCCAACGGTCTGTCAACGGAACTGTTTTATATATAGGTTTAATTTGATATCCATAAAACATGCTAATTTGAATTGAATTCTTAAAAAACTTCCATCTTAATTAGTCTAGTGGTTAAATTTTATCTTTTACTGCATTTTATTAATTTTTGTCAATTTATTTCGTTGTTATCCACGTGATGCAAAATTAATTTAAAGTATCTCAAAAAGAAAAGAAATCACGTGATCAGCATGTAATAAATTAAATTCCAAAAATTTATCTTTAAAATTCCACCAAAAATCAGAAAATGTAGGTAAGATTTGAAAAGAATTTATTTTAAAGAAATTTTTATGAACTTTCCTGTGATATAAGTTTTATAACCATTGGATTATTATTTTAAATGCAAACTTAATGATAAGTTGCAAAAAAGCTTAAAAATTTAATTTTAAAAAATCTAAGAAGAATTTTTCAAAAATCTTTCTTAGAGCACCCCTACACTATAAGAAGAATCGCCATGCAAAATTTGACCCCTTTAGGTCCAGCAGTTTGGTCTGTGCGTTGTATGTCAGTCAGTCAGTCTGTAAGTTACGGAATTGTTTTATATATATAGACAAGAAAAACATGTGTCCTCAGAGGATGAATACCAAATTAAGTTCCACCAACCATCCTAAAATCAAATGAGATTTTGTATGTCTATATCCCTAAAAAAAAATGGCACTGAAATATTCTTCAGAATCCCAGGACAAAAATTGTATTAGTACGGACCCGTAACACCCGGGAAAAAGGTAATCTCTAAATGAGATTTTATCACTCATAATTAACTAATTATGCTCATCGACCACATACACATGCGGGTATAACTATTTTGGTGTATTTTATTTCTTCCTCGATATTTTTTGCTTTCTTCGTCGGTTTCGGTATTATATGGATAAAATGAAATTAAACAAAACAAAAAAATCCATTTTTCTTCCGAAGTCGCACCTGAATAGGTTGAGCTATGAGGAATTTTTTTGTTGTTGGTATTTTTCTAATTACGTTTCATAAAATGCATTTTTTTAATGCCGCTCTATTTTCTTTATTTGAAAATGGATCTTTAAAAATGCATATAGCTTTCTTTTCCTAATATATAAAAAGAATTATTAATAAAATTATAATTTTAAAAGACTTAACATTTTAAAATCGGATTTTTAAAGAAAAGTTTAAAGATGAATTTTACCGTTTCCTCTTCTTTAAAAGATTATTTCTTTGAAAAAGAGACTTTAATTTTGTAGTAACATGTATCAATAGTTTGATATAATGTAAAAAATATCATCGAAAGTTATAAAAATTTAAAATAACTACGCGCTATTCGCTTAAAATCTACTTTCATACGAAAAATAAAAATAATTAAAAATTACGTCTTTATAAATTGTGTTACTTGTAAAATACCCCGAGGAAGGTTCTCCATACCTTAGTGTGGGAATTGAAGATTTTCTAATTATCTGCTGAACTGTTTAAAGAATATACTATCTTACCTTTAAAACCCTTTGAGGGCGCCGTTTGCACAGTGCAAACGCCTTAAACTAGACTTTTTCACTTGCATTCAATGTATTCCAGTTAAAGGATCAGAAAAATGGCTAATACTGCCATCTGTTATCAGTTTAAAGAAGTAAAAACTTTTTGCAACCTTTAATTGGAAAATTTTTCAAGATTCTTAGGTTAAAAAAATCGGGGGGAAAATCTTTACCCTGCAAACGGGGAGGTTGTTGCCCCTGAAAGTGTTAAGGTATTATAATTATTATTAATTATGAAATACTCTGTATAATGAGATCGAACCCGTAGTATGAAGAATTGAACTACAACGAACTTCAAAATACAGTGTGTACATTAATGAATATCCCTTACTTTGCATGGCTATTGATAGAAAACAAAACAACCTTTTTTTTCTGGGGCTACATCAAACATCAGGTGTTTGTTCCGACGCTACCAAATAATGTTGACGAACTTAAGAGACGCATATCTGTAGCCTTTCAATGCTTAAAAGAGTGTGGGATGAGTTATCGCACCACCTCCATATCCTTCGTGTTACTAAAGGAGCTCACACTGAACACTTATAACTGTGTCGAATTTAAACTTTTAACTGTTATTTTTGATTTCCTATGAACAGCAAGTTTGTATTTTGTTTAGTTTTCTTTCAATAGCCATGCAAAGTTGGGATGTTCATTTATGTACACACTGTATTATTGCAGCCTGGAAAGCAATAACCTTTTTGAAACTTAATTTGTTAAAGATGTTTCATTGTATATGTTTAAGTTCTGGTTTTGCATCTTTTTATAATTAATGCTGAATTTCTTAACTACCATGTGATATACTGTTTTGTTGTTTGCAAATGGCTGGGACTGGGCGTAGACCCTTGTCCGGTGGGAGGGGGACTGTGTCACCACTTCGGCGCTTGCGTTGTCCCGGGTGCACCCCAGTGGTCGGTCCACGCTGCACCCGTTTGATGGTCCGGAAATTTTGAACCGTATCAAGTGGCAGGACCACACCACCGGACCCAGCAACCCCAGACGTTATTTGAGAACTTGGAGGACATTGCAGCCACGACAGATTTTACATGCATTGCCCACCATTAGCGAACACGCGATAGATTTGCATCTACGGACATCGAACCAGAGACGTTCAGATCACTGACCCGCTGCCCTTGCCAACTGGGCCATAGCGCCCTCCCATGTGATATACTCAGTTCAAACATATACGCCTGTAATTCGGTTCGATAAGAAATTGAGGCGTATACTAATAACACAAGGTCATTAAAATTTGATTAGTTTTTTCTACGTAAGATGCAATTTGTAAATTACCTCTAAGAGAAACTTGAACATAGATTTTCTTTCATCCCTTTCCCTTCTCTTATTCATAAATTTTCATTACTCCGTTCGCTAATACCTGTATCTGCGCCGCAACTGGGGCTGTAAACAAACAGAATTTTAATACATGTATGGTCCCTCCAAGCACCTGTTATCGAGCACGGAATCGCACCAGGGGAAGTGGCGCTGTTATTACTCAGCTGTAAAAATATCACACTGTTTCGGTTTATCAACGAACCTATAATTAAATCAATCCGGTCAGGACAAAAAAAAAACGCCGAAAATCCGGAGAAACACATCGTCGCAAGCTGTGTGGGAATGAGCTTCTCGGTCGTAACCTGCTCTCGCTGAAAGTTTTAACCGTGACCTTACAACCACGGGTTCGCTTTTTTTATTGGGAGAATCTGGCAACAAGGCCGAATTTTCATTAAGCGGAAGAGAGGCCAAGTGTAGGGGGGCCAGCGTATCTAGTTTTGCACAAAAGAACCTCGTATTTACTTGACACAAATGACTTTGAAATAACGCTATTTAGTGCCATTGAAAGTGAAGCCCCTAATATCAAGTTGATAAATATATACACACTAGCTAAATACCCGCACTTCGCTACGGAGTGCATTCAAATTAAATACAACGGTCAAAAAATGCAATTAATGCCAAAAAATAATATATCAATAAAAAAAATCGTAACGGATATTTTTATAGACAAAATAATGTAGAAGAAAATATTCAAATTAAATCTAATAGAACATACTAAAGAAAATAGTACAGTTTGAGGAACACATCTTTTACTGTATTTTAATATTTTTTTGATAATCGTCTGCCGCATTAGCAAGAAAAAAAAATATTTTTTGTGTATTTCGTTGCTATGCACGTGACGCAAAATTAGTTTAAAGTATCAGAAAAAGAAAAGAAACCACGTGATCAGCATTTAATAAATTAAACTCTAAAAATTAATCTTTAAAAATTCACCAAAAATCCGAAAATGGAGGTAAAGATTCGAAAGAGATTTCATTTTAAAGGAATTTTTTTGATATTTCTCGTGATATAAATTTTATAAACCTCGAATTATAATTTTAAATGCAAACTTTAAAGAATGTTACAAATTTAATGTTAAAAATTTGTTTTAAAACAATCTAAGAAGAATTTCTCAAAAATCTCTCTTAGTGCACCCCTACACTATAAGAAGAATCGCCATGCAAAATTTCAGCCCTTTAGGTCCAGCAGTTTGGCCTGTGCGTTATATGTCACTCAGTCAATCAATCAGTCAGTTAGGGAACTTTTATATATATATAGATATAATTATTCT
>OU015493.1:42502095-42519595 GCA_907164885.2 Dolomedes plantarius | reverse complement strand
TAAAATTTCATAAAATGATTATTTATATATGTTAGAATAAAACTTAGTAATCAATTCCTTATACTATTTTAAAACAACTTAAAATTTTTACAATAAAAAATTTTTTTTGATAAAATTTAGTATAAAATGACCTATTTTTATCGATTTCTTTTCTAGTTTTTATAAATATGACTGTAAATCAAATATTGCTACCAACTTTTATTATAATTACATATAGCTAGCTTAAGAGATAAAATTAGATATCAGAGACAAAAATTAATGCGCATAGGGCATTTTTAAATAGAGTAATTACCAAACTGATTTTAATTAATATCTTAATTAATTACATTCTGATTTTTTTTCAAGTTAGAATTTCCATCTCTAAGTAACACTGTATAACTATACAAAATTTCATAGCAATTGGTTAATAAATGAAAAAAAAAGTTTTTCGTGGTCCATTGTCGCCTTAATGTTAAAACATTCTTTGTGTTAATGTATTATTGAATTGTTTGCTGCGTAAAGGGTGTCAAGTCCAAAATCGTAGTTTTGGAGGAAAACGGGATTGAAAACCAACATGTTTGGGTTTTGTTTCACATATTCCAAATTTTCACTGATGAATAAAAATGTTTAGGAGGGGAATTGGAATTACCTTTCTGTACCCTGCAGTAGTCCTTGATTTTTCAAACATGCCTGGTTTGATAACTCATTTTAGCCCATTTTGTACTTAACACCCTTTGCACTGCAATCACATTACACCCTAAATCACATACGAATATTTTAATACTCTTTAACAACCTGTGATGCCAATTGCGGGTCTGAAAATAACTCTGTGTTTTTGATTTTGTGAAAGGAATTTTTAACCGCGATAATAAAGATACAGGTCTATCTCTCAAAGAAATGAATACACCTATTTTAATATCTTAATCTGTAATGTATCGACAGGTGCTTATCAAAATAGTGGAAACACCTATCAATATTAGTGGTTTTTATGAATGTGCTTCGTATTCCTTAAAAAACGAGTCTGGCCACCGGTATTTTTTTATATAATACAGTGTATGTATTATTCTACTATCAGGTAGCAGTAATGAAGTTAAGGGCATCCTGATTTTGGGGGGAACATCGTAAAATGTCAAATCTTGCAAACCTTGCGAAAAGGGCAAATTGTTGGAGCGCGTTTAAATTGGAGTATCTGTTACTGTTGCAGTATGTTAATGTATTATTGAATTGTTTGCTGCGTAAAGGGTGTCAAGTCCGTAAAGGGTGCCAACACAAAATATTGTCCACGGTGGTGCCACGAGCGCAAATCCTGGTCGAGTATTTATGTCCCAGGATAATCGGTGTTTTTCGAGCTATGGCATCAAAAGTCATGATAGCATACAGAGTGCACGGAGAATCATCCTTTGCCAAATAGAATAGTGGACGAAAGGGAGAGCTGAAGGAAAGAGATGGACGATGTATTAAAACGGATTGTGACATGAAGAAAGAAAACAATTGCAACCAAAATGACCGAAGAGCTCAATCTGCATCTGCATGTTCCGGTATCAACCATTAGAGGTAGAAGGGAACTTCACAAACAAAGCATTTACGGAAAAGTAGCTATTCCCATGCCACTTGTAATGGATGCCAACACAAAATATTGTCCACGGTGGTGCCACGAACGCAAATCCTGGTCGAGTAATATGTCGAAAAACGGTATTTGGTCCGACGAATCATTGTTCACATTATTCCTCGCAACAGGACGTGCGTGTGTCTGGAGAACACCCACACAAGCGTAAGATTATGGCTGTCTCATCTCAACTGTCAATCATGGAGGTAGATCTATCAGGGTTTGGGGTGGCATCTCATGGTTTTCTTCAGGCCCTCCTGTAACCCTAAAAGGGAGATTGAATCAGAAGGATGTCAAAATTTTAGCTCACTAGTCCATCCTACGATGCAAAAATTGTTTCTTGCACGAGATGGCGTTCTACATGATGATAATCCCCCTATACACACAGCTAAATCTATCAAGTATTGGTTTTAAGAGCATGAAAAAGAAGTCAAATATCTTATATTGCCCTGTACAACCCCCCGACTATATATCATCCAAACCACCGTGATCTGTATAAGCGGATAGAGCTAGTTATCGATATCCACCACAGCATCTCTACAGGAGCTTTCATTATTTTTCTCTGAAGAATGGTATAATATATTCTTAACCACTATTCATGATTTGTATAATCCAATTCCAAGGTGAATCAGGTGGTATTACATGAAAAAGGTGATCCTGCGCCGTATTAATAAAGGTTTTCATGATGTTGCTTAGTGTTTCCATTAATTTGTTAACCACCTGTACTTCGTTTGTTTGGGACTAGTTCTGAAAATCATTTAAGGCAGCTGTAGTCACTGTAGTGATTGATTCCTAAATATTTTCTAAATGCAGGTAATTAATTTCAAAATTGCAACTTTGATAGTATTTGGTTGTACCTAAGGACTTTGTCCCCGGGTTTCTGCATTAAAAATATGCATTTGGTTTTTGTCGATTAAATTTTTCAGTATTCCGATATAACCTCAAATATATATAGTTATATTAGAGGTTATGACATTTAGGTTTTGCAGAACCTTCATTTGAAAATAAAGGCTTTTATTTATGAGCAAATACCTTTCGATCGTTCGTAATTAAAGTATATTTGTGAGCTCACTAGTATTCCGGTTCACAGTTTAATGCAACTACCCCTTCATCTCACCGAGGGCTAACGCAAATGCGGAATTAATTACGAAATTCCACGGGATTCCGCAGCTGATTTTCTCTGAATTAAAGAGAATTTAATACAGGCCTTCTGCTCTCTCTGGATAAATTATGCGACTGCCATTCAGAGCTCATATATTTAAGTGAATGAATATGAAAATTATATATAACTTCATAACTGTGGGGGATAGTTTTCGATCATAATAACAACATCCTAAATATTTAGGATTCAACAAATATGACTATTCTTAACATTCTTAAAATGCATGAGCAACATGGATATCTGACGGAGATTCTCATGCGCGGTAAAATAACATTTTTGAGTTTCAAGTCTAAGATAAATCGCACTTTGTTACAACAAATCTACCAGAACCGAGGTCGAACCCATGTCTCGTACCCTTGAAACTTTGTGCTCCACCACCTGAACTCTCCCTACGATGTGAGGAATTCGTTATTTTTTTTTCAGATTCTATTCATCACACATTTATTTTGCCACTGTTTTGCAAAAAACAATTCCCTAAGTAGATGGCTCATGAGCTTTCGATGTGCTGTGAATTTACTCTTAACATTCATTAAGGAAGATTTTTACTTGTTTTTTTCTGAAATTTCATAAATATAGAAGAGTAATGTATTAAAAGCTAAATCCAAGCTTTTATTATAAAGATTTCCATTTTTAAAGAACTGGCTCTTTTTTTAAAACTGGAACCTACCACTGGTTATGTCACCCTACGGTAGGTTCCAGTCAGTTTGGCCCTCGTGGTTAAAAAATAGCTATAGCATTCCCAAACCCAACCAATCACCTCTTTCATAATGTTACATAGTATAGCAAATAGTGGCACCTGATAGATGGTAGGCTGATTTTTCCCTATTTTGTAAGTCTAAGAGCATACGTCGGCTCGCCAAATCTAAGGCATACAACTTCGTAGAACCTGAATGACCTCGTCGTCATCGGCGATAGATCCACCCACGACGCACGAAGTGCGGAGTGCACAGGTCCGTGTTGGTTTAGGACAGAACGGAGCTACTGAGAGATGCAACATGGCAAGACTACAGGCCCCTGCGTCCATTGTCACTCTTAGCCCGGGCTGCCGCCCGAACCCCAGCCGGACCATGAGGAGTCGCTCGACCGCTAAAGCCTTGATGATGCTACAGTGACTCGTTCAGGGGATCTACTCCCCCAGGCGAGTCACAGTAATGTCTACCATTACCAGACTTCAAGGGCCTCACAGCGGCCCCCGTCACCCTGGGTAGACATCACATCAGCCCGACTTCCGCCCTCCGGGGCCGATTCTCTGGTCACCCAGAGGTGTCGGCGACCTAAGCCTTGAAGGTGCTACACTAACTCGCTCAGAGGATCCCACTCCCCCAGGCAAGTCAGAGTCGCATCTACCATTACCAAGCACCACATGGTCCTCACAACGGTCCCCAATGCCCTGGGAGGACGCCACACCAACCCGACTCCTGCCCTCTTGCCCCAAACCGGAGACCAGGCAACCGGCCGGTTACCAGCCGGGACTACGAGGAAGTGGTGACATCCGAAGCCTTGATGGTGCTACATTGATTTACTCAGAGGATCCCACTCCTCCAGACGAATCAAGGTTACCCTCTCCATTACCGTGCACCGTGGTCCCCGATGCCTTGGGGGAAGGCCACACCAACCGGACTCCGGCCCCCGGCCTTCCCTATTTTGTAATATTTGTGTTGAATTTTCTATCGAATAAAATAATGCATTGTCATCTTTTGTAATATTTGTGTTGAATTTTCTATCTGTTGAATTACTACGAAAAATCGTTCCCTATTTTGTAATATTTGTGTTGAATTTTCTATCGAATAAAATAATGCATTGTCATCTTTTGTAATATTTGTGTTGAATTTTCTATCTCCTATTATGTGTTTTCATGTATTTACTCCATGGTATTTAATATTTTCTCCACGTGTTTGCTCGCAAACTGAGTTTAATTATTACCATATTTTTATTAACTCGCTTTCTTGTTTGTTTGTTTGTGTGTGTTTGTCCGGTACAAATCTTAAAATCGACTTTTAACTAATTTCCCGACTAGCTGGACATTTGGAACTTTTAGAATAGCTCAGAACAAGATGACAATGCATTATTTTAATACTTTTAGCCACCTTTAAGCACGAAAAGTGAACGAAAAGTTAAACGCAAGTTAACTCCCAATTAACTTCATTTTCTACCAAGTTGATGGGATAATTCATCAAAAAATTTTAAAAAAGTATTTATTAATACATAGAATTGTTAAGTTTATATGATTCAACAGAAAATTTAAAAACATGGTATTTAAAAAGTCATTTTTATCTTGTAATTATTTTCATTTAATATCATGGAAGATATTTTGAGGTTTTCTAATTCCTGAATGTTACACTGAACAATTACCAACCGGGGCAGCTTGCTCTGCCCAAACTTGAGTCGCCTTCTGAAACGAACAGCGCCCAACCTCTCTCGCAGGGAGATAGCTTCAATTCCCCCCCCCCACACTGGAACTCCCCATGGGGTCTAGGGGATGGGATGACCTTGGTCCTAGGATCGCAAGGTCTCCCCCTTCTACGGATTCTGAAAAAACGTTCTTCGGATTCTCAGAAACAAGAATCTGGACATTACAGCCCCAGTGAACGACGCAACAATCGCCCAGCTTCCGTGTCTCACTCGTTGAATTTCAGAGAGTAGCTGGTAATAAAAGCGAAAGTGAGGAAAGCGGGGCGAAAAGATCAAAAATCAAGATTTAATTTTTCAGTTCAGCCTTTCTCCTCCTCTTCCATCGGCATCTTCATGTCTGATCTCCAAGGTAAATGTTGTACATTATATTTGATAATGATGACGATACGTTTGCTTATAAATGTTTGTCTTATACATGGTTTTCTGCCCGGATTAATTAACTTTACAAGGGTTAAACAATTAAGAAATATCAAACTTGATCACATAAGTTTATGAACTTGACTAGTCAAAAAAATATCTCAAAGTGTAATAAACGGTAAAACGTGACTCAAGAGCAGTGCTAATCAGCGACAGAAAAAAGATAAAAGTGGCCCTTGACAAGGACACAGAGGTCTAGTTATTTTTAAAACTCTTCAGAAACTCCGAGAGATTCTTGTGCAAGAAATGTAGGAAAGATAATGATTTTATTTAAGCATCAAACACGCCGAGTGTTTTGACTTTAATCCCAGATAATTGTATCGAATTAAAAAAAAAATCCTTTTCTTAAATTCCTGTTTAACTCACATGCTGTCTATAAATTTGAAAATTTACTTTCGTTTTCGAAACAGTATTTTTATTTATTTATTTATTTTTTGAAAATCTATAACAATAAATTTGGAAAATCCCATTAATTTTTTAAACAGTTTTATTTGCTAATTATATTTCCTACTTGTTTTCTATTTGCTAATTTATTATCATGAATTTGAAAATTAATGTTAGCTTTTGAAGAAGTTTCATCACATAATGTATGAGTATTTTTTACATTTCATGCAATACTTTTAAAATGCTTATATGTGATGACTTCTAACGATTGACACTATAGAAGAAAATGCGAGTAAGTCTGTGAGATTTATATTATAGCTATTTATACATCCTTTTATATCAGAACAAAAATAAATAGCAGTAAATAGTAATATAATTGGGATTTATGTGGTATCTAGCTTCTTTTACTAATCAGATAAAATCCAGTTAAAGAGTTGCATTTTAACTTCACAAAAAGTTTATCGGTTCTATAAAAGTGAGCTTTCCATATTGCTGTACAGGTAATCCTCCTATAACATGTAGATAGGTTCCTAGAAAATGTCGTGTTGTGTGAAACCGTGTTATAGGAGACCCAGAGTCACTACAAAAAATGGAGGTTACGTTCCGGAAACTTATTAAAAGCAAATTTTTTTTTTAAAATTCCATATAAGCAATTTAATTTTTATTAAAAATATTAATGTATGTATAACACAAAACGAAAAGAAACAAAAAATCATTATTTTCATTTAATGCGACCTTAATTTAATAAATGTCTTCCTCATCACTGCTCAGTACAATCAAACGAGAACTTTTTCGGTTGAACGATATCAACTTCACTTTCAGAACCTTTTTCTTCATTTTGATTTCTTGCACCCTCTATCCTCTTCAAAAAATCTGTAATTTTGGTTTGTTTCCTGGTTCTTACAAGGTCATTGTATATATCACGGTATGGAGATAGATAATTGTGTAGCTCCCTATTGAACTTTCGGCTTCTTTCAGTGGAAGGGTCGGCATTCAAGAAAAATGATTCAAGATTTTCAGCTAAGCTTAGGCCTTCTTGTAATTTTATAAAGTTATAAATAAATAAATTATAATTTGTTTATACATTTCCATGTAAAGCCACTATAGTTTATTATTCCTTCCCCCCTCATTATTTTAAGGTAATTTAGTTTTTAAATGTGTTAAACAAAAATCATGTTATCTAGTGCTGTAGAAGTACGGTGTTGTACAAAGGTTTCCGGAATTTTTTGTCGTGTTAGAGCGAAACCGTGTTGTAAGATGCCGTGCTGTAGGAGGGCTACCTGTACTTTAAATTCATACTATCTCTTTTGATCATCTCTGGATGAAATTCTGTTTTGTATAGAAATCTACCTATTTGTAAATTTGTTGGCTGATATTTAAAGTTCTAAAGGTGCAAGAAATATGTATGAACCAAAATAAATGACTTTCTATAATGTTTAGCTGCAGGCACATATTTTACTATATGACTTCAGCGTAAACCGCAGCCTTGGACCTAGATTTTAAAGAGCAAAACCAAGGTTCATGGAACACGTCCATTTTTGCACAAGTCAGTAGGGTATATTCCTTTCTTTTTTTATCATAGTAACTCAGGTCAAAGAGACTGAAAACGATGTAAACTACCATCGGTATCAATTATAATAAAATTATGTTTGATCTCAACTGGAATATATTAAAACTTAAATTGGGAAATAGAATGTAGGAGAGATAACATGTATTACGATTAGCACATCCTACTATTGAGTAATAGTGTCAACATTTGACTTGCAGGGATTTTTCAACGTAATTTTCCCACTCCTTTCTTCCTCATCATTCTAATTGTTCTTCTTAAGGCTGCTATGTACTAAGAAAAAAAATCATATTTCCCTTTTCCTCTTCTTGCAGACTCTTGTGGTGGAAGGAGTCCAGTTGACAGTTCGGGAATTCCACTCCCCTTCGGATTAACATTTTGAGGGATTGTAATGGCTCTCTCTCTATAGGGAGGTTAAGTGCTGCCTCAAATTTTTTATTTAAAATATATTTTTGTCAACTATTTACAAGAACATAAATGCTGATAATCAAATAAAATTGGTATTGTCAGATAGCCTGAACTTTTCTGCAAAACGCTTCCGGATTCATTTTATAAATTTCGTCCACCGAAGGAATTTATGAGCGTTTAAAACACACTATACCAGATTTTTCCCCGAATAATTTAAATTTTAAAATATTAATTGCATTTTTTTTTAAAAAACGAAAAATGTACACATATGTAAAATTTCTTTCTCTATGACGGAGTACAATTTAAAAAAAAAAATCTTTGAATCCAAGTCGGCAATCTGTGGACAAATTTTCTCCATAGGTTAACATTGAGGTCAGCGAATCCAATGGGGTTAGTACATAGCAGCCTTAAGTCTTGGATGCAAAATTTATTGCTTTATATTCATTTTACCTGGATATTCCATCAATTTTTCGAATAGTCAGTTTCCCTAAATATTCATATCAATTATTTTTCGATTAATTTAAAATCAACCAGATATTTAATTGACTCATTAAAAGAAATCACGAGACACCAATAGTATTATATCGTAAACAGTATTATTTCCTATAACCCATAACACAGAATAAACGAAACTTTAGTATGTTTGAACGCAATATATACTTTTTGCTAAAATAAAAGTTAATTTAAACGAATATTTCTCCACATGATGACAATAAACATATTTCTTTATTATCTAACTCTAATCGCTATGTAGACACGTTTTCTGCCTTTTCCGGGTAAAATTTTAAGAAGTTTGTTGATCCCTTGTTGTACGAAGTAATCCAGATTATTTTTGTCTAAAGTCCCTAAAACCTCAAACTCTATAACGAGTGCAGCTCTCCACTGTACACTTTTACATTACTTAACTATGATAAGCGGAACTTGATATTTGGATTTCAAGGGTTTATTTTATTTAAGTGGAGTCCGCAACGTCCTCGTCTAATTTTCATCGTAGGGCCCACCTAATAATTCTAAAAAAAGATATATTATTAAAATTTTAATGGAACTTAATAATACTTTTTTTATTATTTAGTAGTTCATTAGCTAATCTTTAAAGAAAGAAAACCGGAAAGAAATACTTGAAAATGAAAATAAAAAAATATTCTAGCATCTATTGGTCTGAAAATTAAAAATTCAGAGTGTGCATTTCACTTGCCAAATATTATTTGGTTAAGAATACATTATCTGAGAAATTAAATGTTCATGCACATCCACATAGCTCTTAAAAAATCTCATTTAAAGACTTTCAGCCAACCGATATGAATTTTGAAACGCTCTCGGACTGTATTCCACCTGCTCTAGAGCTTCTTCCCGTTTTTTTAAATTACTTTTCGCAGGTTTTAAGTCATCCTTTCGTAAAACTATTTAGCCTTCGCCTGGTCCCCCTTTGCTTAACGTTCTTCATCTATTCTAATAAAATCCTGTTAATTACCTCGTTCAGAACTTTTAATCTAAACTCTCCATATTGCCTATCATTAAATGTCAGCAGAACATCTACGGAATATTTTTTCAAAATTCTTCCAAATTCTGAAAGAGCCCTTATGATATTAATATAAATAGAGGAGAAAGCCCTTTTTTTCTACTCATTCTTTTAAGAACCACCTACTATGTAAGCTATAAATTAAAATTTCGAATTTAGAACTCTTCCTTTAACTTTGCAAAGAATGAATTAACTAGCAGAAATTATCCTAACACTTAGTAAAAATCTCGAACTATTCATCGAATTTGAAAAATTGCATTATGCTAATATTTCCCGATCGAAATATGCTTATCCGGATTCCACGTGGAATGAGGATATATATATATATATATATATATATATATATATATATATATATATATATATATATATATATACATACATACTAGCTGAATACCCGTACTTCGCTACGGAGTACATTCAAATTAAATACAACGGTCAATGTATGCAATTAATGCCAATATATATATATATATATATATATATATAATTAATACAACGTATATATAATTAATACAACGATATGTATATATAATTAATACAACGATCAATGCATGCAATTGATGTAAACAAAACAAAAGAATATATTCATAAAAAAAATCGTAACGAATATTTTTATAGACAAAATAATGTAGAAGAAAATATTCAAATTAAATCTAATAGAACATACTAAAGAATATAGTGCAGTTAATATAGTACAGTTTGAGGAACATATCTTTTACTGTATTTTAATAATTTTTTTGGATATTATCTGATCGTCTCCAGCATTAGCCCCCCCTCCCCCCCCCCCAAAAAAAAAAGTTTTTGTCTATTTCGTTGTTATGCACATGACGCAAAATTAGTTTAAAGTATCCCCAAAAGAAAAGAAATCACGTGATCAGCATTTAATAAATTAAATTCTAAAAATGAATCTTTAAAAATTCACCAAAAATCAGAAAATGGAGTTAAAGATTCGAAAAATGTTTCATTTAAAGAAATTTTTATGATCTTTCTCATGATGTAAATTTTATAACCCTCAAATTGTTATTTTACATACAAATTTTAAAAAAGTTAAAAAACAGCTTAATAAATTTAATTTAAAAGAATCTAAGAAGAATTTTTCAAAAATCTTTCTTAGTGCACCCCTACACTATAAGAAGGATCGCCGTGCAAAATTTCACCAATTTAGGTAGAGCGGTTTGGTCTGTGCGTTATATGTGAGTTAGTCCGTCAGTCAGTCACTCAGTTACGGAACTGTTATATATATATATATATATATATATATATATATATATATATATATATATATATATATTCTCAGTTATATTTATACCATTTCATATTCCATAAAATATTTATACAACAAACTACCCTTCAATTGAATATAATAAACTACATATACAGATTTCATATTTCTAGGGTGTCTGTTAATCAGGTTGTGAAAGTTTGCTCCCTTGCAATTGAATCATTTATGCACTTAATTCTACAGTAATACAACATCTGTAATAAAAACATTAGTAAGTATTCAATAACTTTTAAAGAGACCACGATAAAAAGAAAATTATTAAATTTGAACAGCTCTCGGGTTTTCAATAAAAGTATAGAAATGCTGTTGAAAAAAAAATGGTAATTTTATCGAACACTATATTTATTCTATTATCTTGTTATCGAGGAAAGAAACTTGGAGGGAAGGAATATTTCAAAACTTCCCGACAAATATTTATCGGACCATAAAAAGTTCTTCAGATATATGCGTATATAATATGCAACATTGCATAATTGCAACTATTTAACAAATTACCAAAAACATGTTCTCAACAAATCTAGGAAGGACAATTAAAATTTAATGGTGCTGCCACTTCAAGAATCATGATTTTCATTAAATTTATTTTTCTAATAGAACATTTCTCACAAATTTTGTTGTTTTATAAATTTCTTTTTACAAGTAAAATGAGAAGATTATTGTGGTTGAATTTTTACAATGAGTGTATAAATGCGTGTAGGCGGATTTCTCACGTTTCGGATGCAATTAAAATTGATGATATTTAATGACTTCTTTTCGTTCCAACATAACTTGAATGAAGAACGTAGCTAAGTGGTGCATGAAGAAAAAGCCTAATTTTAATTTCAGAATCAGCATCCTGAAATAAATTTCAAAATATTGTGATAGTTTTTCTTATCTGAGAAAAAATTTAAGTAGGAGAAGCGAAGAAAACTTGCAGCGTATATTTTCATTATGTCTGTTTCTGTTTTAAAGGGCCACAGGATCTTGAAGCTCGAAGAAATTACTATAAATATGGTCTAATTCTAACCGCAAAAACTCAAATAATATTAGAAAAAGAAATTTTATCTCTCTTTATACATATAAAGTACATATCTTTAAATATGTCATAGATAAAAATAGAAATTATAAATAATCTATAAATAATTTTCAAATTAGGAGTTTAGAATTTTATATGATTAATACTAATTTTAAGTTTGTATGCAGCATTACTTTTAAACTATCAATAGGAAACTTATAAAACTACACTCATATGTATATTTCACGGTACTCTACATTTTAAAACCAAAAAAATGTGCATAATATTATTTATTACAATTTATTTGGTTTTACATTACAGGAAAATATATTACAAGTGTATTCTGACCACTATTTATTTTCTGTAAGCATATATCTCAATTTTATGATGCGCGCAGCACTTCATGAATTTTAATCACCAGTTAATCATATAAAATTCTAAACTACTCATTTGAAAATTATTTATAGATTTATTATTTTCATTTTTATATATGATATATTTAAAGATATGTAATTTATGTGTATAAAGAAAGAAAAATTATTTTTCTACAATTATTTGAGTTTTTGTGGTTAGAATTTGACAATATTTATAGTCATTTCGTCGAGCTTCAAGGTCATGTGCCCTCTTAAGAAGTTTACTGAATTGAGAGTAGCAAAAATACCAGAAACGCCCTCTTATTTCCGTGTACCTTGGTGAATGAAACGGCAAATGGATTCTCATTCATAAAAATACTAGAGAGACGGCTGACACGTGTTTTAAAACTAATCGCAAATACTCCCAATTTACAATCACCTCATGAAATAAATCCGTTTTTATCTTAAATGCAGAAAGAGAGAGCATGAGCACGAAAGGCTGCAGCAATTGTACTGAATTTCACATTTCGCTTGTGTCTCTGATCTCTTTCTCATTTCTGCTGAATGGCTCATCCAAATCAAGCAGGTCACGTAACTACTCCTTTTTCTTTCTCTGCTTTGTTTATACCATGCTGTTACAAACACGTGCTTTGAGGAACTCCACCTTGACCTCTGGGGACGTCCAGACAAGAATTCGGGCAACAAATCCTCCCTCCTCCCCATGCCGAAAGATCACCTCAGGGGGTACTCAGACCTGTCTCGAAAGAAAGTCGGCGATTTGACCCAGGTTATAAGAATCCGCCCCGGGTCATATGTAAAAGGTAGGTAGGTAGGTAGGTAAGTTTTCGGAAAAGTTGAGATTATCAGCAACAGGGTCACGAAGAGAGACACTCCAGGCATAGAGGCAACCTCCAGTTGGGCCCCCTCACCCTGTTGTTTATCATAGAAGATTAGTTTCTGGACTCATGCCCTTTCTAAAATTTTTCCGTGCGACAGGGAAAATATGATAAAGAAAGTAGCAGTGATTGGATTTATAATAGAGTTTCTTTTTTCTAACTTTAGGAAATGGCAATGAAAATTTTATTAATTGGCCTAATGCATAACTAGGGACGATAATATGTTATTAATATCATATTTGAAATAAAGTAAATTAGCATATTTTGTTTGGATATAATAGGAGAAACTTATATATATAATGCAAGTTTCTCCCATAATTAATTTATATATATATATATATATATATATATATATATATATATACATATATATATATATACATACATATATATATATATATATATATATATATATATATATATATATACATATATATACATATATATACATATATATACATATATATACATATATATATATATATATATATACATATATACATATATATATATACATATATATACATATATATATATTTTTGTATAAATATATATATATATATATATATATATATATATATATATATATATATATATATATATATATATATATATATATATATATATATATATATATATATATATATATATATATATAGTTATTTCTGGTGTTTGTGGTATAATAGATAATAGCTTTAGTCTAATTAGAAATCTAAAAACAATAACTAACTACAAATCAATAGTTACTTTTGATTTCAAAGATTTATTTAACAATATCAATATAAATTATTTAAATCGCGTAATTGAAGTTAGTACATAATAATACTCAGTACTTCAGCAAAGATATTAATCTTACTCATTTTATTAAGCTATTAGGTTTTGTTACTAAACATAATTATATTGTACATAATAATAATATATACATACAGACTAAAGGTGCACCACAAGGTGGAAATACTTCTAGTATGCTTGTTAATTTATACTTACATTATTTTGAAGTTGATAATAGCAAATACAAATTATTTAGATATATAGATGATATAATAGTGATTAATTAAAGTACTAATAATATTGACTTAAATTATTATCCTCATAATCTGGAACTAATACAAAGTAGCCATAATAATATAAAAGTAAACTTTTTAGATTTTAACATCAAAGTTAATTCGCACAGTAATTTTACTTTTCATCTATATGATAAAAGATTAGATTATGAATTCAGTATTGTTAAATTTCAAAATTACCAAACTTGTTTACATAAATCTGTTTTTAATAACATTATAGTAAATCAGCTAGTACATATAAATAGGCTTTGTTCTAAAGACAATAGGAATAAACATATTAAAGAATTGTCACTTGTGCTAAAACAAAATATTTACCCCGATAGTCTTTCCAAGCACATAATTGGTTGTTTTAGATTTAATGAATAGCTTAATCTGTTGTATTTAATCAATTAATAAAAAATAATAAGTAAAAATATATAAGATACAGTAGTAAAATATTTTTATTCTTAAATAATAATAATGAATAATTTATTATTCTTAAGCAATAGGAATTAATATTAATACAGTTGGTTCTCTGTTTAACGACGCTCTACTTAACGACGATCTCTATTTAAAAACGATATTTCCCGGTCCCGGTCCCTCCGACGTAAAAAAATTCTATTTTAAGACGATTTTGTTTCTATTTAACGACGATTTTTTCTTAAGTGATAAACTTTTTCTTCAACATTTTATTTACAGGAGGGTTACTTTCTGTGGGGAGTTTGGTTTCAATAACAGACCCAGAATTTCCTTTATGTTTGTTGCAATCATAGACTTGTTGCAGTGGAAAAAACCAGGGGAGAGGGGAGATTACTGTTTCTCGGAAGATCGAACATTCTTCCCTGGTGGATCGAATTTCTTAGTGCGGGTGTGGAATCACTCTATTGTACCTACCATGTTGTCATGTGATTTACGAACTGTCCAAAAGCACCCCTCTCTCACTCCTTCTGGGAAGCACGTGTTCATGTTTAGAGAATTCATGGTTGTGTGTAGGAGCTCATTCAAGTACGAATACGAGGTAAGCAGAGCAAAATGGCATCAAAGCAAAGGCATCTTACGCTACACGAAAAAGTGAAAATTATTGAAAACTGGGAAGAAAGTGTTGGAATAACAAAAGTCCAATTCGCGAGACAATTTCAGCTACCCGAGTCTACTCTCAAAGGCATTTTAGCAAGCAAAGAGAAAATTCTTGAAGCAGCACAAAAATTTGGTTTGGGATCCAAATCCAAACGGCAGAAAATTCAATGTGGCCGATCAAAAGAGTTTGAGAAGGCAGTTCTGCAATGGTTTCATCAAGCAAGAGCATCTAACATTCCAATTTCCGGAGTGATATTTAAAGAAAATGCTATTATTCTGGCAGAAAAGTTTGGAATGCAAAATTTTCAGGCTTCGGCTGGTTGGCTAACAAAGTTCAAAGAAAGATACGGGCTTGTATTTAAAAGCATATCTGACGAAAGTGGCTCCGTAGAGGAAAAAATAGTGGATGAATAGAAAATAGAGCTGAAGGGGATATTAGATGGATATGATGAGAAGAACATATTCAATGCAGATGAGACGAGCCTATTCTACAATATGGTGCCTAATAAAACCTTAATGTATATGGGAGAAAAGTGTTTTGGTGAAAAACACAGTAAGGAACGATTGACTGTTTTACTGTGCACTAATTCGGATGGATCTGAGAAATTTCCACTACTAATTATAGGCAAATCAAAGCAACCAAAGTGTTTTAAGAATATCACCAGGAAACCTTGTGAGTACCGCAATAACAATAAAACGTGGATGACATCACAAATTTTTATTGACTGGATTAGAAAATTTGATGTAAAAATGCATCGAGAAAAGAGAAAAGTTTTACTTTTATCGATCGATGCACTGCACATACTCAAAATATTCCTGGACTTACAAATTTGACTATCCATTTCTTACCAGCTAATTGCGCTAGCAAGTTGCAGCCATTAGACCTGGGTATCATTCGCAGTGTGAAAGCATACTACAGAAAGTCTTTAATTAGGAAATTAATAAACAATTCGGCTGACAGTATAAAAATTAGAAAATTTACAATCTTGGAAGCAATGCACATGACAACATCAGCATGGAAAGAAGTTTCTTCATCCACAATAAAAAACTGCTTTCGCGTTTCTGGAATTCACAAAGAACTTGTAGTGGAACTGCAAAGTACGGATGTAGAAATCAACGAAGATGACATTACCCCTGAAGAATGGAGAAGTCTTGTTGAAGATGAGGATGTTTCAATTCAAGATTTCTACAATTGTGATAAATATGTTTTAACAACAGATTTCAGAAATGTAGAACAAATTTATGAAGATATTGTAAACGAAAACACAGTGTCAGACGAAGAAGGTGAAGTTGAAGACACGGAAAACGAGACACTGCCACAGTCTTACACAGATGCAATTTCTGCTCTAGATGTTCTCCAACGCTATATTACATCGAAAATGGAAGGTGACTCATTTAACATTTTAGAAAATCTGGAAAAGAGAATAACGAAAACAAAGCGAATGAAGCAATATACACTTTTTGAATTTTTTAAAACGTAATTTATTGTATTGTTTGTACTCTTTTTTTTTCAATGTAATTTAAAATAACTTTTTGTGAATAAAATAATGATGATAATAAAAATAACATTTTTAAACACGTTAATATATTAAGAAATATATTGACAGTCCTAAGCCTGTAAAGTGTGAAGGGAAATGTTATTTTTTCACTAATTCTGTTTAAGGACGATTTTTCACGGTCCCTTGAAAGTCGTTAAACAGAGAACCAACTGTATTTTTATTCTTAAGTTATAATAAAAATAATAATAATATGTTATTAATATTGGTTGATATGTCCTTTCACACAGTCTCCTTTGTAAGTCTGCATCTGTGTTTCCATTAACTCCATGGTTTCAAGGTTTGTGACGTCAGTCTCCTTGCGGTTTATTACTCTTAACTATAACTTTTTCTAGCACCAAGCTTGGTGTTATTGGTTTGGTTAGCTACTTTTTTCATTTCTTCTGTTTCTTACGGATTATCCGGTGTCTCAGTATATTTATTGTTTACATCATACTTATCAGAAACAATCCATTGGTTTTTAGACAGTATCGACACCACTGATGAGATGCTGTCTAATATCTTTTAAATTCCTTTCTTTTCATGCTTTTGTTTCACGCTGCTTAATGTAATATGTCAAATCATGGATTTTCACTATCAACTCTTTCTTTTATATATATATATATATATATATATATATATATATATATATATATATATATATATATATATATATATATATATATATATATATATATATATATATATATATATATATATATATATATATATATATATATATATATATATATATTATATATATATATATATATATATATATATATATATATATAGTATATAATATATATTATATATATATATATATATATATATATATATATATATATATATATATTATAAAT
>OU015493.1:42144595-42497095 GCA_907164885.2 Dolomedes plantarius | reverse complement strand
ACATTTTCGAAAGTGTAGTTGTTTACAGTTAATGGCAATGGGCTAGGTATTTTATGGGTAATTTCTAAAAATTTAGTTTTATCTTCATGTATAGTTAGGCCTAATTTCCTTGCTTCGGCTTCTAATAAAGTGAATGCTTCTGCGACATATATTATGGATCTACCCACTAAAGCGATGTCATCAGCGAATGCCAAGGCTCAATAATTTAGTTCAATAAATTATTATATGGTACCATTCGTTTCTAACTTTGAGTGTAATGGTTTGAGCTAGCGAAACTTTCATACTTTTGACATAATTAATTCCCCCCTCCTCCAACCAAAGGGCATTAAAAATCGATGTATTAAAAGAAACTCCAATTCTAATTTTCCTCAAACTATGCCCAAAGGTAAAAGTACTTGTCTCAGTAAGGGCACCTATTTCTGAAAGGATACTAAGCGTTCATTGGAATAAACACCAATGGATAAGATGATGGATAAGAGGTGAAACTGAACCTAAAATCTTATTGATTTCTGATAGATCTGAATAAAAACATACTGCCATGTATTTATTTGGGCCAAGATTCTCATATTACAAGTGCACATGCGTGCTGAAATGCCGAAATACAAACAAACAACGAAAGTGATATTAAACTTCTTATTCCTACTTTTTATTACAAATACAGTGGAATGTCCATCGATCGTTCCCCGAATCGTCGTTTTCCCGTATATGTCGTTAATTCGATCCAGTCCCGATGATAATATTTCTTTGTTATGTTCCCGTATCCATAGTTTTCACGCATTTATCTTTCAGTGCAGTCGGTCCCCTGAAACACGATACATCGAGGTTCCAAAGTACAGGTAGTCCTCCTACAACACGGCCTCTTACAAAACGGTTTCGCTCTAACACGATAAGATAAATTGTGGGAACCTTCGTATAACACTGCAACCTGAAATACGGTTTCGCTCTGACACGATAAAAAAATTGCGGAAACCTTTGTACAACACCGTACTTCTACAGCACTAGATAACATGATTTTTGTTTAACACATTTAAAAACTAAATTATTTTAAAATAATGACGGGAAGGAATAATGAATTATAGTGCCTTTACATGAAAATGTATAAACAAATAATAATTTATTCATTTATAACTCTATAAAATTACAAGAAGATCTAAGCTTAGCTGAAAATCTTGAATAATTTTTCCTGAATGCAGACCCTTCCGCTGAAAGAAGCCGAAAGTTCAAAAGGGAGCTACACAATTATCCATCTTCATACTGTGATATATACAATGACCTTGTAAAAACCAGCAAATAAATCAAAATTACAGACTTTTTAAAGAGAATAGAAGGTGCAAGAAATCTAAATGAAGAAAAAGGTTCTGAAAGTGAAAGGGATATCGTTCAACCGAATAAACGTTCTCGTTTCATTGTACTGAGCAGTGATGAGGAAGAAATTTATTAAATTAAGGTCGCATTGAATGAAAATAATATTTTTTATTTCTTTTCATTTTGTGTTATATATACATTTATATTTTTAATAAACATTATGTTGCTTATAGGGAATTTTAAAAAAAGTTTTTTTTAAATAAGTTTTCGGAACGTAACCCCTCTTTTTGTACTGGTTCTGGGTCTCATATAACACGGTTCCACACAACACGGCATTTTCTAGGAACCTATCTACCGTGTTATAAGAGGGTTACCTGTATTTCAATGCTATCTGGAAGATAACTTAAGCAAAAATCCTTCATTCGTTCAAAATCATTCATGACGGTACAGTGACATAAATACTATATATAGAAACTCTTTCCATAAAAGTTGAATACCGAATGCCGGAAAAGTAAAAGTTTCCCGGCACATTCTATTAGAAATCTCCTTACCTCAAGAGCTCATTTCTTATGACTTTTCTTCACAACGTCAGAGGTCCCAATCCCGCCCACACTTATTGGGTAATTAATTATATAGGTACTGGACAGCTTAGTTAATAGTTTAATTAAAAGGGATATATATATATACATTTACACACACACACATACATATATATATATATATATATATATATATATATATATATATATATATACATATATATATACATATATATATATACATATATATATGCATATACATATATATATATATACATATACATATATACATATATATATATATATATATACATATGTATATATATATACAAATACATATATATATATATATACATATATATATATACATATACATATATATATATACATATATATATATATATATATATATATATATATATATATATATATATATATATATATATATATATGGACACACATACATATACATGGATAGCTAGATAGTGAGATAGAGAGAGAGAGAGTGAGAGACAGAGAAACATGCCTAAATATATATAGAAACTCTTGCCGTAAAAGTCGAATACCCAATGCCAAAAAAGTGTAACATTTTCCCGGCAGATTCAAAGTAACTTTTTTACAAAGGAACTGACATTACGAAAGCTTTGGAAGCCCATAGGGAAAAAACTTAAAATCTATCTTATTTCTTGATGTAGTAAATTATGGGTAACAGCGATGGCACATAAATGAATATATATTTGAAAAATTAAGGTAATATTAATTTAAGCTAAATAATAATACTTTTCTCATGTTTCAACGCTGAAGTTGAGAGCTGGTAATAAAGATATTTTTGAGAACCAAAATTTAAAGTATTAATATCGCTCATTTAATGCCTCATAAATTCTGTTTATCGAAATTTTCTGCCGAACTTTGAATTTTAACTACATGGATATTAATCTCCATATTACGAAATTAATTTTATGTAACAAAACTTTGACGCCGATTATATAAAATAATTTGAATTTCTTTATAAATAGTTTTGCTATGAGAGTTTTGTCCTTGCACTGTTTCAGCATGCCAATTGGTCGCGAGAATGTGAGGGTAAAATTTTCAATAAAGAATATTCCTAGTTCTAAGAACGTAACGCTATTGGTAAAAAAAACAATTTACAGATACTTAACACTATAAGAACAATATTCGGGGATGTTTCCCAGATATGAAAAATATATGGAATGCTACATATCAATATTAAAATTTACCTTGTTTCAAATTTCAAAAATTAATTCACATAGTTCCGATTTCATTTACATAATTCCTTTTTTTTAATGTTCGTTTCTTTTGCCATGAAATTTTCATGAAATATACTGTTTATATGAATCTTATTGTTTTGTTCGCAATATTTGTCCATTTTGCTAATTCTGTTGACTTACTTAAAACCTAATTTTCCTTACAAAAGGAATATATTTAAACATTTGATGTTTCAATATGGTATAAAAAGTGTTTTTTGGGTAAAACCTTTTCTTTTTATTAATTACTATTTAATTTTTTAATTACTATTAATTTTTTTTAATAAGGAAGATTTCAAGCGGAACAATGAATACTGAAATAATACAATGAAAACATAACATGGAAAGCTGTGTCTCCATTCAATTATCTGTTTGATATAACTTTGTGATGTGTTATAGCTCATACATTCATGGAGGTAACACTTAGTTAACACAAAAGCACACCCTAAGTACTGGAAATAAACGATTTGTACACTTTAACCGTAAATAGAAGTTGAAATTACTAATGAAATGGAAAAAAAAATCCAACCGAACTCAATCCAACCGTAGAATTAACTATACCATGGAAATAACACAATTTATTCCGAATCCTTGACGTCATGACAAAATGTTAGGGCTGCCGTCCGTTCTTGCTTTTTTTAAAAACTGTAACCTTTGGTTAGGTCTGGAAAATTATTTAGACAGCTTTTAATAAATTAAAGAGAAATATTGCAAATGTGACAAAGGTATTCAAAGAATTCTATTTTATTTATTGACCGGACATCATTATTTCTTGAAAATTAATATGATCATTTAAAAATGATATACGCATGATTTGACTGCAAAATGTCTGTTGGAAAGACTCATAAATTCCATCATTGATTCATTTACTGATAAAAAAAAAAGAATAAAACCAAAAAAATATTTTCTAACGGAGTTTTCAACCCTACTTTATTTATTTATTTTTTTTAAACACTATGAAGCTTATATGATGTTTTCTAATTCTGGTTAACCAGCAGAACCTTCCAAATGGAGTTCAACGCCAAATTTAACCAATTTTTTCCAAGCACAAGATGAAGGGAAAAAATGTTCTTTCAGAGATAATATGTTGATAAATAAATTATAATTAAAACTCTAATCAAAATAAATCTTGAAAACGCGGTCAGCGATGCAGCGAAACTCGTACTATCTGCCTCTAAAGCCTGTCAAAAAAGTTATCTTAATACTGAATTTTAGAGTTCCATCACATGATAGTCCAATAATTTCTTCTTTTTTTTCTGAAAGTAAATCTAATAGACAGACGAGAGCATCCATCTTAAGAAAAGTCCAGTTTATTCAGAATATGATGTCAGAATACACCCGCATAATGTTAAAGTTTCAGTCACACGCGGAATTCCTATTCCGATACTTAAAAAAATCAGCGAAGAGCCCTAAATGAACTGACTGTATATAACCATGTTTTAATCAAAGAACTAATAACAGCTGGCCCTCTTCTGCACTCAGCGGTACCTTTCTATCCGTACAATATAACACTTCCTAATTTCTTTCTTATAGTCCCTTTTCCAACTCACAATAATATTACTTACTATTTATATGACTAGCCGCTGCGCGACCAGCATGGTCGCTTTTAGATTTATATTTTCTTTTGCAAAACAACTCAATTGAAAGTACCATATGTAAGGAATGTTACCATTACCTGTCATCATAAATATACGTTGTTAAGGGGTAGTGAAAACTCAGACAAAAAATTTATAATTGATAAATTCACTATAAGGCTGATTCTAAAACATCATGATTAAAAAATGTGAATTTCCATTACTTCAGAACAGAGTTAAAGATAAGTCTGAGAAACCCAACACCAATGATTTTAAAAATTATATCTCTCACTGTATGTACTATTTTTCAAAACTAAGATATCTACACTTTATCATTACATCAAATAAGAAATTGTTGGGGAAAATTTTCACTTATAAAATGGAGTGAAAATTCAGCAAATGCTAAATTATAGTACAGATTACATTTCTCTCTGTATGTATTATTGTTCGCAATTCAGATATCTCCACTTAATCATATTAAATGAATAAATTAAAATTATTTCGTGTATAAATTAAAATTATTCATGAGTAAAATACAGCAATTAAATTGTACCAAATTACGTGCTATCGTCAAGCCACACGCGGACACCCGCTGTTTACATCCAGTAGTTGCAGCCGTTGCCATTCGGATTGTAGAAATATCGTCGATTTTTGTGCCGCATACCTACGCGTTTTATATATATAGATTTATTGTAACATCCCAACAAACACAGAGGCATCGGGCCGGGGTCGGAAGGTTCCGGCTAGCCGATTTCTCCATTGCCGGGCCGGCGCATTAGGTCAGTATCGTTTCCGTCACGGTCGTGTCCTCTCGCCCGCGACTACCCCGTCGAGTTCTGGGCCGCTTCCGGTAGGAATAGAGCCATCGTTCATCCGACTACGAACCGTCAGACAGCCGCGACGAAGCCATCAATGTGGATAGAAAGCCGTCGCGTAACCGGAGGTTGACGGGCCGGTTACGGGAGCAATAATTGGTGCCGACAGGCCGTCAAGTACCCATCTCGCAGCCAGCAAAGCGCCGTGAATCAGGGCAACTCGCCAGTAGTGAGCCGGAATCGGAATACCGGCAGATTTTCAAAGTTTTTCGTAGAACCCTTTCTTTCACATGCTTTTTATTTTTATTAATGAGATTGTTTTTAACCTTTATATATAATATGATCTGATATCTACCCTTTCACTTTTTTTTTTCTGGCTCTCCATGTATAACTAGTATTGATATTTTTAACTGTTCCCCTTTTCTCGTGTATTTTCAGGTAATAGTAAATATTAATCTCTGCTATTACCTAAAATTTTTATTCAGAATAATTCCTGAAAATCAGGAATTACCCGATTATATAATCTTAATTTATATAATTTATTTGAAAATGATTAAAAATTAAAATTGAATGTAGTTCAATGTTTTATGAATTTTATTCAGTCTTTTTTTTTTAGTAGTTGACAAGTGAAAAAAATGTTTCATTGTTTTGCATATCAAAGAGTGATTCGTTGTTAAATCTTAGCTGTTCATGAAATATCTTTTTTGAGACATCTTCAAATAGGTCTTGAAAAGTTTATTCTTTGGAAATAAAAAATAATAATATTCTGTCATCCTACAGTCTTATCATATTGCTGAATATGATAAGACTGAAAATTAAACATACCTTTCGGTCATTGTCCAATGATGGTATATTTAAAAAAATGTTGAAAATAAAAAAAATCCCACACAGTCGAGCAGCGGAGAGATAGCAGATGTGGTGTTTCTAATCCCTGGTGTAGGAAAAATTATAACTCCCTGGTGTAGGAAAGCATACACCGAGTCCAAGAGATCCCGCCGTAAAAGAGAATCACAGACAAAATCCTGCTCAACCGACAGCTGTCTCAAAGAGACGCCCATACATTCTGTGAGTAGAAGTGGGGAAAGAGCAATGACAAACAGAAAAAGATTTCTCCCCCTCCACGAATTTCATTCTACGGAGGTGTTCGCTTCTAAGTCCCGCCATGGCCGCAAATGTCCAACCTCGAAGTAGAGAAATAAGACAGCAACTGTGTCGAAATATAATTGGTGTAAATAGCGTGCGCCAAAGTTTCGCCAAAGTTTCGCCAAAGACTTAGATGACGGAAAATCGCCAATCTGTGTACGTCATGATCGCACGCTCGCCAAACGTATTTTGTCAATAGATCGCTGAACTTATATTTATATGTGTAGTAATTTACACGGACATCGAAAAATTTAAAACAGTATTTTGGGGGGCTGGGACTGAAAAAAACTCTTCTGGAATAAAAGTCTTTTTGAGTCCATAGACACTTTTCTTTTATTAATTTTTATTTTTATTTTCTGGAAATATTTTTTTTTTAACTTTCAGCTTTCTTGTGATCAAAATGTTTATGCTTTAAAACAAATACTTAGATTCTGATTTTTCAGCTTCCATCAAAGAATTTTCAGCTACGGCTTAAAATACATGAAAAGTTAAATCAATTTTTTAGACTAAATTAGCCATGTTTCAGAATTTCAGTAATGTGAAATACTACTTTTCATGCGGGAAAAAAAATCCTTTTATGTAGACGATCAGCTTAAAGCGTTAAAAATACATATTAGATAAAGATTAGGTTAGTAAAAAATTATAAAGATTTTTTTTTTCCCTGAGGCTTTGAAATTTCTTGTAACTTCTCGTTGAAAGCTTTTAGTAGATGGCTCTCTGAACCCCTTGAAACGATTTAATGGATGCCACTGGCCTAATAATTTTTAAGAAACTTAGAATTAAATTTTCTCATTCTGGAATGTATACATGTGTAGGGGGGACTACAGAATGCCTGAAAGAAATAGGAAGATGGGTAATATTTAGGTACATGAAAATGGAACGAATGACTATCGAACATGGGGACATCTATATCTGTCAAAATTTTCTAAATTATCTGCAAGTGTAAATAGCATCATTGTTCTTAATATATATTAAGCACATTTGCGACCGTTTCAAGATAAAAAATCATTAAAAAAAACTGCGTTCTTTACATGTTTATTTTTTATCAAAATGTTGTTGTATTGATATTAGGAGTTTAGATGTATAATTGAGATAGTCATTTTATTTAACTGGCATCTGTTTTTCGACTTAAAAATGGAGAATGAGTTTTTAAGTCTTACGTATTGACAAAAAGTTTCCCATTGTTTTTAAGGAGTGGGGGTGGGTAAGAAGAATACTTCTAATAAAATCATTCACCGATTTAACTTGCTTAGGCTTGACCTAGAGAAAAACTTTTTTAATGACTCATGCACAGTAATTAAACTCAGTGCCTCGATCATTTATTTTTTTTCAGCGTATCAGCGACTACGAAAGTATGTATTATAATTATTGTATGTTACCTAACTGCATATATTGATCTAATAAGTAAAGATAAATTTGAAGAGAATCACTATTCTTGGCTTGCACCAAAAACTATTAACTTTTGGAAATTTAAATAGTTACATTCATTAATTTTAAGGCCAAAAATCTTAAATAATATCTTACAAGTCCAGTTCTTAAAGAAATTAATTAATTTTTTACTCAAAAATGGATGGCTCACTATTATGATATTACAGATTTTTTTTCTTTTTCTTAAAAAAATATGATTTAAATTAAATCCATGAATAAAAATCTGGACGACCCATAAGACCTAATTTTTCAACCTTTACCCTGACGGACTGCCGAGCGAGGGCAACGCCCCCTTCTCACTTGAGGGGGTGTTGGCGAGAGAAAGCATTCCCCATATGTTTTAGATGCGAGGGAAGAAATTATTCGCTCCAATTCTGAGAAAAAAGGGGCCTTTACTTGCCACCTGCAAACAAAGAGTGTCCACACAAGGGGTTGGGCGGGAGAGCAAGAAAACGACTTCTCAGAAGGTTTAAGTCCCCAGAATTCGTATGAAGAATCTGACCCTGAGTGGATAATAAACTCATGACAAAAAAAAAACAGGCTGTCGAGAAAGCAAGCTGATCGTTTGATTTTACTGTTAGATTTTTAAGTTCGATTCCGGTATACGAGCAAACTGCTCGGGTGAAATTCGGATGAAATCCGACGAACAGGGAAATCTCTCCGTTAAAGACCATGAATGGTCTTAGTTGAATAATTATCTCAATAAATTATTACTATTATTAATTAATATCGCTTAAAAGCCTTTTATTCCCGAATTTTCGCCTAAAAGTAGTAAAAAAATATTTTCGAATTTATTCGCATGCATTTCGTAAATACGAAAATTAAGTATCCCTACTAAGTATCCTACCTCATTGTACTCGGTGACAGTGATTAAGCATTATCAGAGACTAAATAGATGCCGATGTTTGGCACGTGAAAGAAAGTGCATTTCTTGTGGGCATTTCTCATGGGTGAATGGAACAGATTGTGTTTAAATTTTACCTCTGCGAAGCTATTTTTTGAAAAAAATAAAATATTTATCTGAATCTGAATGTTTTTATCTGTTTATGAAAAATAATCAACAATGAGGAAAATATTGTTTTTCTTCTAACTTTAAATAATTAAGAAAATATTATATGACTGCAAAATTGTTATTCAAACTGAAACATGAAATTATCGTAAAAAGCATTTTTATTTTCATTAAACAAGTGCAGCTGTAAAGGTGAAGACTTGCATCGCAAACAAGATATACGCAGAATCCTTGTATGAAGAAAAAAATTAGTAAACTATCTATTTACTAGCACATTAAAAGCTACTAAAATACTGTCAACATTTACATACGTACAAACACACACTTTCTAATTTAATCTATGATGACATTTTTTTTTTTTTTTTTTTTTTTTTTTTTTTTTTTTTTTTTTTTAAATGAAGCGTTTTCGGAAAACATGAATACCGTTCATATCAGTGGATGTTAGAACTTTACATCTACGTTGGTCAGCTATGTGAAATTTATTTGCAGTCAACAATATCCCCCTTGAAGTTCCCCTTGAGGTAATTGACATGGTTAGGCTCCCTGATGACGAGACCTGTCGGTTACCTCTGTTGTTTTATGGTTCAGTTCCGGCACTTATACAGAATCTTGCCGTTGGTGCGTGGATGCCTAGAGTGCTTGATTTCTGTTTGTTTTTTGTCTATTTTAGTATAATTTTTTATCTATATCTGTTGGATTATTTATTTGTTTTTTTCATTATGGGGATATGAAGCTTCTGCGCTATCCTTTATTGAAAATGTTTTCTTTGCAGGATATATTTTATGTTATAGTAATTTAGCAGTCTATGCTTGAATTTTAATTTTGTTTATTTCTATTATTTACTTTTTACGTTCTATACATCACTAGGTATAAAGTATGCGAATAAATACTGTTAAAAATGACGAATATAATTCAATGTAAATCAATATTTTAATAACAATATTTTGACTGTATAGAGCAGGGGTGGCCAAAGCGGAGACCGCGGTCGACTGGTAGACCGTGTAACTATTACCAGTCGCCCGCCTGCCTGATATGTAATTGGTTGGGAATCAAAATGGATTTATTACTCTTTGTAAAAGTGATGATGATATTCCAAGTCTAACAAACTACCATTGCATTATCCAACAGCAGGCATTGTGCTCAAAAATATTGAATTCAGATGTGATGAATTTCGCATTTAAAATAGTTAATTCTATTCGTGGAAGAAGTTTGCAAAGACGCAGATTCAGAGCATTGCTAGAGGAACGTGAATCTGATTTCGGGGAACTACTTTTACACACTGCCGTACGCTGGCTAAGCCGTGCTAAGTTTTAAAAAGATTCTTGGATCTTTTTCCTGACATAAATAATTATGGCAACTGTTAATACATCATATCCTCAATTGGAAGATAAGTACATTACAGGAAAGCTAAATGAATTAAATTTGCAACTTCAAGGAAAGAACAAAACATTAACTGAAATGGTTAGCGATGTTAATGCATTCAAGGGGAAACTTACATTCCTAGAAGCACAATTGAGGAGAGGAGATTTAAAACAATTTGAAAATATGGCAGCAAATTTTTAATATATGCTCAAATGAATGCGATCAATATGCTGATAAGATATCTCTGTTACGAAATGAGTTTCTAGAAGATTTAAAGATATTTATAAAACAGAGGATATAATATTATTCATGTCATTCCCATTCAATGATGAAATAAAAAATAGAAGAAATATCAATAAATTAAAAGAATTTTGGATGTGGATCAAATGCTAGTTGAGAATGAAATCCTTAACCTAAAATGCGATATATTTTTGAAATCAAGAGCTTCGTCTCAAAATAGTTATTGGAATTTACTTTGTGGAGAAAAATATTCATTTTTATGGTGCTGTGCAGCATATTTAACAACCTTTCTCGGCTCTACTTATCTCTGCGAAACATTTTCTACCATGAATGCAATCAAAACAAAACATCGCTCCCGTTTAACAGATGACCATTTGGTAGTATGTTTACGAATAGCTATAAGTACATAGGAACCACAGTATGAAAAGCTTGCCGAAAATATGCAATGTCATGTTTCCAGCGCGTCCTCTAATATGAAATAAAAATAATAGTTAACATTAATTTACAATAATATTGTTCGCATTAATAAGAAAATAAAAGAACATATTGTTTTATTTATAAACTAATTACTTTTTAAGAAGAAAACCTTTTATCTCTTATTAACATAACTTGATATTGAATATAATTAGTAATATGTATGATTATTTTAAATTTAAACTAATTTTTGGCTTTATATTACTAATTTTCTTATGATCACTCAACACATACGATGTTGGTAGACCGCAGCCTATAATTTAAATTAAAGGTCGCCCGTATTGATCAAAAGTTGGCCACCACTGGTATAGAGGTATAAAAAGGTATGGTACGTTTTTAGTGTTTAATCTGTTAAACACTTATTAAAATGCATTGGGACTCAATTTCTTTTAAAAGAGAACTGTCACTCGAAGCATTTTACTTTATGCTATGGATATATCTATCTTCTAATAAATAAAAACGGTAGTGTTATTCATTGCAAAATCAGTACTCTTACCCCCCCCCCCCCCCAAAAAAAAAAAAAAAAAAGCGCTGAAAATAAACGAAAATAGTCATGTTTAAGTAAAAAAATGTCCAGCGCCACGAAATACTTAGATCATGAAATAATTATCAATACCATCACCGAAAAATAACTGTAGTCCAAATAAGTGTAACCCAGTGGTCTACCGAAAAAGGAAATGAAGCGCCTAACGAAATTTATCTTGGCGATAACCATCTTCGGGCAGGGTTGCCAGGTAAATCGAAGAGAACCAGGATTTGAAATGAAGCCCCGATAGATACCCGCTTTGGCATCCAAGAGAGTCTACTGAAAATTCCGTCTTAATCAAAATGAAAATCAAATTTAGGCAGGTACTATTTTTTCCTCTCTTGTGCATAAACAGAGGCGAAAAAATTATTCATTTGTAAGTGGATGTTTATTTCATTTCTATAGGAGTTGATGAAAAATGTACAAGGGAATTTTGTGTTTTTTTCAGCTTCACCGGAGCTTGGAACGCAGACCCCCCCCCCCCCACACACACACATACACAAACAACAACAACAACATACACAAACGCACATACTTGTGTAATAATACCACTGCGTTCCCCTGTTTGAAAAGCATTGTGTGCGCGTTTGTAATAGGAAGTCTTATGTCTTGAAGCTTAAAGAATTGGAAATCAGAAGGATACACGTTTCATAAATTCCCTCAAACATCAATTTCTAAGATAATACGGAATACAAACATACATATCTTAAATCAGAAAATAAGTTGAGCTCAAATATTCAGGTAATAAATGCAGCCCTATACAGAAAGTCGTTCGCACTTTGTGAAAACGATTTTAATAGTTAAGTTTTAAGTATAAATTCTTATTTTTTTGCTGCGATTTGCTTCTATCTGATAGCCATGGTTCTTGACAATAGACTCTAGCTCGAATTTTCCACGAAAGTAAACTTTTTCTTAGTACTGTCATGTCAATTTTACCCATTCCTCTTCGACCGTTTTCCAAAATCCGTTCAGTATTCTTGGATGCCGTTTCCCTAAGGATGACGAAAATAAATTACGATATCGATTCCATAAAGTGTGAACGACCTTCTATATTTCTGACATAATATAATCTAACATGATATATATCACGCATATATGACACTAGCTTTATAATGGCGTTGCACGGGTGTACCCTTAATAAGGCTTACTTGTATATTATGTACACTTGTAATTTTATGCCAATCGATACCTCTCCCCACTTCTCAGCAACCCATCACCATATTATAATCCCCCCCCCCCAATGCTGTCGTTCGGCATGTATTCGTCTTCCTTTTATTTTAAAGCAAGAATCTTATGGATATACGTTTCCTACTTTGAGATATGAAGGTATATGTGAAAAAAAAGTTTAGCCCCTCCCCCCCCCCTTGGGGCCGAATTTTGAAAATCCTGAAATCGATTTTAGGTAATTAAGTTCCTTACATTTTAAAGCAAGAATCTTAGGGCTATCTATTTTCCTCTAAGAGATATGAAGGAATATGTGATAAAACACGCAAAAACACGTTTAGCCCCCCTCCCCCCCCTTGGGGGCCGAATTTTAAAATATCCTGAAAATAATGTTTAGGTATTCATGTTCCTTACATTTTAAAGCAAGAATCTTATGGATATCAATTTTCTTCTATGAGATATGAAGGAATATGTTAAAAACACGTTTTGCCCCCCTCCCTCCCCTTGGGGGCCGAATTTTGAAAAATCGCTTCTTAAATGACGCCTTCAGCACAAAAGTAATAATCTCCGAAAATTTGATATCTGTATCTCCAATAGTTTTTGCTGGGCGTTGATACGTGAATAAGTCAGGGCTTCTGCCTTTATATATATAGATAATATAACCGAAAGATTATATTATGTAAGCCGTATACTTCTGACATAATACAATCTTTAAATACAAGGAAAATTATATGAATTTTCCGTGTAAAAAAATTTTCACAAAAATGAAATAAATTTTTATTAAAAGTCTCTTTAATTTAATCTTCGCCTTCCCTTTCAAATCCATAATTCTGACCCAGATTTCTGTTACTTATGGTTACGAATCGAACGACCGATTCCGGTGCGATGAAGTTTTATCGATGTCGCCACGATTCTGAAAACCCGCCACAGGCCCACTCACGCGTTCGGACGGGGAAACGCAAAACATTTCCCCTTCGGAGTTTCGTAAACAATCCTCCAGTGGGCCGGAAAAATTATCCCGTACTTGTCGCTCTAACGGCACCTCCAGCACTGGCCCGTAAAGCTGCCGTCAGTCCTGTGTTTGTTGGGATGTTTGAAATCTACCCCAAAAATTTCTTGTAAATGTAGTGCACAAACACTTTATTCTCGTTTGCTATTACTCTAAGCTCGCATTGCTACGCTATTTTGTCACGTACTATTTCACTATGATTGCTTTGATATAAGGTTTCGGGACTTATCTATGTACTTTTAAAAGTCTCTCTAAGCATATGGTATGACGCATATCCGTCGATTCACTAATTTTTTATTACTCTTTGCATACATTTGATCCCGCATTGACTATGGCGTATTAGTGCTTATCTATTCAAAATGCTTCCTTTGAATTGAACCCATAATTTAACTGCTGAAAGATGATTTTTTCTTTGTAATTGTGATTTTTCTTTTGTATGGTAGGCCCAAACTCAAAGAGCTACAAATCCAAATAATATGATATAAAATAGGGTAAGTATGCCTAATATGAGATCCCTTTTTATTTTCCTATATAACTAGGAAAGTAAGTAGGGGATTATAGTACCAACTTGATATCCTTTTAATGCATATATTTTACTACATATAACAATGTCAGAAAATGAAAATAACCTTACAATTTTCTTGTATGAAATTATAAACACAAGTGTTCCATTTTTTGGGGTCTGAAAAAAGTAGTCCTAATATGAGACCCCATTCTACAACTCTAAAAATGAATTAGAATTACTGAAAAGTTCTTAAAAAACAAAACTGTACACAATAATTAGATAACAGTTACCTATATACACTAATAGGTGAAAAAGAAAAGTGACATTTTAAACAAATTAGTTGGTTTACACTACAGGTTTTGTTAACTTTTTGTTTTTAGATTAAAGCTTTTCACATTGTTTATAAATCAAAAGTTCGTCAGCTCCACAACCTTCATGGGCCCACCTGAAATACCTTTTATATTGACGCCATGCACAGCTCTCCCCGTTTGTCTTCTGAAAATGAACAACCACAAAATAGGCATTCAGAGCCGTTTTCATCAGTGCTATATCATCACTGCTGTCATGGAGAGAAAGTTTTTCATCATCTTCAATTGAGCTGAGATCATCATAGCTATAATCAGGTTTATACGTTGTCTGTTTCTTAACTAGTGTTGTATTTTCATCCATCCTTAATTTTCCCCTTCCTGTAGGGATCCCTTTTCCTTTTCCTTTACCCTTTATTGTTTCCTATCCTTTACTTTTTTATCTTGATCTCCTTTTCCTTGTTTATCATTTGATTTCTTATCTGTTAGGTCTATTCATTTTTTTTCTTGTAGGAAACAAAGTTTTTTCGAATATGCTGCAGTTCTTTTATTAATGCTATCAATCAATGTATTTTTATAGGGCGATGATGTGATAATATCGGCTTTACAGGCCCTACTTGGTTTCGAGGTGTTTTTCTCGGGTAACGTAGGCATGAGATATATTTCTTCAGGAGTCATTTAGAACTGGTTTGAACTTGTTGTTTGATCAATACCTTCCACATTGTCACTACTGCTACATCGTTGTGGATTTCGCCTGGGTGTCATTGCATCTGCATCTCCAGAGGAAACAAGTGTGTGAGAGTAAAAACTAAAATGCCTAATATGAGACCCTATCTCATATTAGGCATGCTTTGGGGTCTCATATTGGGCACGACCATGTTGTTGAACACGCCAACGAATTTTTTAGGTTAGGATTGACGTTAGCTTAAAAACAAACAGGTGTGTTTACACTCCACATTTATAGCGACCTATCCAATACTAACAGTTTTAATAAGAGTGTTGCCTTGAATGTGAAAACAGCCAACGAAAATGGTGATGCAAAAAAGTCGACGAGCACCCATTTAGGAAAAGAAAATACTTCACCTTTGTGTGAGCATGCAAACACTCGACTGGCTCACCGATTACGAATGATGCAATAGACTACTGTTTTACGCTCCAGTCGCCAGGCGGCAGTGCTTGATACGTCCTATAAGCTGAGGTCTCATACTGGGCCTCCTTACCCTATTACTCATCGTTGTTCACATATTGAAATAACTTTCAAATACCTCATGAAGTGCATTATTTTCCTTTTCGATTAAATGAAGAACTTTTATAAAACACTTAAAAAGCAATCCCTCTTGTTAATACGATAATTAATAATGAGGTGATAAACTTTTATACATCACCATGCATACTTATATAAATCTTTTTCTTTTCCACAAACAAATTCTAAAAACCAGGACCTCGACCGTATAAAACAAATATTTGCCTAAGGAAAATTGTGCATTCCTTGTCATATCTCCAAAGAGAGATGTGATAGGAAATCGATTCATCCCAAGTTATTTTTATAAACTTCCTTTTCTCTCCCCGACCCTCAAGATGCATCGATTGGGCGAACGGAAAAGTTTCAGGAACACGGAAGTGAAAAATCTCTTTAAGTGAACCTTTAAGCCTATGTAATATTTTTCATCAGTCCGGAAAAATGCTTTTACAGTTTTAGGAACGATGGTTTTAAAAGTAAAAGTGTCAACTGTAAAGCTTTATTACTGCAAGTTATATAAATGGGCGCATTCTTTAAAATTCATAATGGATAATTTAAGATCGTTGAGATAATTAAACCAGTGATTTAGTCCAGGAAATTTTTAAATAGTTATGACATGTAAGTGACGGAACGTATAATGGATAGATCGATAAAAATAATCTCTCTTTTATTAAATTTTGCCTATATTGATGACGAGATGTGGAATAGATAAGTTAAAGTTTGAATGATAAAAATCTTCAACAGTCGTTGAAGAATTGAGGGAAATCATCTCAAAAAGGAATGAAAAATATTTTGCCTTCTTCTGGCAATCAAATTTCCTTCCCCAATTATGGAAGACAAGATTCTTTCCGGTTCTGTAGAACTTATCCTCAACTAGTTATTTTGAATGGATTGTGTTCTATTTTTTCCCCTTATTTTACATTCGTAGCTTGCATTTAAGTATGTTCCTTTTAATATAATATTGCCATTATAGTATAAGTATAGGATGTCCGGGCTGAAGGTATTTAAAAGTTATGGCTTATTTTTACGGAACTACCCATTAGAATTTTAAAAAGTTTATTTAAAAAAATAGTACATCTCACCAAGTTTTAATATCAATCATAGATTTCGATCATAGTATCATAGATTTCGATCTGTGCACCTTTCGTAGCACGAGAAACGTCTTAGGCCGTCTGCACACGGGGCAACTCAAAAGAAACTGATAACTGACTCGAATCACAAACCAGTCCGTGTTGAGTCGTAACCTATGTAATTGAATGGAGCCACGCACACGGCGCAACTGGTTACAAACCCGGTCGACCGGGTTTGTAACTCGATTTTTTAAACAAGAGCGATTGAATAAATGATATTAACATATTGTTTAAGGAACAATTCTTTCTTGCGTGCCTGAAAGTATTACTGGAAAAAAAAATTCCAGGTAGTCTCTTCTAACGAAACTACCACGGGTTATTAACATTGGATTACTTATGGTTGCTTACCTTCAATAACGAGTTGGCCCATCTTTGGCGCGCAACACAGCTTCAACCCGCCTTGGCATGGATGCCACAAGTCCTTGGTAGAAGGCCGGAGACAGATTGTACCAGATGTTTAAGCAACGGTCACGCAAATCCGAGATATTGCGAATTTGTGGTCTTTGAACTCTGAGCTGCCGTCCCATGACATCCCAAATGTGTTCTATCGGATTGAGATCCGGTGAGTTAGGCGGCCAGGACATTAACTGGAATTCAGCATCATGTTCCTGGAACCACTCCAACACAATTTTAGCCTTGTGACACGGGGCGTTGTCCTGTTGGAACATTCCATTTCCAGCTGGAAAAAAAAAGGCCATGTAAGGGTGCAACTGGTTCGCAATGATGTTCAGATACCCTGTAGCATTCATGGTCTGCTCTACCACAACCACGGGTCCCAGAGATGCCCAAGAAAACGTCCCCCAAAGCATAATACCGCCACCACCGGCCTGTCTATGACCTACTGTACATTGAGGGAGCAACAGTTCGCCTGGAAGACGGCGTATCCTGACACGGCCATCGGCGTGATGAATGACAAACCGTGATTCATCTGACCAGGCAACTCTCTCCCACTGATACATGGACCAGTCGCGATGTTCCCGGGCCCAGCGCAGGCGCAGTTGGCGATGACGCTTGGTCAGCAAAGGCACACGAGTGGGACGTTTGCTGCGTAGCACCATATCCAACAGTGTCCGCTAAACAGTGTGCTGCGATACTATTCTACTTGGCCCTGCATTGTATTGGGCTGTCAGCTGAGCCACTGTCTGGCTCCGGTTTTGCTTCACCCTGCGAGACAGTCTCCGACGACCTTTTTCTTTGATAGCGTGTGGACGTCCAACACCATGTCGTCTACTGCTTGTTTCACCGTCATTCATCCACTTTGCATAAGTACTAATAACTGTGGGTCGCGAACAACCCCCGAGTCGCGCAATTTCGGAAATACTTGTTTCGAGCCATTACAATCTGCCCTCTATCAAAGTCACTTAGATCCACAGCCTTTCCCATCACACACAGAAGTAAGTGAAAGAATGATTCTTCAGACTCTCCAGCAGCAGTTAAATACCACTTCCACCTGATCACGTGCCTTCCACGTCATCCATGCGAATTCATTGCAAAATGTAATGGTGGTCATAATGTTTTGGCTCTTGAGTGTATATATATATATGTCCCCAAATTACAGGGCAGTCGCCGCATGTCAGGTTTATCTGCAACAGATGGGGATCTCTGGAACGGAAAAAGTCATTATCCTGTCCTTCCTATTAACGCTCCTTCGAGTACTTAGAAGAGCACATGTGGGGTAAATAATCAAGTCCATCACTTGTAAAGAAAAGGGGCTGCCGACATCACAATATATATATATATATATATATATATATATACACACTCATGGACAAAAAAATTAGAGCACCAAGAAATAATTGCGGGATCGTAACGAAACTTGCAATGAAGGTACATGTCGGGGAGATATGCAAATGATTAGAAATGCAGCGTGATTGCTCATTACGTATAGCCGGTAGAGGGCGTTGAACATCGTACTCTGTGGAGTATAAAACAGGTAACCAAAGCTTGTTTGAGTGTGCTGAATCATTTACAAAGGAAGAGCTGAGATAGACATGCCATTACGCCATGTTCGAAGACAATAAAAGCAGTTGTCGCAGTTTGAGAGGGGGAGAATCGTCGGGATGATGGAAGCTGGGTGGTCAGCTAGGCGAGTAGCTCGTCAATTAGGCCGCTCTGATTGTGTTTTGAGGAGGTTTTGGGACCAGTGGACCCGAGAGATGTCATGTACACGAAGACCAGGCTCAGGACGCCCTCGACAGACCAGTCGTCTAGAAGACCGCCACATCGTAAGAAATGCACGCGTACAGCCAACTGCTTCATCCGCCGCCATCCAGGCACAGGTAGCACCTTTACTAGGGGCCTCTGTGTCTTCTCGAACCATACGAAGGCGCCTGGCTGAAGGACAGTTGGTATCACGGCGCCCATTACGTGTGCTGCCCTTGACGCCCACCCATCGACGCCTCCGTTTGGAGTTTTGCCGCGCACGAGGAAACTGGACTGCAGCGGAATGGAACCAGGTCGTCTTTAGCGACGAATCCAGATTCAATCTCGGCAGTGATGACAATCGTATTCGTGTGTGGAGAGCCCGTGGTGAACGCTTCAATCCTGCCTTTGTTGTACAGAGACACATCGCTCTCACAGCTGGTGTGATGGTAGGGGGTGCCATTGCCTACAATACACGGTCACCCCTAGTATTGTTCCGTGGCACCATGACAGCCCAGCGGTATGTTCATGAAATCCTGCAACCACATGTGTTGCCACTCATGCAACGGCTCCCAGGAGCCATTTTTCAACAAGACAATGCTCGGCCTCATACGGCAAGGGTGTCACAAGACTGTCTCCGCACTGTTACTACCCTTCCTTGGCCTGCCCGATCCCCAGATTGTCTCCAATCGAGCATATCTGGGATCATTTGGGACGACGAGTGGGCATCCCACGAGTTTGAACGAACTAGAGGCAAGGTTACAGCAAATATGGAACGAAATGTCTCAGGACATCATACAGAACTTGTATGACTCAATGTCCGATCGTATCGCATCGTGCATTCGCGCTAGAGGGGGTCCAACGGAGTATTAACTCCTGCGTTCTTTTGCCTTTTTCTCTGAAATAAATTATCCTTTTTCTTTGATTTTCTTATCATTTACTTATATCAAAGTAGTCATTACGTATGTAAAATTTCATTTCATTTTGACGACTCCTTCTTGGTGCGCTAATTTTTTTGTCCATGAGTGTATATATATGTGTCAAAATTTTGTCGCATTTTGGTACTTTTTTCTTTTACTGTTTACTGCTACCCAAGCGATACAGACTGGGTTTGGCGCGCTGCCAAAATTATAACTCATGATGATGGGCTGTTTCAGCGTCTGAAATTTTGCTTTCCGGAGGACCGTTATGGAGGAACGTAACCCTACGTTAAAAATTTTGGATTCATAAAATAAAGAAATTAAATGCAATCAATACTATGTCCTGCTATTAACTTTACTTATATACATTGAGGTTTAATTATTATTTCCTAGAATATTATCGCTAAGCATCTAAGTATATTTCCACTAATATATAAAACTACTCGAGAAGTTTAGATTTCTAACAAACAATAACCCGATCTCCAGAAGTCTCCGAAATTCTGTGAAATCTATTTTCATACTTTATGGTATTCCACTATTCAGAATCAACACTTTAGAAAGACAATTTCTCCTTCAAATTATTCGGGAAATTCTGTGAAATCTATTTTCATACTTTATGGTATTCCACTATTCAGAATCAACACTTTAGAAAGATAATTTCTCCTTCAAATTATTCGGGAAGAGGGGAACACATTAAAATTCCTTACAAGATGATAGATGATGAAATATTGCTCGCGGCTGAGAACTTATTCATAATGCATACCCCGATGTGTAATCTTGAATAGGAAAGGAATTTTGCCATAAAATCTTAATAAGCTAAGCGATCATCATTTTCTGCTGCTTCATGGTAGGGATGAACGAGCACTTTTGACCCGACCCTATTTTACAACTTTACCTGCACACAAAGGATTTAACTTGATTATATTCTTCCTGCATGTAGTTAGATTTTAAAAAGCAGGTATTGCAATATAAGTGATTGGACTAGGTTACAAACGGAAAAGTGAAATCCTGTGGCATTTATTGCGTGTGAATATGTTATTATGCATTGCTACCTGTATAATGTTATGGAAACCATTTATTGATTGTCTATGAGATAATACGCCTGGGATCCAAACTGCAGTGTGTACATAAATGAATATCACAAATTTGCAGGGCTATTGAAAGAAAACGAAACAAAGTACAAACTTGCTGTTCATCGGAAATTAAAAATAACAGTTGAAAGTTTAAATTCACGACACAGTTATAAGTGTTCAAAGTGGTTTCAGAGAATGGCAATATCTGATAGTAGCAGCTGTGGGAGGCTTAGCGCAAGAGGGATGTTCAACATATAATTTTACGAAAATTTCAATTTTACGTTGATCTTTTAAAGCCGATTAGCTAATAGGATAAGGTACTCATATTACTATATATAGCTGCGGAAAGTTCAATGCCCTTCTTTATATCTATATAAATAACGTTTAAAAATATTATCTGCTATTTAATTGATAAGTATTTTGCATGTAATATTTTTGATTAATATGAATAAAACTAACACGAAGGATATGGAGGTGGTACGATAACTCATCCCACACTCTTTTCAGCCTTGAAAGGCTGCAGATATGCGTGTCTTAGGTTCGTCAACGTCATTTGGTAGCGGTGGAACCAACACCTGATGTTTGATGTAGCCCCAGAAAGAAAACAAAAGTCTGTACTTTGTTTAGTTTTCTTTCAATAGCCTTGCAAAGTTGGGATATTCATTTATGTACGCACTGTACATTAAGAAAATTCTGTCATAGTAACAAAGTAATATAATTTTTAAGTACTACATTGGGGCATATTTATATATATCCATTTCATACCTTACTTTTTAACCATACGTTTAAGATTATTTTAATTTAGACTAAGGCCGTCTGCACACGGAGCAACTCAAAAGAAACTGATAACTGACTCAAATCACAAACCAGTCCCTGATGAGTCGCAACCTATGCAATTGAATGGAGCCACGCACACGACGCAACTGGTTACAAACCCGTCCGACGGGTTTGTAACCAGTTGCGTCAAACAACTGGCGACTAACTACTGAATGCTATTGCGTTAAATGTTACTATTGCGCAATAAAACTGACAAACTATTGCGTAATTAACTGACAAACTATTGCGAAAGATTCCTTTCCAAATATAATAACGGTGAAAAAAATAGGATCATTGTCTTGGGTGAATTATAACTTGATTTAAAAAATAACTGGTTTTGGAGACATTAGACGTTTTAATATACCTTAACCACCTACTGAAAGTAATTCGTAGATCAAAACAAATATTGAAAAAAATCTCTCTATTCTAAAAAAAAGTAACTCCCGCTGCCGCCGCTGTCAAAAGCTTGTCACGCTATCCCCTTCCAAACCGCTTGGGGTATGAGGTCGAGAGCGATACCAATGGATGCAGAAAAAGGGGAGGGGACCAAAGTTAGACATGTCTCATCTTCGTCGGACAAGAGGAAAATATTTACCGGGCTTGAAGTTCGTACGCCGGGCCCCTAAAGGTCCGAGGAATCTTACCACATCTGCATTCTGATCCCCCCCCCCTCCCATCTTATAGGGCCTGCTAAAGATAATTCACATCAAGAGGAATGAAAAGGTTGATTAATATTGTCTACGTTACTAAATATTTTACTTCTTAAAACGTGTTTCTCGTGGGTTGCATGCTTCGATTGAAATTTATTTTCAGCGGATGAGTCACACATACCGTATTTCCAATTTTGAATACAAATGCTTGTCCTCATGTAGTACCATCTTACATTAATGATTGATCAAAATTTTGGAATGCCGAACAAATATGTGAATACATGTAAAGTAGTAATTTTTTTCTCCATCTAATCCTTTTACTCTCCTGTTGAATTCGGAGAAGGTAAATTCAACAAAAAATTTTTATGATGATAAGTGGTAGCAGGACAACTTGAATTACGAAGCAGAGTGACCACGTAAAGCTCCAAACTCTCTGAATTTTAACAAAGGACACGACCTCCAAGCTCTACCAACTGGGATCTCCGGACATCCTTTTCCATTACTGATGCACTGTGCGGTCATTAATCTGCCCTGTTTGCAAATTAGCCAAAAAAGGTTGAGCGGTTGGAGATACAATGCATGGTATATGGGCGTGGTGGTCGAGTTGACAAGAGCAGCGGGCCAGTGATTTAAACGACCGTGGTTCGATGCTCGTCGCTGCAAATCCACGGCCGTGTTCACTAATGGTGGCCGGAGCACGTGAAATAGGTCGTGGCTGCAATCTCCTCCAAGTTCTCAAATTTACCTGAGGTGCGGGGTCAAGTGTTCCGGTCTCGTCAATTGACTCGGTTCAAAATTACGGGACCGGTCATTTAGCCAATTCGGACTCCGACCCTTGTGGTGCTAATTCAAAACGGGAGCCGCCCCTTTCAGCACAATAGCCTATTAGGATCTGGTGAATGGAACCTCCAACCAGGGGGCATTAGCAACAACAACAACATGTATGGTATTCATGAAAATAATCGTTGGCTACAAAAATAATATGCAGTCTCATACGCCGTGTTTAATAGGAAGCAGGGAGTATTCATCACTTCTATTTTCTTTGAAGTCAAAATATTTTCACTCTTCTTAATATTGCCGATCTCACTTGTCCTAAACCCATCCCCTCAAAATAGAAATGAACTAGGATTTGAAAATAAAAATCCCGAATTCCTTTCAGAATAAGCTGCATGTTTATTTTCAAAGACACTGACATTATTTCTAAAGATAAACATATCATTAATTTAATTCAATTTTATTAAATCTGATGTTTCGCGAAGAATTCTATGAAAGACACAGTAAAAACAACTTTAATTGTGATAACCAATCGATATTTTCACTATTTTTTTTTCTCGTGTCTATTTACGTCTAGCTTTAAATTCGATTTTTCAACGTCAGAATCTTTCCATATTATACATTTACTAAACAAACTACAAATTATTTATTCATGCTAATAAAATTTTCCTCGCTAGCGATATGCAAAGAAAAAGGAAAGAAATTTATGTCTAAAATATACAGCCATATAAATTGAATGCGAGTATCTCTATTTCATATTGATTCTCAACGAAAAAATATCTTTTGATAAATCTTAATTAAAGGGAATTTATCCTTTGATACTTCTGATAATATATTTTATTGTAAATATATAAACACAGTGCTACGCTTTTTATATCCACGCAACTGGATTTCAGTTAATAATTAATGCATTTGTAGTACCGAAAGATGGAATTTTTTTACGCCTTCGACGACAGCCATTACTTTTCCTGGTAGATCTCCATTATTCCTTTGTAACTGCTGAGAAACCCTTTTTAATGCGGCAACTTGTTAATTCCGTTGAATGATTTTGACTTGTACGGATTCCACACTTAAGCTCATCTCAAAGTTGTGCATTCGGTTTTCGGGCTCTCGGCTGTCCAGTTCAACTAATCAACATCCAAGTCTTCAAATTAGTCTGTAATTGGTCAAGCAATATGCCATGATACATTGTTTTGGTAAAATAGGAAGAGTCAACCTGCAAGTACTGCCCAGTTGTCCAGTATATATCTGGATACTACGCAAACTTCGTGATTCTGGACCTGGCACCATTCCACACTGAATCCGGGACGGAGAGTTGCGTTTCCTGTGTTGGCGCCTAGATTGTTGACATGTCCTGTGATTAGTTTGACATATCACGTGGTCATTGCATTTAGCTCTGTGATTTCTTAAATTTTTTAACAATGACATTACAAAATGCTCCGGATGCAATGCCAAACCAAACCATTATAAATACTCCCCTTACAACGATTTTACCTTCACCAAACCAGTTCTGTGATGATATACCAAGGTAAGGTCAGCAAACTTTTTAGTGTCGAGCTTGACTCATTTATCTTCAAAATAGACTAGTTGGTGTTGGTACCCGTCAAAACAGGACGGATGGATAGTAAACAAAATGTACTTATACACAAATTATACTCAGCACATCATTGCGTATTGTTGAAAATCATAATATTAAGAGCAGAGAAATACACTTTAAAAAATTACTATTGAATCCAATAAAAAGAAATGGGATGACTCAAAAGCGCGAAATAAACAATTTCCGTCAGGTTTAATTCTATATCTCACAAACTTAATTAAAAATAACAATGGCAGAGAGAGAGAGAGCTAGAGAGATTCCTCGGAGTAAACAAATTAACATGTTTATGCGGCCTCGTGCTTAGTAAGTATATAAAGTCAGATATAAACATGCCACTGAGCATGCGCAGAAGCAAATTAACGTGTTTATGCGGCCTCGTGCTTAGGGAGTATCTAAAGCCAGATTTAAACATGTCACTGGGAATGCGCAGAAAGCAATTTTTTAATTGTAAATTACCACTAATTAATAAAAACTTCGGTTACAAAAACCAAATTTGACACATCTGTAGATCAAGATCTTTCGTTTTAGACCAAAATGAAGTAAATTGATGCAGTAGTTTTCTCTCACGGACTGCCCAAAGAATCGGCTTAGCAACATGAATATATTGATATTCACTGATCTAGAGTCCAGATCTTCTTTCTCTCCGTCAGATGTTGTATAAAATTTATGACTGTGATCTGCATTTTCGAAACAATTGCCCGACATCAGTAATCAATAGCATGCAAGGCTCTTTGTAATCTGCTAAGAGTTGTAACGGAACCTAAACACAGACTTTCCAGGATGTGCTTCCAGTGATAAAGTACGGTTCACTCATTTATTGATGGCCGAAATGTTCGCCACTGACTGTTACTGTTAATTTTTATATAATTTTCCCTGAGAATTTCTCGGATGAATGAGATTTATTCCTAAGCCATTTGCATTTGACGTCATTGCCTGTTAGCTTAGGAATACCCATACATTGTGAGATCTCTTTTTGTTTACAATGCATCCTACAATATCTTCACTTTAAAAGTTATTTCAAATGAATGAGACTTCTTGGATGCTTCTCGTTGCAATCGTTTATTCGAAGCCTAGTATGCAATTCCAGCAACGATGGCCGCTAAAGAGACGGTCTGTTGTTCCATCCTGAGTTCCGTAGCCCATAATTTTAAATTGTACCATTTTAAAACTGTATAATTTTAAAATGGAAATTCATTTCTAAGGATGATGAAAAAGTATACAGAGGCAACTCTAGACTGTGTCACTAAATACCAGCAAGCGCAAATCACAGGATTTTATTTTTATTCAGCCACCACTATCCTCTATCTCCCGACTGAGCTAACAGTTTTTTACAGCGCTGTCCTGTAAAAGGTTACTTTACCAAGCAGTTATTCTTCAAATGCCAGGGTAAAAATGAAATACCGAATAACGGTTTCCTAACATTAACATTCAGTGTAGACAATACTTAACATCATGTCATTCGTATAAACGATTTGGCAACGTCCATACATATTCAAAATTAGGATTGCATGACTTTTCTATCATCCTATACCAAGAGTGATAATTTTTTTCATCTACGAACCAGAAAATTTAAAAAAATTATCTTCTGGATCTCATGTCTTGGCTTCGCTCTCTCTGTACTATACTCTCATATATATATATATATATATATATATATATATATATATATATATATATATATATATAGTTATAGTATATGACACGCACGTTTCTTCACGCCCTTCCTAAAACATCCAATTCACCAGCTTAGTGCATTTTGTTGTTGCAGTCAATGGGCCGTAATATTAATCTTTCAAGGTGCAGTCAGTCATCATGATCCGAGTGGCAATAAACAGTCCTTTTTAATTTTCCGAACTATCTTTATTGACTTCACATAAAACTTTCTTGACTCCATTTTAAAACCCTATCTTTTCGCATATTAATTATAACACTTAATTTTGATGAATAAAAATCCTATCCCGTTCATATCTATCTACTATTGTTCCATTCAATATCTTAGGCCGCCAACCGGCGATCTTTACTTCTCGAAGTCTGCATCATCTCTAAAGTCATTTCTTTGTTTCAAGCTTGGCAAGAAATATCTGTTTAGCTCTGCATGGGAAATTCTAGAATCCTCTTTGATGAGGCTCACAGTTTTTTTTCGCGTGAAACCCTGTCTAAACTCTAAAAATAACTCTCTACGCGATGAGGCCTGCGATTTTCATCTCTTGATTCTCCCCAAGGCCATTAAATTCTATTAATAACTCCCAAAGCTTACTCATTCGTATACCCGCGTAATATTGTTGAATATGAATAATTATGGCATTTAACGTTTTATATCAGACTTTCCGTATAAAAAATCCCCTTTGTGACCCCTTAAAGTTTAACCTCTTAGAAAATCTCCGACACACACACACACACACACATATATATATGGATAGATAGATAGATAGATAGATATAGATATAGATATGAAAATTAGTAGTGTTAATACATTTTTTAAGCATACAAAGATAAATGAAAGAATGTCACGTTTAACTGAGACGGATGTGGCTGCTTTTTGCTGCATAACAAATTAAACCTTGGTGCAATATTTGACATTATATCAGAATTAAATTTTCGTGACCGCAAAATTTCGCTTTGCGACCCCATTTGGAGTCGCAACCCACAGTTTAAGAAACGCTGGTATAGTGGAAAGAGAAAAAAACTCGCACAGATAGAAAGAATGCTCGATTGATTAATTGAAGGGCCTTTTCAATATTCTGACCTTTTGAACGTATACTGCGTTACTCACGATTAGTACTTCAATTCCCGTTGAGTACTAACATCAGATATGCCCTTACATCTTTTGATTAGGATAGGAACTCACAGGATCAACAGAAACTAAAGTTATCTAAATACTTCTTGACCGGAGTTAATTAAAGTCAGAATGAGGTCAAAAAGAGAAAATATCATCTAAGTTCAGAAACGTAGAATTTTTGCTTATGCCCCGTAATTGCTGCATTCGGCACATTCAGGTCTCAGCTCACCATCCACGTATCTGCAAGTGCGAGAATTCAGGGTGAAGGTTACACAGCTCTTAAAAAAATCTGGCGTGGTGCGTTTTTATATACTCCATAACCTTCTGACGTAATAGCGACGGGAATCCTCCCCTCTAAGATGGAATTTTCTTCGGTTTCCCAAAGAATGCATCGACCTGGTGACCCAGGTTCCACTCACCTCGAGTCGAATGACCTTCAACAGGAAGTGGAAGGCAAAGTAAGCCCCGGGGCATCTCAACGCCACGTGATGACGTTTTCCGGCTGCGGCGGAATTGATTGTGTTGGACCGAAATAACATGTAATAGTGGAGGTTCACGTAAATAGTCTTTGTTTCATAGACAGAATTTCAGAGAAAGTGCGGAAGAGATCATATATTTGCGTTTAACGACTTCGGGTGGGATGAGAGAATGATGTTTGTCATGCAAAGTCTGGAAGAAATGGGAGTAGTCCTATGTCTGCTCATTTTCTGTTTAAGCAATGTGTTTTGTTCTGTAAATTTTTTTCCCCTTTCAATAAGAGTTTTTTGAAAGAAGAGTTTGCAAAGGGAAATCCCCGAAAAAAGACTCTCTCTGGATCAATACATTTTACAGAAAAGGGAAATTTTTACTTCAGTGCTTCACATGAAGTTCTGCTATTGTAGAAAGTTAGATGGTCCGATGCTTGAAATTGTTTTTCCTTTTCAACAATAAAGATGAAATGGGAATTTAATGATATGTAAAATAATTATTACTTGCAGGAAATAAAAAATATTACGAGATGTAAATGATTGATATAACTGGTAACTTCAGCATCACACTTTTGAACCTCGTAAAACTAATCTGTGAAAGGAGTCGGAACCCAAATTCTGTAATTATACATCATCTATATATATAAAACAGTTCCGTAACTGACTGACTCACTGACTCACTGACTGACGTACAACGCACAGACCAAACCGCTGGACCTAAAGGGGCTGTAATTTTGCATGACGATTCTTCTTATGATGTAGGGGTGCACTAAGAAAGATTTTTGGAAAATTCTTCTTAGATTTTTTAAAATTAAATTTTTAAGCTGTTTTTGTAACTTTTTTAAAGTTTGATTTAAAATAATAATTTGAGGGTTATAAAATTTATATCACGAGAGAGATCATAAAAATTTCTTTAAAATTAAATTTTTTTCGAACCTTTACCTCGATTTTCTGATTTTTGGTGAATTTTTAACGATTCATTTTTAGAATTTAATTTATTAAATGCTGATCACGTGATTTCTTTTTCTGGTACTTTAAATAAATTTATCGTCACGTGCATAACAACTAAATAGACAGAATTTTTTTTCTTTCTAATGCAGCTGACGATTGGATATTATCCCCAAAAAAAAATAAATAAATATCCCTTACGATTTATATATATATATATATATATATATATTACATCAATTGTATACATTGACCATCGTATTTATTATACATATGTAATATATATATATATACACAGTGGTACCTCGACTTACGAGTTTAATTCGTTCCATGACGGAGCTCGTAACTCGAAATACTCGTATCTCGAATCAATTTTTCCCATTGAAATGAATGGAAATGCCATTAATTCTTTCCGGGCTCCCCCAAAACACCTCAATTTTATGTTACATGTTTTTAAATAAGAAAAATGTGCTTATAAACGATGAACATTGTATAAAAACGCAATACAATAGAATGTACTGCAATTACAATAAATTTGTTTTATTAAATGTAATGTACAACATTTACCTTGGAGATCAGACATGAAGATGCCGATGGAAGAGGAGGAGAAAGGCTGAACTGAAAAATTAAATCTTGATTTTTGATCTTTTCGCCCTGCTTTCCTCACTTTCGCTTTTATTACCAGCTACTCTCTTAAATTGAACGAGTGAGACACGGAAGCTGGGCGATTGTTGCGTCGCTCACTGGGGCTGTAATGTCCAGATTCTTGTTTCTGAGAATCCGAAGAACGTTTTCTCAGAATCCGTAGAAGGGGGAGACCTTGCGATCCTAGGACCAAGGTCATCCCATCCCCTAGACCCCATGGGGAGTTCCAGTGTGGGGGAGGGAATTGAAGCTATCTCTCTGCGAGAGAGTTTGGGCGCTGTTCGTTTGAGAAGGCGCCTCAAGTTTGGGCCGAGCAAGATGCCCCGGTTCGTAATTGTTCAGTGTTGATCTCTCGGTTTAACCCATTAATGCCCAACATCGAATTCTTTAATTTTCTTTACCTAATTATGTTCGTACAGGTGCAAAATGAACTGAAAAAATAATAAAAAAATTCCTGCATTAAAATTTTAATTTTTATTCAAAATAATGTTACCGTCCTATTAAAAGGACGCTAGGCACGGGAGGGTACAGGTTTTACACAAACACTTCAACCCTTAGATTCTCTAAAACTATTCCTTTTAATGTCGTTTTTAGATAAATAAACGCATGAAACCAATGGAACTCTGCGAAAAAATGCATAATAAAATAAACACAAGGTGTTTAAATTGTATTTTAATCATTTAAAAGAAATCAAAACAGTTTAAAAAGCTGAAAATGTCAAAAATAATAGCTTAAAAGGCACAAATAATAAATTATGTCTTATGATAAATTTTGCACACTTTTATATTTAAATTTACATATAAAAGGGGCTTATTAAAATACAAAATAATGAAAAAAGCTATTCGTAATTTTTTTTTTTTACAAAATTTATATACAAGCTATTTTGTGCGAAAGATTTCAGAGCATTTATCATTCAATCCAACTAAACATTTATTGCAATTTCTTGTGGATTTTTTGCCACAGTAAGCGCATCTTATCTGTTTTGGATTAACAACGATTAAATTATCTTTTCCGCCATACCGGACATCACCAGACACTCTTTTTGAAAGTATTTTTGGTTTCCCTGCAGCCAGACTGTTATTTGGTCTCTTACTGTACTAAGAAAAATATGTCTGACAGATTTCTCTTCTAAAGTAGAGGAGATCCATTCTGTTACTGTCATTAGAAGGGCATAATCTGTACAATAGCCACGCATTTTGGATCGATGCTTCTAAGTTAAACAAAAACAGTGGCCACCACCATTTGTTAGACCGTATGGAACACTGCAATTGTGCCAGATTTTGATCCATTTGATCGGTGCCTCCCATAAATTTATTATATTGAGACACAATATACGGTTGGTCAATCTCTACATATCTTTTATCAATATTCGACCAGCGTTTGGCCTGAGCTACAGGTTCAATACCATAATGGTTAGACGCCAAAGTAACGACACTATTGTCATTCCACCGAACCATTTTAAAATTTTCTGTTCTGAAAATCAAAACTTCCCCTATTCCTCTTTTTAACAGATTTGACATCTCCAAGTGGACATTTTTTAGTTCTTAATAACCCGTATAGTGCCAGTCATCGGTAACTTCATTAGATGGTGGGTCCAAATAAATATCCGCTTCATGGAATGTATCATTATCAGATAACTCTGCCATTAAAGCTAATGCCTCTCCACAGTCAAACTTAAAATAAAAACAAAATATAGATAAGAGATTTAAAACTTATCGATTGCTCATTTCAGTATATTTAGATCAAATATAATTTGGATTAAAAGACAAAATTCTTAAAATTTATTAAATTATAGACATTTAAAATACACATATTTTAAAAAAATCCAGACAATTACTTATGTACTTCGTAATTTTTCTTTATTTTTTAAAATCACTAAATACAGAACACATCCTTTGATTAAAATTTTTGTATTTAAGAGGCTAATTTGTTAATACGTTCATTACATTATCAAGAGGCTAATATTTCTCTTAAATAAGAAATTTTTTTAATCATTCCTTAATCAACAGAACATTTATTTTAAAATTATTTTAATAAATAAGGAATACTCAATAATCTTTATTTATAAAAATAATTTATAACATCATTTTTATGAAAATAAATAGCATTTCCTTTTCTCTATGGTAATAAAACATCATAAATTGAGAAAAAAAGACGCATTCGTATAGCGGAACAGGTCAGAAAAACATGTACCCATCCGTGCCTAGCGTCCTATATATAGAACGCTAAGCAAAAGAAAATATAACAGTGTTAAAAAATAATTTTAACAATTTTGAAAGATACATATTTAAGAAAAGAGTATTGACTGTGATAACAGCATAAAATATTTTCGTAACATTGAAAAACAATAAAATAAACTTACTTTTTGCGTGACGCTCTTTTGAAAACCTAAAAAACGACTAACTCTGACTTTAGGCCCTCAAAGCAGAAATAGAACATTAATGTAGTGCTACCAACTGATGGATAATAAGAAATACAACACTTTATCATGATATTCTGCTATTTGGATCGAAAAAAAATAAAAAATTCAGTGATTTAGAGCTTATTATATAAGCTTCCTTGTAAAAGGACGCTAGGCACTAATGGGTTAAGACTGGATCGTAGTCTCAGAATAATATGTATACAATTATATAATAATTGTACATAAAGGTTGTAAATATTATATGCTTCTTGTGTTCTCATTTGATGAGCACGTAACATGCCATTCGCTGCTCAAACTAGCGGTGGGATATCTGAAGTTTGCTCGTAACTCGAATTTTAGCTCGTAACTCGAAGCAAAAAATCTACCGAGAGAATGCTTGTATCTCGAAAAACTCGTAAGTCGAGACACTCGTAAATCGAGGTACCACTGTATATATTTTGGCATTAATTGCATACATTGGCCGTTGTATATAATTTGAATGTACTCCGTAGCGAAGTGCGGGTTTTCAGCTAGTTTTTTATATTTTACTAAGAAAAACATCAAATGGATCATAATACAATTATTTTCCCATATTAAACTGAATGCCAAGGTATAAATTAGTAATTTTCTTTTCAGAAGCATGTTTTCAGAACTTGAATCGAAACCATGATTCCTTGCGCTTAAATAGAGTCCAATGTATAAATATGAGTTGGCATTTTGATTTTAATTATAGTCTCTGCTTAGAAAGTCAGTCTGGGGAGCAATTTACCGTATCTAAATAACAATATTCTACGATAAAAGTTGAAAGTTTTCTTCTATATTCCATCACTGGAGTTCCTTCAAATTGAGTTTGTCATCTGCTTCGAGTAAAAAGTAGAATTCATCGTTTGAGGCGTTCACGTTGAAAAGAGGGTAAGTGCCAAAATTTCCGAATAGTATTTTTTCACTGATACAAGGTTTTTTTAAGTGCCTAGATAGTATGGTTTAGTTCTGTGCTAGGAACTTACCTCCTTTACACGCCCTTAGCCTTAGAAAAAACCCTTGTATCAGCGGAAAAAAACCTTTTGGAAATTTTGGCACTTACCTTCTTTTCAACGGGAACGCCTCGTTTAGTTTTTGCAGCGCAGTTTAGTTTCCGTTAAAGTTTATGTGTCAACACAATGCTCAAGACTGACCAATTGCTGAGACGTGAGCGGTATACGCTTCTTAAGACTGTTGTGTACTAACCCTATTGGATTCGGTCACCTCAATGTTAAACTATGGAGAATATGTCTCCAAGGATTGCTGACTTGGATTAATTTTTTTTTCTTTGTACTCCTTAATAGAAAAAAAATTTAAACCTTCGGGCATTTTTCGTTTAAAAAATTGCAAATATTTTTTAATTTAAATTATTCGGGGGTGTGTTTTAAACGCCCCAAAATTCCTATGGTGGACGAAATTTACAAAACGAATCCTTCTACAAGGTGAAGAAAACTTCAGGCTGTCTGAAAATACCATTTTTATTGGATTATCAGCATGTAAGCTGTATCAGCAAGTATCAGCTGTAAATAGAAGACAGATTTTCTCCATAGGTTAACATTGAGGTAAGCGAATCCAATACGGTTAGTACACAGCAGCCTTAATAACCGACACGTACTCGTAAACCTTCTGTAGTTGTCCTCTTGGTGTTGAAACGGTGTGAAGAGTAATGGATGCAGTTTAACGGTGAATCTTTTACTGCTGTAGCTTAATGAAAATGCTTTTGATTTTGAGTCAACAGCTTTTGCAGCGAGGGGGACGCGCTTCTTTTTTATTCAGCAGAAGTGTACCGTTGCATCAGCTCATAAGGCTTTTGCTATTATTTATTTGTGTGTAATATCTTACTTTTTGTTTATATAAAAATGATATTTTATTTTTCAATAGAATAATAAAATATAGAAAAAACCCGTCTCTCGCCTCACATACTTTTTTGTAACACAGTGGTTATATATATATATATATATATATATATATATATATATATATATATATATATATATATATATATATATGTATGTATATATATATGTATATATATATATATATATATATATATATATATATATATATATATATATATATATATATATATATGTATGTATATATATATGTATATATATATATATATATATATATATATATATATATATATATATATATATATGTATGTATATATATATGTATATATATATATATATATATATATATATGTATGTATATATATATGTATATATATATATATATATATATATATATATATATATATATATATATATATGTATATATGTATATATGTATATATGTATATATGTATATATGTATATATGTATATATGTATATATATATATATATATATATATATATATATGTATATATATATGTATATATGTATATATGTATATATATATATGTATATATGTATATGTATATATGTATATATGTATATATATATATATATATATATATGTATATATGTATATATATGTATATATGTATGTATATATATATATATATATATATATATATATATATATGTATATATGTATATATGTATATATGTATATGTGTATATGTATATATGTATATATGTATATATGTATATGTGTATATGTGTATATGTATATATGTATATATGTATATATATATGTATATATGTATGTATATATGTATGTATGTATGTATATATATATATATATATATATATATATATATATATATATATATATATATATATATATATATATATATATATATTTGACAAAGTTGTAAGTGAAAAACCAGTATAAACACTAAACCACTACAGCCAGGAACCAAAGACATGAAAAGATAAGTGAAAAATATGAATAGAATTGCGAAAAATAGGTTTTTAAACAGTACCTTGTCTTCAGAGGTGCCAATACTGTCTATATATATATATATATATATATATATATATATATATATATATATATATATAATGTTCGAATGAATATATAAAGGTAAATACAGATTTCGACAAAAATTTAATGGATCAAGAACGAATCAAATATAGTCATATACAGTCATGATAATAGGGGCTAGGTGATGGCCCTGGCATTCGGTTAGGGCACTGGCATTCGGTGCAGATCTTATGGGTTCGAGTCCCACTGTTGGCATGGATGTTTGGAATCGTTTGGAATCGGCTTTAAACTGTAGGTCCCGGTCTAATTAGGCCTCGTGTAGCAAAAAGTTGACCGAGCGCTCCAAATCACACCAAACCATGATAGTAGCGAGAAACTGCCCCTAGTAAATGAGAGACGGATCAGAAAATAACGCTTTACACAAAAAAAATAAATGACCTGTCTTTATAATGAATATCAAAAAGATGTACGAGAGCTCAATGCATTGTTCAACAAACATCTCATTGGCACTTAATGATAGCCCCAATTTACATCAGAAAATTTCGTCAAAAAGTTTTGTCATAAATTTAGATTTGAGAAACACGCTGTTGGTCTGGCATATTCATTATCAGAAAGCTCATTAACTCTCAAGGAACTTTCCAGGTATGAAGTCTGTTTAAATAAGAAATTCCTGTTTCCAGTCTAAAGGTACAGAAATTCCAAATAAACAGAAACTCACTGAAGCCAGTTGCAGTTAGTTAAACTGAGTTTCAATTCTCTCTAAGAATGTACGTCATGGATTGAAATTAATGAGAAAAATCAGTCAAGATGATGGCTTTATGCCATTGTTAAAAAACTGTAACTCTACCGAGGAAAATAGTTCAAGACTCAAGTCAAATTTTAAAAATTTTCCTTGCAAACATTAGTATTATGTTTAGTGTAAACATTACTATTAGTATTATGTCAATATTATTCAGTAAATGCTTATGATGCTTTGTGACCGATAGAGTGGCGCTGTTCAAATCATTTAAACCTTATGAGACTTTCAAATATACCGCCATTTTTATATATATGGTGGTTTACTATAAACAGGTGCTGCAAGTGAGAGTGTGTTTGTTAAGGCGCTTTAGTTTTGCTACTGGTAATTTTTATTTCTAGTAAATTTTTCTAAATTGATATAAAATTCAATATTCTTAAGTGTTATGGAAAGATCAATACCTTAACAGTTTTGCTGTAGATTGATTGTTCTAATTTGCCTGACAATTTAACAAAGAACTTCAAGAGAAATACACGGTGAGTCCCTGAAGGTTGGGAAAAAAAAAGAGTTCCTTTATTCCTGACATTATGGCAGACAGACTCTACAAAGAATAGAAAAACCATCTTCCTTTTCAATATTTCTGCTCTCGAGGTTTGAGATAGAAAAAAACTTTAATTACTAAGTACCTCCTCAAATAAGTCCTATGAATGAAAATTATTTCCAATAAAGAAATTTTTTCTGTCCAGACTGAATGTTGATAAAGGCTTTAAACGCACTTCAAAAGAATAAATTGCATCTTAATTCATATATTAAATTTACTATTATGAATGAATTTACCATTTTTTGCAAATTTTATAGACGAGGAAGTTCAGAATTATTTTTTTATAAAGTTCAAATTACATTAAACGATATTTAGTAAGGTTCTTTCACAGATGGAAAGATAATAAAATACACTCATGGACAAAAAAATTAGCGCACCAAGAAGGAGTCGTCAAAATGAAACGAAATTTTACATACGTAATGACTACTTTGATATAAGTAAATGATAAGAAAATCAAAGAAAAAGGATAATTTATTTCAGAGAAAAAGGCTAAAGAACGGAGGAGTTAATACTCCGTTGGACCCCTTCTAGCGCGAATGCACGATGCGATACGATCGGGCATTGAGTCATACAAGTTCTGTATGATGTCTTGAGACATTTCGTTCCATATTTGCTGTAACCTTGCCTCTAGTTCGTTCAAACTCGTGGGATGCCCAACTCGTCGTCCCAAATGATCCCAGATATGCTCGATTGGAGACAAATCTGGGGATCGGGCAGGCCAAGGAAGGGTAGTAACAGTGCGGAGACAGTCTTGTGACACCCTTGCCGTATGAGTCCGAGCATTGTCTTGTTGAAAAATGGCTCCTGGGAGCCGTTGCATGAGTGGCAACACATGTGGTTGTAGGATTTCATGAACATACCGCTGGGCTGTCATGGTGCCACGGAACAATACTAGGGGTGACCGTGTATTGTAGGCAATGGCACCCCATACCATCACACCAGCTGTGGGAGCGATGTGTCTCTGTACAGCAAAGGCAGGATTGAAGCGTTCACCACGGGCTCTCCACACACGAACACGATTGTCATCACTGCCGAGATTGAATCTGGATTCGTCGCTAAAGACGACCTGGTTCCATTCCGCTGCAGTCCAGTTTCCTCGTGCGCGGCAAAACTCCAAACGGAGGCGTCGATGGGTGGGCGTCAAGGGCAGCACACGTAATGGGCACCGCGATACCAACTGTCCTTCAGCCAGGCGCCTTCGTATGGTTCGAGAAGACACAGAGGCCCCTAGTGAAGGTGCTACCTGTGCCTGGATGGCGGCCGATGAAGCAGTTGGCTGTACGCGTGCATTTCTTACGATGTGGCGGTCTTCTCGACGACTGGTCTGTCGAGGGCGTCCTGAGCCTGGTCTTCGTGTACATGACATTTCTCGGGTCCACTGGTCCCAACACCTCCTCACAACACAATCAGAGCGGCCTAATTGACGAGCTACTCGCCTAGCTGACCACCCAGCTTCCATCATCCCGACGATTCTCCCCCTCTCAAACTGCGACAACTGCTTATATTGTCTTCGAACACGGCGTAATGGCATGTCTATCTCAGCTCTTCCTTTGTAAATGATTCAACACACTCAAACAAGCTTTGGTTACCTGTTTTATACTCCACAGAGTACGATGTTCAACGCCCTCTACCGGCTATACGTAATGCGCAATCACGCTGCATTTCTAATCATTTGCATATCTCCCCGACATGTACCTTCATTGCAAGTTTCGTTACGGTCCCTCCATTATTTCTTGGTGCGCTAATTTTTTTGTCCATGAGTGTATATTTCATTTATTTGGAACAAAGTTACTCAAACTGCGTCCCACTAAGCTCTTATGGGCGGCCCGAGACACTAACACTCGTTACCGGGCAAGTGCTTTTGCAAAAATAATTTTGGAAATGAGTGCTTGAAAAATACAAAACCGTACAAAAATATGCCACCTTCTGCTCCCGTTGTTCGCGACAACGTATCTTTGTGAATCATCCGATTAAAAAATGAAATATGCAATGAACGTACATAGAAATCGGCTTACTGCCTCTTACCCTGGTGACGTATTGAAAGTAGCATGTAGCAGGTATAAAACTGATTTGTCTAAAAAGAGTCAAAAGTTTGTCCTACCCTGATGACACATTGAGAGTAGCATGTAGCAGGTATAAAACTGATTTGTCTAAAATAGTCAAAAGTTTGACCTACTCTGATGACGCATTGAGAGTAGCATGTAGCAGGTATAAAACTGATTTGTCTAAAAATAGTCAAAAGTTTGTCCTACCCTGATGACGCATTGAGAGTAGCATGTAGCAGGTATAAAACTGATTTGTCTAAAAATAGTCAAAAGTTTGTCCTACCCTGATGACGCATTGAGAGTAGCATGCAGCAGGTATAAAACTGATTTTCTAAAATAGTCAAAAGTGTGTCCTACCCTGATGACGCACTGAGAGTAGCATGTAGCAGGTATAAAACTGATTTTTCTAAAATAGTCAAAAGTTTGTCCTACCCTGATGACGCATTGAGAGTAGCATCTAGCAGGTATAAAACTGATTTGTCTAAAATAGTCAAAAGTTTATCCTACCCTGATGACGCATTAAGAGTAGCAAGTAGCAGGTATAAAACTGATTTGTCTAAAATAGTCAAAAGTTTGTCTAACATTTGAAATAACACTCCGCTTTTGAATAAATGTTTGAATACATTTAGGTTTTGAGTTTTATTTTTACGTTATCATATTATGAGTAGTAATGATTTCAATATCGGTATACCGGTACATCGAATACCGGTATTTCGTGCTATTTTCCAGTTTCGTAAAACCGGAATTTGCTAAAGGTAAATACCGGTATTTCGGTATTACTATAAATAATAAATATTTTTTATCAAAAGTTTTGACCTAAATTATTGGTCATCTATTCTTATTTTAAGTACGTATTTTTTTCGTTGATTTGGCAGTTTGAACACGAAAAATTTGCTGTGTCTCTTTCGTTCCGTTTCGATTAGTGATTTCAATACCGGTATTAGCTATAAATTAAAAAAAAATTGTTACAGACAATGATACAAAAGTAATACGAAAAAAAGATTTATTCAAAACCGTCAGACAAGAGACCGAAATGTTAGAAGATGAAGGACATCGAGGCAAATATTTTGAGTAAGTACAGTAACCACCGATTATAGTGATCAGTGGTTATAAGAATCAATATCGCGAAAACAAAAGCAAATGTATTATTTCCATGTTAAAATTTTCGCTTTAAAAAATCAGTCCACCGGTTTTAAGAATCAGCTTACACTCTTCGCTTTCCTTTCATTTTTCCAAAAACGCCACTTGAACCCTCAAAAAGCACGAAGTTCTTTCTTTATTTTTTAAAAGAAGGACTGATAAGATGACTTCATTACGTCAAACTACCATAGAAATCTCCTGTAGTTGAAATGTTAAAACTGTTAAGCAGGTATGTTGTAACAAATATTGGATTTTTTTCTTCCCTTACTATATATAATCATGTGTATCTACTTATAGGTCTAGAAATTAAGTTGTATTATTCAAATTATAAAAAAATAATTTTAATAAAAGATAATTAACGTAAATTAAAGAGTATTTTATTGTAAATTATCTAATATATGTATATATAGGTGTGTTTGCGCCTGTCCAAAAACCTGAATTTCGGCTATAAGAATCAACCGCTTATAAGAATCAAAAACAGTAATAACAAACGTGATTCTTATAAGCGGAAATCACTGTATATCACTTATCAACAGTACCAACAACCAGCGTAGATGCAGAAAGTGTATTTTAACTGCAGGTAATTTGTGTACAAAAACGTATTCCAGGCTTAATGACAGTTTAGTAGATGCATTATATTTTTCACGATCACATTTCAAAAATACGCAGTTAATAAATTAGTTGTTTTTTTCTTCAACAATAGATATTATATAATAGACTGCACAAAATTTTTCTAATGTGATATTTACTCTACTCAATAATAATACTAAATGTTTTGTTACTTCAATAACAATCAAATAACAATAGTAACTTCAAATAACAATCTGGACTTTCGTTTATGTAGTAAAGACTCTGCTAAGTAATTTTGCAAATACACCTAATTCTGTTTTTACACGATAGATACGTTCCTGAAGAATATGCGTAAAAAAATTCATGTAAAGCAAGACATTGTATGTATGGAAGAAAATAAGATTGGTTCTGGATCTAAAAAATCATTGAAAATAATTTTTAAAAACCATATGAAAATATTCTTTTTAAACTTACTATTTTATTCTAACAAAATACACACGCAATAACATGTAATGAAAATTTAAAAAATTCTGCATGAAAAAAAAATTGTTTTACACATAAAATTTTTTTTATTCATTTTCACTTTCTGACAATAAACTGCGCATACGTTTGCGCACGGCTGGAATAACCTTTCGCAGTTGTAAATATATGTAAATAAGTTATATGTGATAGAATAAAAGAAAAAAATATTTTTGCGGACTGAATTCTTGAGTCAAAACAGAACTATCGCCATACACTATCGCCAAAAATAATACGCCACAAATTAAATTTTGATTTCTAAGAATTTAGGCATAAAAAAAATATAATAATAAATTGAGAAATTGGATTGGATCGTTCGTGTTAAATCAAAATGACTCATGTAAAATAAGAATGAAAATTCATTTTGAATTCGTGTTAAATCAAATTCGTGTAAAAAATGTTCGTGCAAAAACAGAATTAAGTGTATTGATCACATCTATGATTAGCGCATAGCTCTACTGCACGTTGGATTCATTTTCTAAGATAAATAATAGAATCAAACACTGGAAAATTATTTCTCGCATTTTAACCTCACCATATTGACTGCGTAAAGAAAAAAAATTGCAGGTGGTCTCTTCTAACGAAACTTCTGCGGGTAATTAAGGCTGCTATGTCCTAACCCCATTGGATTCGCTCACCTCAATGTTAACCTATGGAGAAAATTTGTCCACAGATTGCCGACTTGGATTCAAAGATTAAAAAAATAATATAATTGTACTCCGCCACAGAGAAAGAAATATTACATTTGTGCACATTTTTCGTTTTTTTTAAAAAATGCAATTAATATTTTAAAATTTAAATTATTCGGGGAAAAATCTGGTATAGTGTGTTTTAAACGCTCATAAATTCATTCGGTGGACGAAATTTATAAAATGAATCCTATAGCGCTTTGCAGAAAATTTCAGGCTATCTGACAATACCAATTTTATTTGATTATCAGCATTTATGTACCTGTAAATAGTTCACAAATATATATTTTAAATAAAAAATTTTGGGCAGCGCTTAACCCCCCTATAGAGAGAGAGCCATTACAATCACTCAAAATGTCAATCCTAAGGGGGGTGGAATTCTCGAACTGTCAACTGGACTCCTCCCACCACAAGAGTCTGCAAGAAGAGGAAAAGGGAAATACGATTTTTTTCTTAGTACATAGCAGTCTTAAAGTAGGATTTCTTATCGTTGCTTACCTCTTTTGTATGTATATATGTATGTATGTGTTATGTATAAATGTATCTATATATATAATTATGTATGTATATACATACATATATATATATGCCAAACTTTTGATGCATTTTGGTACTTTTCTGTTATATGTAAGTGTTTACTGCTTGTCTAAGCTATACAGATTGGGTATGGCACGCTGCCAAAATTATAACTCGCGATGTACGGACGGACGGTTTTATCGTCTGAAATTTTGCTTTCCGGAGGACCGATATGGTGGACCGTAATCTTACGTTAAAAGTGTTTCGATTGTGGTAGAACTCAAAATTCGATTGAAATGAATTCTATGAAGACAAACGTCTTGCAAAATGTATCTAAATGTCTTGCACATGAGTTAATAGAATTTGTTTTGCAGTATTTCAGTATGAGCGCTCAAAATTATACTGGCTTGAATTTAAGACAATTTAACAATCCTTCGTTTCAAAGTCCTAAAAATAGAACACGTGAACTCTGCGAAACGGGATTTTTTTCCCTTACAAACCAGTTTATCTCATTGAAAATTTAACCTCAAATCCTGAAATTTTGTAAGCGGTAATTTCATATTCTTTATCATATATCTTTTGATGTAAGAAGTTCCGTCTAGCCTTTTATTTGTGTATCCAATGAGTGAACATTTTAATTGTATGCAGATGGAAACAATTGGAAACAAATGCTACCAATGGCAACCGCAAAAAATCAATAAACTTTCGTAATATTCCACGAACCTATTTGGACATTACAAAAATAGAAATAAAAAACATTGCGAAATAAGTTATGTAAATGTAGACTATCACAGAGGAAACTTAATCTATAATAACATATAATTCCGTAGCTGACATCTTTATATTCCTTAATACTTGTTTAATTAACTGTCTATCGTGTCTTTCATTTCTGTATCATTCAATTAACTGAATAAAAAGTACAGAAAAAGGATAATTTTGATATAATGGCAATTTTTATGGCAGTTAAATAAAATAATGAAGATTTTTTTTAAACTGTGTATGCATGGGAAATCAACCGGAAAGTTTTATTGAATTTCATGATTATGATCAATGTATTTCTGCGCCTATCCAAAGGATATAAATAGCACGCATGCAAATCCTGTTTGGTTATATACAGGTATAATTTTCTAAAAAATGGTCATCGTACAGTCGAACCCCGTTATAACGAACTTCAAGGGACCGAAAGTTTTGTTCGCTTTATCCGGTGGTTCGCTATATCCGAACCGTTAAGAAAAATGCTAGAATTCTCAAAATGTATAACTCGTTAGTTGCAATGTGTATTCAATAATGATGTATTACAAAATGGTAAAATCTATTAAAAATGATCATTAATGAATTAAATCGACTAAAATCGATTACATTAAACTGACACAATACTAATTAAGTTACGTACAATAGGAAGACGGCGGGACCAAAATTTTCGTTCGTTATATCCGGGAGTTCGTTATATACTGGGTTCGCTATATACCGGGTTCAACTGTATCTTGAAAAAAGGATCATCGTAAGTGCTTTCATTTTAAATTCGCGATGGCTCAATTTTTTTCATATTGTGTTTTAAAAAATCATCATTGTTACATTGTGGTGCTATGATTAAGTACTTTATTAATGTGTTCATTTTCAGTTATTTAAATCCATTTGTATCTACAGCATGGTTCTTTAACGTTCAGATTGGGAGAAGTTTTGTGAAAGGTTAATCTCCGTATCACACTTTGCCAGTAAGCTGGATGATCAATTCGTTTATTTTCATTTCGTTAAATCGCTTTGTGCATGGGATGCGTGGTTCTGTCATTGCCATGGATAGTAAATTTTGTGAATGCTTTACCTCCTTAGCCCCCGTTAATCTTGAGGTATAAAGGAAATTTGGTCCTTTTCATACAGTTATTCTATCCACCTCATGCATCCGATGCCTTTATAGATATAGGAAATTCCATACTCCTTATATTTCTCCCTGTTTTACAGTATTGAGACATTGTGTGTGAAAAAAAGTATTACTGGAATGAAATATCGCACCCCCGAAAGAAAACTCAAAAATGCAACATTTGAGAAAAATAAACTTAAAGAATACTAGCAATACAATAAATACTATCAATACAAAGAATACTAGCAATACAAGATTGAACTAGCAATACAATAAAACTGACACAACTGCCCTCAGGTGGACAAATTGCGAGATGTGTCTTTTTCGTGCACGATGAGACACTTCATACATATTTTTCAATGACATAACCTCAAAACTGCCATTTTTTGATTCGTGTCACTTTTTTTTTGCCCGTGTGTGATATGTTCAACATATTTTAGCAGATGTTTAAAATTGAAATTGCATTTTTAATTGCTTTTCTGTTGCATATAATAAAACTTCCTTGAAGGTTGCAAACAGCCATTTATTTAAACCGTAGGTTTTGTGTTCGGGGAAAATATATTTTTAATAATGGTAATTCTATCACATAAACTTCAGGATTTATTTTTGATGAAGTCTTGGTATTTTCTTCTTGAAATCTGAAACATTGCATTCTACATATGGGCTTACAAGTTGGCTATTGTTAAGGCTGCTATGTACTACTAAGAAAAGAAATCGTATTTCCCTTTTCCTCTTCTTGCAGACTCTTGTGGTGGGAGGAGTCCAGTTGACAGTTCGAGAATTCCACCCCATTAGGATTAGCATTTTGAGGGATTGTAATGGCTCTCTCTCTATAAGGTGGTTAAGCGCTGCCCCCAAATTTTTTATTTAAAATATATTATTGTCAACTATTTACAGGTACATATATGCTGATAATCAAATAAAATTGGTATTGTCAGATAGCCTGAACTTTTCTGCAAAGCGCTACAGGATTCATTTTATAAATTTCGTCCACCGAAGGAATTTATGAGCGTTTAAAACACACTATACCAGATTTTTCCCCGAAAAATTAACATTTTAAAATATTAATTGCATTGAAAAAACGAAAAATGTACACAAATGTAAAATTTCTTTCTCTATGTCGGAGTACAATTTAAAGAAAAAAATATTTGAATACAAGTGGGCAATCCGTGGATAAATTTTCTCCATAGGTTAACATTGAGGTGAGCGAATCCAATGGGGTTAGTACATAGTAGCCTCAAGCCCAAAAGGTAGTAATATATCTGGGAAGTGTGCCCCCCCCCCCATTTTAAGATATACAATGTTTAAAAATGACATTCGTTTGATAGTCGTTTAAGCACGTTCGAGGGCCCTCATTAAAAGAATCATTAGCATTTCAGTTTTCAGAGTAGAAAAAACAGCGAATCTAGCTCCGAGGTAACTCATACGTATTTAGAAGACTACATACACAGTCTTCTATTGATAATTCGAATAGAAGACATCACGTGTATGCTCATAGTGAGCCTATGTGGCAGATTTTCAACGATTTATCTCGTAGTGAGTGTTAACATTTTAATCTTGTAGATGTAAAGATTTCTTTAAAATATGTACAAAATTTCCTGGCACTGATGAATTTTCACCCTTTGCGATTGATAAAGGCAACCGTGCCCGACGAAAATAAGTTAAGAATTTGGATATTAATATAAATTTTATGAAATGGGTATTTTAACGGATTTCTACATTTTGACTTCCTAAAAGATAAAAGAAAATGAGTCTCGGATCGTTCAATTAGTCGATATATTTCCTCGTTTTGATTAGAGATGTCCCATAGATGCTAATACTGAGATCTGAGAAAATAAAGCATGTAAAATCTTTGAAAATATATTCTATCTTATATAACTTTTACGATAATTTTTAGCTATGTATCTTTCATGTCATGAATCGAAAAGCATTCTTATCTTTCTTTTACACACATATCGACCAAGCTAGGGGACATCAGAAAAATAAATTGAATGAAAACTACGACCTCAAGTCGAACTTTGGAACTGCCAACATTATTCGTTAACAAATGTTATTATAGGCTATCTACCATTAAGATGTCATTTTGATTGAGAAAATTTGCGCATTCCAATTGCCAAATAAGCCAATCGCCAAATTTGGCCTATAGTTTATTAGGCAATTTTCATTTGGAATAAACTCTTAAAATGGTCATACGAGTAAGATAAAAGTAAGACAGAATTATCGTTGAAATTTTCATTTGTACAATCATTATCTTTGGAAAGTAGTATGGTTAATCATGTGAATAGGATACCTAAGATGTCTGTATTAAAGATCTTAATAAAGGTTAGTAATGTAGTCTATCTTGAAATAGAGTCACTGTGTAAAGAGAAATGGAAAATATATACAGTAAGATGGGGGCTACTTTGTGACGGATTTTAAGTTTTTTCCTTTGCCAGCCGATCAGTTTTAAAGGTAGCCCAAAACGAACAATTGCAAAATATTGGTACATCTTTTCCTTACGTAGTAATGTATTTCGCTAACCCGGATCTTTAATTACCATTGAGAAATTAAAGTTAAAATGTGTCACAAAGTTGTCCTACCGAGTGTGGCACTTAGTGATATCTGTGTTTTCACCTTGAAATCCTAGAGGAAAAATTACTTGACACAAAGTTATACAGTAAAACGTTTATCAAAAGCTTGATACCCAATTATATATACCTATTACAAATATTGGATAGCTTTATCTATATCTTTGGCATCAAAGAGGCCTCGGGTGCCCAGGGCAGCCATCAGTTCTTTGAGAAGATGAGGAAATTCATCTTTCGGCACATTCAGCTCCTTCCGGCAATTTTTTCTCCCAGATAGTCAATCCTTCTTTCTCTCCAGTGGTATTTTAGAGGAGAGAAATATTCAACATCGAGCGGTTGGAGGAGGTGGGTCGAATTTGTGGGATATTTTGTGACAATGTCAATGTGTCACAAAGTAACCCCGTCACCTTTCAATATTTAGGCTATGTTCTTATATCTCTCGGAAATATCACTACACAAAAGTTATATTGCTCCACTATCTAACCAACATATTGACAATAAAAAATAATTACCTGTGGTAGTTGATTGTATAAGGTGTTAGCCTTCAGCACACAAAGTTTCCGAAGTTTGAGTCAATAGCTTGACAACAGGTTTGAACAATACACTGGCCAGCGAAGACAAATGGCGCGCAGAAGCTTGGGACACTGGTCACCAGGTGTCTCTGTATGTCGGAAAAGCTGTTGGCACTGTTCTTTGCCTTCCCGGTATCACGGGTGCGGCGCATCATCCGAAATGCGAAAGCATAATTATGTGTCACAAAGTTACCCCGGAGTCACAAAGTAAATAAAAATGTCTTACGGTAGCTAAAATGTTTCGAATGCTCTTATCATTTCCCGTTTTTATTTCTGGTTATAATGTCACTTCTATGACTATTATAGACAGTAATGAAGAAAAATCCTTATTGTTTACACCTTTATGGATAAGAGATCGAAATTTTTAATATAATTGTATAGAAAGTAGTAATTTTACCATGTTTTTATTAACTTGCTTTCTTGTTTGTTTGTGTGTGTGTTTGTCCCTTACAAATCGTGCAATCGATTTTTAACTAACTTCCCGACTAGCTAGTCATTTGAAACTTTTAGATTAGCCCAGAACACGATGACAATGCATTTTTTTAATACTTTTATCCATCTTTAAGCAGATTTGAATCCATTTTCAGTCAATTTTGTTTCGTAGACTGGTGCAGCCATCTATCGGCTGGGACGGGAACGAAAAGTTAAACGCAAGTTAATTTCCAATTAACTTCATTTTCTTTCAAGTTGATGGGATAATTCATCATATAATTTTTAAAAAGTATTTTTTAATACATAGAATTGTCAAGTTTATATGATTCAACAGAAAATTTAAAAACGTGGTATATAAAAAGTTCTTTTTATCTTGAAATTATTACAGCCAAAGCGGCATCCTCCTGATAAAGACTATTAACTGAACAACAATTTTTTATGCTTGTCCTTCTGCGTGATCATTGCGTGGTGTTACTTGAAACTGATATACAGCTGTAGCACGGGACGCTGTAGAGTAAAAGCTATATATCGTGCTCCAGAAACTTTTTCATGCGTCAACACTTTCCTCTTCGTGTGAGCAGATTGAAAATGTTTACTTTTTATAATAATTTTCGATCCTTAGATACTATTTGTTATATATATATGTAAAATTTATTTGAACGGAATAAATTCGAAAAAAGTTTTTTTGGAGATGAAAATTTTTTTTGCGTTCATGCTAATTTAAATTATCTTATTAGATATCAAATAGGATTTGATGAAAAAGTATCCTTTGTGGAATAATTTCTGTTTAGCTTGATTAAAAATATTTTAATATCAAAGTATATTTTTAATAAACTTTGATATAAGGGGTCAGGTATCTTTCAAAATTTGACTCTAGAAACATATCCCTATTTTCAAAAATCAGTACTTATGAAAATCATATATTCAGAACTATGAAAGTTTTACAGTGACTAAAACACCCTTTTTTCTTTATAAGAGTGGCTCTAATTTTTTTTTTTAGCTTGAAGATAATTTTTAAAATTTTTTAATATTTCAACCATTGTTTTTTTCAATTCTATGTCCCTGCGAAGACTTGCAACTATATCTTAATGAATATACACATTAATTTAATTTAAAATTAAGTTATATAATATATCTTTAAAATAACCAACTTTGAAATCAAAATTCTTAGTTTTTCATAAAAAAAAATTGTTTTAAAGAAAGATTTTTTGAATTTCAAAAATGTTTTTGATAAATTTTTCTGCAATTAAAATTATTTATAATAGCAATAACATAATTTTTTTTTAGCTTGAAGATAATTTTTTTAATCTTTTAATATTTCAACCATTATTTTTTTCAATTCTATGTCCCTGCGAAGACTTGCAACTATATCTTAATGAATATACACATTTATTTGTTTTAAAATTAAGTTATATAATATATCTTTAAAATGACCAACTTTGAAATCAAAATTCTTAGTTTTTCATAGAAAATATTGTTTTAAAGAAAGATTTTTTGAATTTCAAAAATGTTTTTGATAAATTTTTCCGCAATTAAAATTTTTATAATAGCAATAACATAATAATTCCCCATTTTAATTGCAAATGTTTACTTTGCATGTTTATAAAATTTCATGGTATTCTAGCCAACTGTTCTAGTGTTATGTGCGCAGTGACATAACAACAACAGCAAAAAAATAATTGCTGAAATTTAGACAATTAAAAAAATGCTCTTCAAGCTAAAAAAAATTTAGACGCACGTTTATAAAGAAAAAAGAGAGTTTAACTCAAAGTAAAATTTTCATATTTCTGAATAAATGATTTTCATAACTGCTGATGATTGAAAATAGGGATATGTTTGTCTAGTCTCTTGGCATTTAAAAGGTACCTGACCCTTTAAACAGAATTTTACGGTTGGATCTGTATACTCTGGATGGAATTTAACATAGACAGACTTATAGCACGTAATTTCTTTATCAACCAAATTGTATTAAACTGGATGTTATTGTAAAATTTCTGTCAGTTCTTAAATATGAATTGTATTTTTTGCCATTTTACGCACGACAAGAAAACAGGAGCTTATTCTCTCGATATATGTAATTTAATAATACCTGCAATTTCCACGTTTAATCATAAATCGTTCTTCATAAAATTTGCATTCTATCTCATTCTTCGGGGAGGGATACTCGCATCGTTTTCTCTCGATACGTGTAATTTAATAGTGCCTGTAATTTAATAACACCAGTAATTTCCACGTTTAATCATAAATCGTTCTTCTTAAAATTTGCATTCTATCTCACTTTTTAGGGAGGGATTATCGCGTCGTTTTCTCTCTATACCTGTAATTTAATAATACCTGTAATTCCCCCGTTTAATCCTAAATCGTTCTTCATAAAATTTGCATTCTATCTCACTTTTCTGGGAGGGATAATCACGTCGTTTTCTCTCGATACCTGTAATTCCCCCGTTTAATCATAAATCGTTCTTCATAAAATTTGTATTCTATCTCACTCTTCAGGGATGGATAATCGCGTCGTTTTCTTTCGATACCTGTAATTTAATAGTGCCTGTAATTTAATAATACCTGTAATTTCCACGTGTAACCATAAATCGTTCTTCATAAAATTTGTATTCTATCTCACTCTTCAGGAGGGATAATCGCGTCGTTTTCTCTCGATATCTGCAATTTAATAATGCATGAAATTCCCCCGTTTAATCATAAATCGTTCTTCATAAAATTTACATTCTATCTCACAATTCAGAGAGGGATAATCGCGTCATTTACAAAAACTAAATTAAAATCTTACGAACAATACTAACAAGATAAATGCGTTTCAAGTTGAATGGTAATCCAATATTTGAGATACAAATATTTAATTTTGCTTAATCAGAACTATGTGAGTTTGTTATGATTCCTAGCGAAAACCTTCCTTAAAAGCATCAGTAAATACACAATGACACTATTTAATGCCGTCTTTTTACATTTATTTGTGAGCACACAGTCGACACAGCATATTTACAACTGATTTAAATCTAAATAAACTACCATCACTGAATCTCTTATATTAAACATTCTTCTGTGATATTAATGTGGAATATTTCAGATAATCGTTACGAGATCTGGTTCTAGTTTGTAACAAATTAGAATGCAAGCAAACTCACAAGTTTGTTATTTGTTTACTTTTGTGCAACTCTTAATTTACCACTAATAATCCCAGTCTCTGGTGGCTTCGCCAATAGTTAAAGCCGTAATTTAAATTGTTACTTTGGTTAAATACCTCATTTGAACGAAGAAGAAATTGAATTTTTCTAGTGGCCGCTTGTTTTGAATTTATAAGTCATTGGTCTAATAGATTTGTTGTTAATTCCTCATTGTAATACACATGCAAAAACACTTGTTCAAGGGAGTGAGACCGCCTTATTTGCGTAAGTTTAGTTTCGTCTAGTCCAGTGGTTTTTAGGTAATTAAACGTTTGGTGACAAGAAAAAAGCTGGGTTTTGGCATTTCACGTATAGCTCTTCAGTCAATTCTTCCAAAGGGTTTCTCGGAATGTACCACGGAAGTTTACACTTATTTTGACATGACATTCCCTTTTATGCAACTCGTGAGTGAAAGATTAAAAAAACAGTTCCTCTTGAAAATATAAAGATGAAAATGAAAATGAATGTACAAAATGTGGTAAACTCTGAACTAGCGTTACATGTAAAAATCGTAATTTCAGCTATTTAGGTTCATTTTCTATGGCAATAATTATTCATTTCAAAAATGGCAGTTAAATTAAAGTTTTATACTAAGTAAATAGGGAGGTATTTAGCACATTGTGTATAAATCGCCGTATAACCGGCTGCTACAGACTTAATTTAATTTGGTTCTAGTTTAAACACTTTGCAAATAAGACATACATTATAATTACAGGGCCCAGCAGTGGCTGTAAAGTAATCTGTATTAAATATCGGTGCTTGAGTTCATTCATACAGGTAACTCTCCTATAACACGGTAGATAGGTTCCTAGAAAATCCCGTGCTGTGTGAAACCGTGTTATATGAGACCCAGAGACAGTTCAAAAAAGGGGGTTACGTCCTAAAAACTTATTAAAAACAAACTTTTAAAAAAAATTCCATATAAGTAACTTAATTTTTATTAAAAATATAAATGTATGTATATAACACAAAACGAAAAGAAACAAAAAAAAATATTATTTTCATTTAATGCGACCGTAATTTAATAAATTTCTTCCTCATCACTGCTCAGGAGTAGTCTCCTGTTGTTTTTTCGCTGCGAGCAGACGTATTTTTACTTCTGTGCCATGGAGACTGTTGACGGAATGGAGATTAGCGCGGACGAAAGTCCTCCTATGCTGGATCCTGAAAAAACCACCCCAATGCCTGACCTTACCGACCTGAACGAGAAAGACCGACTGATTCTCCAAAGACTTATCAAAGGAGCCATAAGCCCGGAATTACACGAAAGCCTGGAATTTGTTCACCCATACGTCTTTGAAGTCTTCAAATTAGGCAAGCTCGGAGATCATATTGGCAAAATGTACTCTATTATTAACCCAAACACTAACCTTCCTTCTCTTACTAACAAGTCAAAGCGCGCAAAACTAACACACTCAGTAAATTCTACTGGAGTTGCCAGCACTTCAACCTCTAACGATGGATTCATTGTATTTTTTTGCCAGATTAACGGCTAAAAAACCAATTGCAATCGAAGGTCTATCCACTATTACTAAAAATAAATTTAATACTCTTAAAGAATCTAATTTAAATGAAAACAATGAAAATAGCCCAAGGATTACCATTTCCAAACCTAAAATCAAGCACATAACAATAGTTAAAACTGAGAACTACAGAGATATTCTTACAGCTATTGCTGGACCTAATGACATAAGAAAGTTTCATGCGAAAATAGGCGGAGAATTCATCAGATTAGACCCATCCACAGAAGAAGACCATAAATCAATAACCAAATTTTTAGAAGAAAATAAAATCAAAGGAAAATAAAATCAAATGTGCTGGAAATCATCTTACCAGCGAATGCAGAAATACCAAACCTGAAAGTAAACAGGTAGAAGCAGCAAAATGCTGCAACTGCCAAGGAAACCACCCAGCTAATTGGAGAGGCTGCCCTAAATTCCCCCACAACATAGCCGCTAAGAAGCAAGCAGAAAAGGAAGCCAAAGAAGCCCTAAAAACAACCAAATTAGTAACCCCAAACATCACCTTTGCCCAAATGACTAAAACTAATACCAACATGTCCGAAATTTCACCCCCAACCCAATCTAACGACTAAATCAATTACAATCTCCCTACAACCTCGAATGACAACTCTCCCTCACCTAATGGATTTTCCCTATTAAAACAATTCCAGGAAATTAATGCAATTATAGATGAAATAACGACAGAACTTAATATAACAGACTTTACTTCGATATTGAATAACTTACGAATTGCTAGAGAAAATATAAAATTAAATGTAACCGCGGAGGAAAAGCTTTATAGCTTCTTCCACGCGCTCTTTAAGTGTGTTCAAAGCACCGGTTAATGGCTCCTCTTTCTCTGTCTGTTTTCGCATAGAACGCAAATGCTATATTAGTGCTAAAATCCGTGAGTTCAAGGAGTTCGTAAATGAGCGAAACCCCGACATTATTTTAATTCAGGAAACCCACCTCAGACCAGCGGATAATCTCAAAGTTTACAATTACACTACCTACAGAAATGATTATATTAATCCTACCCACCCCATGAGAGGCACTGCTATCTTGGTTAAAAATACCCTCCCTCATCACTTAATTATTCCCCCCCCTTAAATGTATTAACGCCACCGCTATCAACATTAAATTAAATAACCTCCCTTTATATACCATTATCTCAACCTATATTCCTCCTATGCAAAAGTATAACGATGTTAATGAAGACCTAAACGCTTTAAACTCCATCAACTTAAATACCCTTATTTTCGGTGACTTAAATGCCCAACATAAATTATGGAATTGCAAAATTAATAACGTATATGGTAACTTAATTTATAACTTTACTAGCAAAACTAATTTCGACATTATCGCCCCCACTTCCCCAACCCACTTCTCACATAACTCTGATAGTATCATTGATTTTGCCCCAGTTAAAGGTTTCCCTCATGACTTCTCCATAACTTCCCATTGTGAACTAACTTCCGACCATAACCCAGTTGAAACTCGTATCCCTCTTGACACTAACCCACTCATCATAAATCACGCTAAGCAAATCAACTGGGATAATTTCAAAATTGAACTAAATAATATTAATTACATTCCCCCCATTGTCAATAATATCAACGATCTGGAAAACCTTGTCTCTAGCATTACTACCGACATCAACGACAGTTTAATAAAAAACACTAAATTAATCCCCCCCCGTGTTAAAACCATCCATGACCAACACCTTAAAATTCTCATAAACAACAAAAACAAAGCACGAAAAACATGGCAGCACAATAGAACCAATGCAAACAAAACTATAATGAATAAAACTCAAGAAGACCTCAGATTTTACCTTCGAGATCAATCTAACATCAATTGGAGCAATTATTTAGAATCACTGGAGACTACTGACAATTCCATTTGGAGAGCCGCCAGGCGATTTAAAAATCAATTCCGTTCTATTCCCCCTCTTAAAGATCCCGAAACAAATGAAAACGTACTCACTGATATGGAAAAATCCCAAGTAATAGCAAAAACTTTGCAAAAAACTTCACCCTTAATCAAATCTCTCACCCTAGCACTGAAAATATTGTCAAAAATAGTATTAATCTCTTTCTTAACACTCAGCATGAAAGTCCCACTCCCTTTATTGTCCCTGCCGATATTAAGGAATTCATTGAAAAACTTCCTAAAAGAAAGTCCCCCGGAGAACATAATATCAATAATACTATGCTCAAAAACCTCCCTTTTAAATATATCTTCAAAATTACCATTCTTATCATCTCTATTTTTAAATTTGAACACTTTCCCCATAGCTGGAAAAACTCAATAATTGTCCCAATCTTAAAACCTAACAAACCTCATTCCTCCATCCAGCTACCGCCCCATCAGCCTTCTAAATTCACTAAGTAAATTAACAGAAAAATTTATTGCTAAGAAACTTAACGAGCATCTCGACGATAATCAAATCATTATCCCATACCAGTTTGGCTTCAGAAAATCTCTTTCAGCCCCACATCAAGTTTATCGTCTTGCCGAAAACCTTGCCAGTACTAAGAAAAATAAATCCACCACAGCAGCTCTTTTTCTTGATATCTCCCTCGCTTTTGATAAACTTTGGATCGATGGACTCATCCACAAGCTCATTAACTATAACTTCCCACCCCAAATCATCCACCTTCTCATCTCTTATCTCAAAAATCGCACCTTTCAGGTAAGAATTAATGGCCATCTGTCCAGTAAATTCAAAATCAATTCAGGCGTCCCACAAGGTGGGATTTTATCCCCAATTCTTTTTAATTTATTTGTTAACGATATTCCTTTATGCCACCAACGACAGCCCTTTATGCCACCAACAAAAATTTTAAATATGCAGTAAAATACATCAATACCCACATGTCCTCCATTCAAAATTGGCTCGACAAATGGAAAATTAAAATTAATTCTGAGAAATGTGTCGCTGTCATGTTCACATCTAAACGTAAAAAGACATTCAACAGTCACCAAATACAAATAGGAAACACAAAAATCCCCTGGTCTGATACAGTCAAATACCTAGGTATCGTATTAGATAAAAATGTCACTTGGAAACATCACATCCTCCATGTCAGGGACAAATTCCGAGCAGCCAGAAGATTAATTTACCCACTAATTTCTCGGAATAGCAAATTAAGCTTAGCCAATAAATTGCTCATTTACAACTCCTATCTTCGTCCTATATTAACTTATGGAGGCCAGCGTGGTCATATTGTGCAGACACCCATATTAAAAAACTCGCATCTGCTCAGAGCACCATTCGACAAATTGTTAATGCGGACTGGTATTTCAGAAATACTTGTATTTACAGGGAGTTAGATATCCCTACTATTCGAAATTATCTCTAAAATCAAGCTATAAACTTTCACAATTCAATTGACAGTGAACTATTATCTAATCTTGCAAACTATGATCACGCTGACCCCACTAACAGGAAAAGGCCTCGAGCCATCCTGAGTCTTCCGTCTTAATTTTTGCTTGTCCTCGTCATTTAAATAAAAATATAAAAATATAAAAAACTATACTTGGCTTGCCAAGGCAAAAAACAACTAAAAAAATTTTATAAAATAAAATAAAAACTTATTTTCTATCCCTAAACTTTCTTTTAACTTAATTATTCTTGTCTCAGAGCAAATCCTTTTGGCTTTGCTCATTTTTGTAGTAATAGAACTCACGGATTCCAAACCTTATGTCTCTATCCAATCACTTTACTCTATTCTCTCTACACTTGCCAATTGAAATCCAACTTACAGACAGCCATTGACTCCACCCCCATCAGCAAATCATCACGAAGATCCAGGAGACAACCAATAGAAATTGCCCATTTTTTCACCCTCCAATCTACTGACCAGAAATCTCTCTGCTTCACTTTTTTGTGAAGCAATATCTTGAACTTTGAAGACAAAAACCAAACTTTCACCTACTGCTGAACATTTCCAGCTATCCAATAATACGACTAAGAAAAATCTGAGTTTGAAGGCGTTGGCCTAGGCCAACGCCTTCAACAAATCTTTAATTTAGTTGGCCTGAGTTTAATTTAGCTGGCCTAGGACAACTAAATTAAACTCAGTTTAATTTAGTTGTCCTATGGTCCTATGGTCACTGCTCAGTTCAATCAAACGAGAAAGTTTTTTTCGATTGAACGATACCACCTTCACTTTCAGAACCTTTTTCTTCATTTAGAATTTTTGAACCTTCTATCCTCTTTAAAAAATCTGTATTTTTGGTTTATTTGCTGGGTCTTACAAAGTCATTGTAGATTCACGGTCTTCTTTCAGCGGAAGGCTCTGCATTCAGGAAAAATTATTCAAGATTTTCAGCTAAGCTTAGGCTTTCTTGTAATTTTATAGAGTTATAAATGAATAAATTATAGTTTGTTTATACATTTTCATTTAAAGCCACTATAGTTCATTATTACTTCCCGTCATTATTTTAAGGTAATTTAGTTTTTAATGTGTTAAAAAAATCATGTTATCTAGTGTTATAGAAGTACAGAGATGTACAAAGGTTTTCGGAATTTTTTTTATAATGTTAGAGCGAAATCGTTTTACAGGTTGCAGTGTTATACGAGGGTTCCTGCAATTTATCCTATCGTGTTAGAGCGAAACCGTGTTGTAAGATGCCGTGCTGTAGGAGGGCTACCTGTATATTGTGAGATCAAATTGCAACAACTGCATTTTTAATAGATTCACGTCTTCAGATGAACGTCATTCTTGAACACTGTTGCCGGATTTAAAAAGCCTTTTCATTTCAAACAGACCAATTGAATCAGATCCGATTCCTCGGATTGTTTAATTTTGAGCTTAAAACACTTTCAAATAAATGATAATTTTAGAATTCTTCTTGCAATGACATTTTCTTAAATTCTATGTGCAATGTGAAATAAAAGCTTTCTCTGTATAGTACATTACCTAATGGCTGGTCTATCCCATAATCAATAAATGCATTCAAACTGCAAGTTTATGGCCTAAGAAAAAAATCAATTTTCTACGCTATTAATACGTCAGTTTAAAGTGCTTTAAGCTTAATACAACAGAGACGAGAAGGTTATTATTGCATAGGATACGTTTGGGAGGGATTTTAGCTCCTCAGATGATATGTACACAGAAGGTTTTAAACCACCGAATCAAAAGAGACTGTTTGCACGTTCTTCAATTATAGTTAATGTAGGTTTTCAATTTTCTGGTTTTCAAGGAAAGCGTTTTCAGAATTTAATTTTCGGAATCAAGTACATGAAACGAATCTTCTAATTTTTGGTTATTTTTGTTACCTTATGTATAAAATTGATATATTTTGTATAGTTAAAAATTAAAAATTGTTAAAATTGTAAAACAGACGAAGTAAACAGACTTATAAGAATGTGTATGTATGCACTTAATTATGTGCAAGCGTCTATGTGTGAATGTCAGATGTCTATCAGCGGAAGGTTCAGGGGGAATCATTTGCTTCTAGATGCAAGTCCAAGGGGGTAATAGACACATGTATTAACTCTCAAAAACCGTTCTAATGCGGCTTTGACATATTCTCATACTGAAATAGCAAGGGGTACAATTTAAATCCTTGGGTGTTCGTTACTTCCACTATGCCCTTATGTAGTCGGTTCGAGTGGCCAAAAATAAACCGCTTTCACATCGGCAAATACTATTTTATTGACATTCTGCTAGAAAGATTACAGCGTGTTTATCAAGCAACAGAATCACGTCCAAATCCGCACTTGGAGGCATGTTTGAGTTTTTATAGACTTTACGAGCCCTCGTCACATGACCTATTAGTTCTGCAATTATTGGTTAAACCCAGAAATCTGGGACAGAAGCCATCTGCTTTCTTATATAAGTTTCACGCGAGAGATTGGGGATTTTAAGGGACGATATATTGATTACCTACTTTAGTTTTTTGGAAACTTTCAATTCCTTTGTTCTTAAAAAGAAAACGAAATTTACGTTACGCCCAAGGGAATTTTAAAGAATTTAAAAATTAGTTAAGGTTTTTGGGTTTTGTATGTTATATATCTATAACATTGAGTTTATATGAAATATCTTAACCAATTGAAAAGGACTCATAGTTACTATCTGACAGTGTAGTGGCAGGATTACCTATGTCACTATGTTCTCCGTTATAAATAAAATGTTAAAGAAAATTAAAAAGTATATCTTTACGTAAGGGGAAAGAATACTCTACATGCGCACCACACAATCACACATTTAAAAAAATCTGCCACAAGTATTTTTTTTAAAATTATTTCATACAAATTAAAAAATATTTTTATTCCTTGACGTTCACATTTCTCTTTAAAATTTACATATGAATATTTCGATGAACGGTAACGAAATTCAACAGTTTTCTGGCCATAGCCTAAAACAGACCTTATTCAAAATTAAGATTCATCTAAAATATTCCGGATATCAAACCGATTATAATCGGTTAATAATAATAATTATTAGAAAGTAATAATAATTATTAAAAATTAATGAAATTATGGGAACAGTATTAACAACCATCAAAAATTCAAGTTTGTAGCAATTTCAATAAAAACGTGCTTTTGTTAGGTGGGTATAACTTCGTTATTCTGCTTCGCTTTTTAGAAAAGGAATCACTACGTTAAGTAAAAGAAAACACAGCGAGTTTTGGGGTTCTTTTAAAATTCTAAACCCCTCTCCGACAAAGGAAAAAAAGACAAGGTTGTTAAATCTGGTAAAAACCAAGGGTTGAATTCACATAATTTTATCGTATACAACCGTATACGATATGCTATAACTGTATACTATATACAACTGTATACGATTTTCATGGAGGCAATACGAACTGTATGTATTATCTCCATGAAAATTAATAAGAGAGAATTCGTAAGAAGTTAGTTTTTATAGTCTCAAATTTTTTGCCTTTTATCTTCCTTTTAAAGATATTTTCCTTAAGGAATTAAAGGTAATAGGCGCTTATATCAATCAAACTATATTCTTTTTTTTTTTAAATCTAAGCAATTCAAAAAGTCTAGTTTGAATCTGTCAATCTATTTGTTAGCAATAAATCTTGGACAGTTTAAATTGACGTACGAAATTCAGAACATATCTTTATATAAACAGAACTTCGTTGGTTTAGGGCAATATCCGACAAATTGTTTATTAAATTTGTTATCTCTTTTCGACAACTGTCGGCCTATTCAAATTTCGGTGCTGCGTTGTCTTTAACTGTGTTTGAAAGCAGTCGCAATCGAATTTTCCTTTTTTATGGATTGTAAAGAATATTTCCCTAAACAGACAATTTAGCAACAACCAAACATTTTGGAATGAAACAACAGCTTATTAAAGCCCCAAACGATGCATAAAATGCTTTTTTCCCTTTATCTGTTCTTAACAAGATCCTTCTTAGTCGTAATTAAATGTTTAACTTCACTAATTTTCATGATTTTTTATCGCTCGTAGAATCAAAAGAAGTCCTAATTAATCAAATGTATATTTCAAGAAGCGAACGTACCAGTAAAACGTCAGTTTTGCGTTTCTTTATCATTCTTTCCTCTCGGTTTAGGTAAATTTATAAATCTCGCATCCTTTTAATAAAAAAAGTAACTTCAGTTAAATGGTACGTAGAACATCCTAAATTTTCTTTGTATGTGTTTTTCTTACTTAAGTAAAATGATATCTCTAACTTTTTTTTGAATTAATCATTTACAAAGAGGCAAACTGTGAACCTTATTAAATGTAGCAAGTAGCGTAAAACTGAGGCGCCAAGGTGATACGTTTAAATTGCATTTTGAGTGCTATTCAGTTCTGAAGAAATCATTATTGGTAAATGTGTGTCAGATGATACTAAAGAATTTGGCAGCGCTTATATAAGAGAAGAAATCTTTCCAGCCTTTCAGGAACTTAGATGTTCTCTCCAATTTAATACTGTAATATCTTACTCAGTGAAGGATAATTTGGACGAAAATTTGATATAACTAATAATAAGGAACAATGAAATTATTACTGAGCATCGAAGAAAAGCATTAAAAACCAAGATGAGGAACTCAAAAGAGGGTTAAAAACAGAAAGTTTCAATATTTTAAAATCTTATTTTTGACTAGATATTAAATATACCTTAATCGATATAAACATTTGATTTTTTGGTCACAATTTTTAAGAGCGATTTCTGTAACCGAAAATACTTGATACCTGGCGAAAGTTGAGTGAATCAGTTAGCAAGACGTTTAATCAGTGTTCCCTGGATTCTAACACTTGCATAAATATAAATTTTAATATGGTTTTTCATTGCGACAATGGAAATCTCATACCTTATGCTAAGTGAACCGTTCATTTAAATTTTTTACTACCTATTCAGCAACTAATAAAAGAAGCTTTACTTTATATGCGTCAGAGTTCTTTCTCGGAACTTATTTTCCTTATAGCCAACGGTAATAAACTTAAACACATGCAATAAATTTCAATCACAGAGCGTAAGCGATTTCCATAAATTTTACATTATGCAAGACGCTTCTTCTTAAAGTTCAACAAACCCTGAATAATGTGAGGTCTTTGCAGCCGTAACGGTTATTATTTTAGAGAGAAGCGCAAGGCTGCCATCAGATCTTGAAGGATCTCAGCTGCTATCAGACTAAATTTACAAGCGTCCCCTAGACGACGAAATGATCCTTTTAAATATTGCATCGATTCACAGACGCAGTCGGAGCTTAAAATGGGTATTTTGAGATATTCGCGCGTTTTACTTGGGTCTGTAGAAACTTCTGTTCCAGGTCTGCATGGTTATAGGACAATTTTAGAGGAAATCTAAAAATCCTCGAAAATTTAATCTACATATTTGAAATTTTGTGTCCGGCATTAATCAGTAATATTTCTTATTTTGGTGTCGTTCAAATAACTATTTTATTGTTCTTTTTAATTTCACTCGCAAACCCAAACAGAAGAAAACCGTAACATTGCGGACCAAAATAATTTTTAAAACTATATTCTACTCGGTGTTTTCTAAACGTTAGATACAGAATAAAACGTAATTCATGCATTGTTGCAAGGGAAAAGAAAAATTGTAATAACGCAAAAAATAAAATGTATGTTAAACAATAAAAATATTATTAAAACAGAGGTATGTAAAAGAAATTATGAAAACAAACTAAGAAAAGAGATAGTGAACACTAATGCAGCTTATTCTATTAAAATTTACAAATTTTCCCATTATTTTTATTATTGGATTATATTGCTAAAATTTCTACTCAAAAGCGAAGAAAGTTTCCCTGTCTTGATTATAATAAATCTAAACTCTCTATACTTAATATCTTGATGACAACATAACAAAATTCTTCAACAATCTGTATCGCAATTAAATTTTTTTGAATGCATTTATAACAGTTTTTTCATTGTACAAAGCTTCTTAGAGGGTGGGGTATAGTGAAAAATTACTAGTTCATTGTTTATTAATATTTTATTTACTCCATGTTTCACTTCTGCTTTTTCCTTTTGCTCGGTTTGGAAATTCCCTTCCTTAACAACCGTAGAAATGGCAAAGTTCTTCCCTCGTGCCCTTGTGGTAGCATTTCTTTACACAATTTGCGATTTGTAACACGCCTTCTAATGAATGTTGTTTTATGTATTCGAAATGCGATTAGAGAATTTAACCTGCTTGTATAGTGAATTCATAAGGAAGTTGTTTCATCCGTACTCATTAGTCTTGATGCTTGTATTTCCAATGGTTAATTTGTTGGTTTATTTCTCTTTCACTTATCCTATAATGAGGTGGATGCATATATGTATCCACCTCATTATAGGATAATAGGTAACAGTAAAGTATTAAGGATACATACTTAGGAATCGAAATACTGATTTAAAGGCACGTGTGTACCATGTAATTATCTATATATAAGGTAACTCTAGGATAGATGGCCAGAGAGGAGAGATGGCCAATCTAAATATTTCCAGAACTTGATTACTTATGGCAGTATAAACTTTTTTCGTAGGAAATGTTCAACGAGTTCCTTCATTGCGAGGTACAGCTGTGTTTTTCGATTATAAATGTAAGTGAAATTTTAATGTTTATTTAATTTAGTGGTTGAATATTTTTGTTGAGTTAGGTATCTGAACGTTTTGCAATATGTACGTTACTTTTTATTTACTTTACGGACTTTAAAGGCACGTATATAATCCAATCTTTGCTTCTAAGCCTAAAACAAAGATGTACAATGGCGGAGTGATGCTTTAAATTGGGTGGCCATCTGTCTTTCAATTTCAGGATAGATGGCCACATAAAATCGCGGAGACATGACCACCTTTAATCAATATTTCAAAATTATATGGAGTGAGGACTTTAACTAAATATAATTATATTTAAAATAATTATATAACTTTTACGTTTATAATTATATTAATGTATATAATTGTTTAAATTTTAACTAATATAAATATTTCAATAATAATAATAATATAATATGCCGAACGATGTTTTTTCCAGTTTTTCAAGATGCCGAATAAATACAAAGAAAGCCTCATTCAAACCGAGGGACCTGGAGTGAAAATGATTTGTCTAAGGCAATGGAAGCTGTGCAAATGGGATCATATTCGGTAAAAGAAGCGTATGTAGCATTTCAAATTCCACGCAAGACTTTGGAGCGCCGATTGAAGACCTCTAATTCGAATAAAGGCAGCATGGGTCCGATATTTGGAAAAGAAAACGAAGAAAGGTTAGTAAAACACATTAAACGAATGCAGAAACAAGGATTCCCATTTACTCGAGATGATGTGAGAATTCTCGCTGTTGAATTTGCCGAAAAACTGGATATAAAGCACCGTTTTAATGATACAAGGGACAAAAAACCAAAACATGTCACTTCAAGTAGCGAAGAATATGAAATACATTTGAAATTATCAGATTCTACAGATTCCAAGGGAATAGAATTTGATGAGGATCACTGTGTTGGTTATGGAGAAGAATACAATACCACAACCAAAAAGAATGACTGGATAAAATGCATAAGGTGCATGAAGTGGTTCCATGAAACGTGTACTAACTATCCAGGCCTTTGCCAAAAATGTGGTAAAATTTTACGAAAAGTGAAGGGTTAAAATTATACTTCAAATGTTGTTTATTCGAATTTTATTCACTCATTTTCCGTGATATAATTGTATCTTTACAAATTGCTATATGTTTTTCATGATTAACTATATGAAATATGTTGTTTTTTGCTATTTTAACTTCACTTTTTCTTTCTTGCATTGGATAGCCATCTCTCCTCGGCTTGAAGGAGAGATGGCCATCTGCCATTTTAATTTCAAACTATGCTTCCCACTTTTTGTACTCAATGTTTAATTATTTTTTGCCCAAAATATGATGAGTATATGTATAAGAATTTTAAATATGCATAAATATTTCTTGTGTTCTAAGAATTTTTATTTCAATCTTTAAAAACTATGGCTATCTATCCTAGAGTTACCCTATATAAAACAGTTCCGTAACTGTCTGACTGACTGACATATAACGCACAAACCAAACTGCTGGACCTAAAGGGCTGAAATTTTGCATGGCGATTCTTCTTAAAGTGCAGAATAAGAATAATCGCTAAGAAATATTTTTAAAAAATTCTTAGATTTTTTTAAATTAAATTTTTAAGCTTTTTTCTAACTTTTATAAAGTTTGCATGTAAAATAATAATCTCAGAGTTATAAGATTTATATCACTAGAAAGATCATAAAAATTCCTTTAAAAGGAAATCTTTTTCGAATCTTTACCTCCATTTTCTGATTTTTGGTGAATTTTTAAATATTAATTTTTAGAACTGAATTTATTAAATGCTGATCAAGTGGTTTCCTTTCTTTACGTGATACTTTAAACTAATTTTGCGCCACGTGCATAACAACGAAATAAATTGACAAACAAAAATATTCTTTTTCTTTCTAATGCAGCAGACGATTGGACTTTATCCAAAAAAATATTATAATACAGTAAAAGAAATGTTCCTCAAACTGTACTATATAAACTGTACTATATTCTTTAGTATGTTCTATTATATTTAATTTGAATATTTTCTTCTACATTATTTTCTCTATAAAAATATCCGTTACGACATTTTCATATATATATATATATATATATATATATATATATATATATATATATATATATATATATATATATATGGCATTAATTGAATACATTGATCGTTGTATTTAATTTGAATGTACTCAGTAGCGAAGCACGGATATTCAGCTAGTACTAAATAAGATTATTTAGGAATATGGTGGCCTAAATAATTACCTGTAATAAATGTACTTCTTAAATTACACGCTATATCCAACTTCTGACAAATGTGCGCTTTTGAACTTCAAGCGCTTCCGTCACGCAAATGAACCGTGACAGTAGAAATAGATTTAAGATGGGGTAACACTCTTCATGAGAACTGTATGTGTTTGTCAAAAAGATATCCTTAGTACATGAAAGAATATTTTGGAAACAGAATATACAGTTTTTAATTAATAATTTACATGATATTAATAACTTCAGGTCTTTTCCTAGCACAATGTAAGTTGCCAAGTGGACATTTTGCATTGGTTTTCATAATATAATTTTGATGTAAGTCCTCCTGATGGTAAACAAATATTAGGACAAATGTCCTAATGGTAAACAGACGCTTATTTAGCTAGAAACAAAAATTCATGACTTTTTGAGATTTATAGCGAAGTTTTTGGAGTTAGAAGAAAGTTTCAGAAAAAGGATTCGACCTTTAGGAATAAAAAAAACAAAAACTTTTAATTTTATGGAGGCTATTACCCTTCCAGCTATAAATCACTAAGAGAATAACGATGCTGGATCATAACAAAAAGAACCTCACATGTCGATTTTTCCACTAAGAATAATAAAGATCTTAAGTAATTGTATCCGTAGATAGATACTGTCTTCATCTAAACTCTGTGTCTTTGCAAGAAATGACATCTCGGAATTCTTCTAAGAAAATTTTGTATTCATCATGATTTAACTAATTATTAAATTCATTCATAATTAAATTCCTTTTTTGTATTCAGAATAATTAAATTCATCGTTAAATTCATGCACAATTAAATTCCTTTTTTCTATTCATCATAATTAAACTCATTGTTAAATTCATTCATAGCTAAATTCCTTTTTTCTATTCATCATAATTAAACTAATTGTTAAATTCATTCATAGCTAAATTCCTTTTTGTATTCATCTTAATTAAACTCATTGTTAAATTCATTCGTAACTAAATTCCTTTTTGTATTCATCATAATTAAACTCATTGTTAAATTAATTCATAACTAAATTCCTTTACTGTATTCATCATAATTAAACTCATTGTTAAATTAATTCATAACTAAATTCCTTTTTTGTATTCATCATAATTAAACTCATTGTTAATTTCATTCATAATTAAATTCCTTTTTTGTATGCATCATAATTAAATTCATTTCAAATTAAATTTCTTTTTTGTATTCATCATAATTATTTTGTAAACATCATGATTTTGTCTAAATTTTAAATGAATACAAATAACCTAAAAATATAGAAGTATAAAGACAAAATAGTATTTCCATAACGTTTCTATAGCCGGCTCACAAATATTTTAGTTCAAACATAAAGGAAAAAAAACTTTTTCATTCGAATTTCCCAGGAACTTCATTATCTCTCTTAAAAAATCGAAATACTGGAATCTCTCAGTTATTTTTTATTTGTAAATGGCATTATAAACATCTATAAGCTGCCAAAGAGTAGTAAAAAAATATTTAAATCTGAAAGAAGAGGATGGAACAGATTTTTTACTTAAAAATACGCCTTTCAGGGCGTTTATATTTAAAAAAAATCTCATGCAATTTTTTTTAATTAACATTTCCTCTTTTGCAAAAGTCGCATATGCTTTAATGCGAAAGAGAATTTTTGTTTCCTAATTGCTTTATTTTTGCTTTTACGTACTTTGTGTGATCATACGAGAATTAATCCACACTTGTGCTCACATACACATTATCATAAATTTTTTTACAATATCTATCTATCTATCTATTTATCTATCTATCTATCTATCAATCTATCTATCTATATCTCTCTCTCTATATATATATATACACTGCTGGCCACTGTAAATTCAACACCCTGAAGGAAAGATGCCAATAACATGAAATTTACAACATGCATTAGCGGAGGTGAGATATGCAAATGATTAGAATTTCAGCGCAGACGCACATCACGCGCGCCTGTGGCGCCACTTCAAAGAGCTATTTAAGGCTTGTAGATTTCGACGATTTCAAGTTCGGCAATTGTGTTTTTCTTGTGGTTTTTTTAAAAAAAACGATCAATTATGCCTCGTCGAAAACAGCGATCATATTTTGATCAAGTATCCGAGTTCGACAGAGGAAGGATAGTGGCCTACCGAGATTGTGGATTATCTTTCAGGGAAATCGGTAGTCGCGTTGGACGAAACCAAACAACTGTAATGCGGATATGTGATCATTGGATGCAGGAGGGTACGACGGACCGGCGTGTTCGATCGCATCCACCTCAGCGCACCACTTCACGTGATGACAGGCAAATTGTGAGTATGGCAGTGACGGATCGCTCAGTCACATCACGAACCATAGCACAGCACATGCAGTCTGTAACGCATCATCCAGTGTCTGCGCGTACCATTCGACGCCGTTTACAGCAGAGTGGTCTGTCCGTAAGACGTCCATTGCTTTGTCTACCCTTGACGCAGAACCACAGACGCCTCCGCCGCCAATGGTGCGATGACAGAAGGATGTGGACGGCAGAATGGAATGAAATTGTCTTTACTGACGAGTCACGCTTCTGTCTGCAACACCACGATGGTCGCATTCGAGTCTGGAGACACCGTGAAGAGAGGATACTGAACAGCTGCGTTATGCACCGCCACACTGGTCCTGCACCGGGTATTATGGTATGGGGTGGTATTGGATATCACTCTCGCACACCTCTAGTACGCATTGCCGGTACTTTAAACAGCCAGCGCTACATCTCCGAGGTGTTGGAGCCAGTTGTCCTTCCTTACCTTCAGGGCTTGACCACAGCCATATTTCAACAGGATAATGCGCGACCACACGTGGCACGCATTGTCCAACGGTTCTTCGTCAATCGCCAGATTGAATTGCTTCCCTGGCCGCCTCGCTCTCCGGATCTTTCGCCGATAGAAAGCATGTGGTCCATGGTTGCACTACGATTGACCCAGATTCCATTCCCAGCTGCCACAGCAGATCAACTTTGGCAACGTGTGGAAGCTGCTTGGTCTGCTGTACCCCAGGAACTCATCCAGAGTCTCTTTGAATCAATGCCGAGGCGTGTGGCAGCGGTGATCTCCAACAATGGCGGCTACTCTGGCTACTGATTTTGGCAGGAACCACACTTCACAGAAGTCTATAAATTTAATCATTTGAGACTTGGTCAACATGTTATCTACAAAATAAATTTTTTTGTGATATCTCTTGTCTTTCTTGGTGTTGCAATTTGGGTGGCCAGCAGTGTATATAAATATGTATGCATATATATATATATATATATATATATATATATATATGTGTGTGTGTGTGTGTGTGTTAATTAGTTAGTTAAACCAAAAGCATTAAAAATAAACGTATTAATGTGAAAAGCTGTTAGGATTTAATCCCGTACTTGTAAAGGCAATGGATTAAGAATTCTATAATATTTTAGTAGTATTATTCGTTTATTTTAAGTTCTCCCTCCAGTGCAAACATTTTCACAGGAATGTCGCTTAGAGCAGTATTGTTTAATAGTGAATGATAAAAAAAAATTATAATTCATCATTTTCTGCAGATAATTTTAAAAATTGCATTTATTACAAGGACTTCCTGTTCCTCAAATTTGGAGGAAAAAAATTCAAGTGTTACAAGATCTTATTTTTTTCTTACTCATCGGTTATTTTATTTCTTTCCCATCCCGTCATAATTCTTGTGGAATAGTACCCGCAGTAGCCCAGTGGTAGCGCGTTGGGATTCGGACTGGGGGTGCTGGGTTCGAATCCCTACGAAATCAATTTAAATACCTTCGAATCTTTGCCGGATATGACCACGTTATATCCGTAGACCGGAAAGTCCTTCCATGAAGTCAGAGGTCGGGATAAGGTACGACTCTTCTATATATGGCCATTTCGGATGCTCGGTGAAAATTGGGGTAGCACCTGGATGAAGTCGGACTAAGAACCTTGTGATACCAGTGTAAACGGGAGCCACATTCCCTGACCACAGTCGAGACCTGGTCTGGAATGTTCCAGCCAGGACTGATGGAGTCACAACAACAACGACAATAACAGTCATGTGAAACTGTCTTGGAAAAAATTCTTGGAGTGGAAGACGTAGATGCCCGATATGTATTAAGATGAGGTGATTTTGACTGGGAAAATTGTAGAAAATATTTTAGAATGTATGAAGATTCAAAGTGTTAAACTGGTGTCGTATCTGAATCAATAAGAAATCGAGCTGATATGAGTACCGTCAAAATCGTTGCATGAGAGGTTGGACATAAATACAGATATAAGTTAGTGTGGAAGATAGTTCTTGGATTGGAGATTAGTTTTGGTCCCCTGTGATGTGTTCACCTGTCTCCCTTTTGTGCCTGGTATACTCAGGTTACAAGCTGAAGTTTTATTTTAAATCATATTCAATTTAAGTATTTTTGCTTCAGCTATGACTTAGTATTGATGTACAAGTTTTAAAAAAATACTTTACCCGCAAATCCTGATTAAGTGCAATAACAGCTAGATCAAGGACCTCTTAATTTTTTTCTGAAAAAAAAAGTCTAATCTCTGCGTTGTTCTTCTGATTAATCGATTGTTCTCACAATTATCCAATTTCCAATCAAGAGCATTCGGGAAAGGGGGTGGAATGGCGTGGAGATAGGGTTTTTTCCGATTAAATCTCTCCAAAGCGGAAACTTGCTGTCTCAGTTCATTTTCTCGGATATCAAACGATTGCACACGAGGTATCACGGATCTGGCAACGAAGAGCCACAAACACTTGTTGCTATGGTGACATCACGACGGCTGCCTCTTCCTCTTCAGCGGGCGAGAAGAGTCGGCCCAGAATTGGCGGCGCAGCGCCCTACCATCTGACAAAGGTAGAACCTATTAATAGATTTGACAGAGACGAGTGATGGAGACGTTAATTGGGAACATGCGCTGCCATTAGGCGAAAACAGTTGTTTCCTCTTATAATGGCGCAGTGAATATCTTTCAGGGCGGATCCATTTGGTCTTCGGTTATTGGATTTTACTGGAATAACGGCAAAAGAATAGGTAATAGATAAAAAACGCTTCATTTTCAGGATTTAGAGGAACACGCAACTGTCGCAAAACTGTTTCAACCTGGCCGTGCGTATACTGTATCTTGTAAAATTTCTTGACTGTGAAAATTTTAAAGGAATTATATTTGATGCGAGAATTGCATGTGAATGTGTGTGTTAAACAGCAAGCAGAACAAAATAAAGACAAAAAATCATGAATCAAAATCAATCAATATTTAAAGCAAGATGTAAAAATAAAACTTACCCTTTGGGATGCACAGTAACACAAAACATTAGAAGATAAAAATATGATGATGCTGAAATTCATTAAAACAGGGAATCATAATAAAGTCTGTAAGTTTGTGTACACTAGTTTTTCAAACTCGCAATAAAGTATACAGTTGGCAACCGGTTTTAAAGTGACAAGTATACTCTTGTGGAGATCGGAGATTATTAAATGGGACTTTTTTTTGGGACGAATTACAAATAAACATGCCATTTGTAAAATTTGTAAAATGAGGTTTGAGAATCATTCATGAAAGAAAACTACTTTCAGTACTCCCAGGCTTGCAGAATGACAGTCGTTAGTCGGGAACGGATAGGCTTTGCTGTTGGATTTGAATTCGCTGAGTTTAACGGCTCTGTATGATTTTCTGGCGAATACAAAATCTATTAGTGTTATCCTCCACTGACAACACCCATATGCAAGTAGCTGATTTGACTCTCTGAACAAAGTCTAGGACGATAAACGTCTAAAACTCCAGCAAAACTAACTCAAAAAAACAAACCCGCAATATAAGTGGGCGAAACGGAATTTATGCGCCTTTGGAAAACGCTCGTTAAACTCACTTAACCAAGAACGCGCTTATATGAATAAATACAAAGTATAGGTGAACAGATCTTAAAGGAAATTACAACAGGAAAAATTGAGGTTTATAGTACACTGGTGTAAGAAATTAAGAGAATTTGCAGACTTGGTCGATCATCTCTAGAACTACTGTACCGATTTTAATGAAATTTGATATGTACATACATTGATACAATACAAAAGAAATAACCATTCAATAATTTTAATACACACTCATGATCGTGCGTAACACTCGTTGGAGTCAGAAGGTATGAAACAGCGGTTGCAGAATAAACAAAAATATGGGTTAATAGATGGGTTAGTAGGGGGTATGGTCCCCTCTTACAGATATACAGGTCTCGCAGCGTGATTTCATACTTGAAATAAGGCAGTTTATCATTTCCTGTGGCAATTGGTCCCACTCGTTCAGCAACGCTGTTTTCATTCCCTGGATGGTTCTCGGAGAGGGGGGGTTGCGAGTTGCAATTGCCATCCCCAGAGCGTCCCAGACATGCTCTATAGGGTTAAGGTCTGGAGATCTGGCTGGCCAATCCATCCGGCGAATATACTCACTCTCTAGAAATTCGTCGACCAGAAGAGCTCTATGTGGCCTCGCGTTAGGGCCTGTTCACATAGGAGTCCGTTGCGTAGCGTTAAGGGAAAGATGACGTTGAGATGAAAATAAACCAATCATAGGCGTTAAAAATTTCATTGCTAATCGTTTAGAGGCCTATGATTGGTTTATTTTCGTCTCAACGTCATTCTTTCCCTTAACGCAACGTAACGGACTCCTATGTGAACAGGCCCTTATCGTCCATTAAAAGGAACTCAGGGCCAACTGCACCCCTGAAAAGGCGAACATAGGGCTCCAAGACCTCATCCCTATACCTCACACCAGTCACAATGCCTCTTTCAAAGACATGGAGAGGTGTGCGGCCATCCAGCATGATGCCTGCCCAGACCATTAAACCTCCTCCCCCTTAATGGTCGATTTCGCGGACATTGGAGGGTAGGTAGCGGGTCCCTGGTTCTCTCCATATGAACGTACGGCGAGAATCAGTGTTTAGGCTGAACCGGGACTCATCAGTGAAGAGAACGGTCGCCCATTGATCCATACTGCAATCACTATGCTCTCTGCATCATGATAAACGGATTCTCCTGTTCGTAGAAGTGAGCGGGACGCAAACAGCAGGTCTTCTTGCAAACATCCCTCTCTCATGAAGTCTTTTGGAAACAGTCACCCTTGATACACGGGTTCCTATGGCTGCATACAAGTCACGAGAGAGCTGAGACGCTGTAGCACTCCTGCTACGCCTCGCTATAATCGACAAATGGCGATCTTCTCTGGCCGTCGTGGCTCTTGCGCGACCTTGCCCAGACTTTTTCTCGATGGATCCGGTATCCTGAAACTGTTTCCATAAGTTACACACGACGCTGGGTGTTAAATTGAACTCTCTACAAATTTGGACTTGAGATTGGCCTGCTTCTAGCCTCCCCACAATTCGCCACCTCATTCCATCATCTAAACGTTGGTGGTTACTCATTTTTACTGTTACAATTTGAAATTAACCGATTGCTTCAAAATAACACCATCTATTAACCCATTTTTTTGTTAATTCTGCAACCGCTGTTTCATACCTTCCGACTCCAACGAGTGTTACGCACGATCATACGTGTGTATTACAATTATTGAATGGTTATTTGTTTTGTATTGTATCAATGTATGTACATGTCAAATTTCATTAAAATCGCTACAGTAGTTCTATAGATAATCGACCAAGTCTGCAAATTCTCTTAATTTCTTACATCAGTGTATAATCGTTTAAAAAGCACGCTCTCTGTTCGTGGCAATGCGTGACAAGAAGTGTTGAAAGTAATGCATAGAAAATAACTGAAAGATATTTTATCAGGAGTTAAGGTGACAAAGCCAGCAGCAGGAATTGGGGTTCGAAGGTTTCCTGATAGCGTGTATTTTTTTTTTACAACAGCCGGCTGAGAAATTATACAAAATTTGGTCCAGATCGGTCAAAAGGTTTACTGTAGTGAATGAAGTTCTCCTAAATTTTTAATAATAACACAATCAAATCTTTGTTAAATTCTGTAAGTACATAATTAGAGTGAATATTTAATTTTATAATTCACTCCTCATATGCACAAATATACAGTGGCTCCCAAAAGGGTTCGTACACCTACGATTTTCAATGAAATAGGTGTCTATCCAATAATTAAAATGAATATTTCAGAATGGGTATTTAATAATAAGATCTATAATCTATTCTTAACAAAACTACATGAAATATTTTAAAAACATAGTAAAACTTTATTTTTAAGAAACCAATAATCAAAAAGTAACAAAAACTTTTATCTCACAAAAGTCATCGTACACTTGTAAAAAATCTCTACATATTAATAAATATTCTAATTTTTCGTTAAATTAATATTTAGTAGGATATCCTTTAGCGTCCACAACAGCTTTTATACGCCCATCGGAACCAAAAATGTTAAATTTAATTTCATCGGCAAATAAGACATTATTCCAATACGTTTGGGGCTTATTTATCATTGATAGTGCGAAGGAAAGCCTAAGCTTTCTGTTTTTCTGATAAAAAACTTTCTATGGGCAGAACGCCCATGTAATCCAGCTGCTCTGAGAACTCGTCGAACAATTTCAGGTGAAATTGAAGTAGAAAATGTTTTATTAAATTCTGCAGAAAGTTTTATAGCACTCAAACGTGGATTTTTCACAAATTTTCTAATTTTAAATCTCTGATATCGCTTTGTTAACTTTGCCCGACGACCTTTTCTTACCTTGTTTTCAATCCGATTTTCTTCTTTAAAGCGTTTTATCACATACTGCACAGTAGAATGGGATAAAATAAGTTATTTAGAAATATTCCGAACTGATTTACCACTACTATGATGAAAAATAATCAATTTTCGAATGCTGTTTGTGTTTCTTTACGACTACGAGCCATTTTTAAATAATTAATAGATTATTACGGAGTAGGCAAGCAAAATTAAAGCCAAACGATATTTTAAATGCCACCACAATTCAAAAATAAAAATAAAGCGCCAGGCGATAATTTTAATTATGAATTTATCCGAAAATATTTCAGTGTACGATGACTTTTGTGAGATAAAGTTTTTGTTACTTTTTGATTACTGGTTTCTTAAAAATAAAGTTTTACTACGATTTCAAAATATTTCATGTAGTTTTGTTAATAATAGATTATAGATCTTTTTATTAAATACCCATTCTGAAATATTCATTTTAATTAATGGATAGACCCTGATTTCATTGAAAATCGTAAGTGTACGAACACTTTTGGGAGCCAATGTATATATCATTATGAGTAAAGAGAAGCTTAGCACTTACACCCCCCCACCACCACACATACACACACAAAAAAAAAAACTCTTAATACTTTTAAGTATATATAAGCAACTTCCCTTACTCTAACTTTCTTTTACAAACTTAAAATTTCAGTATCAACAATGTAAATTTAATCATGTGTCACACGTACTCACTCACGAAGGAATACGCAATACAGCGCACGCATAGCATGTACTGCAATACATATGCAGTATTAAAATGGCAGTAAAATTTCAAGATTATTTCAGCACTGTAAAAGTGTTGAACTGTAAATGACATAAATAGGTATTATAGGCAGCACAAATTTTTTTGGAAATCATTTCATGCAATACTTATATTGAATATAATACAGTGCGGCATTGTATTAGATAAAATTTGCTGATTTTCGAATAGCAGTAAGCTTTTAAAGTAAAAATAAAGTTTCTACATAATCTCTGAGGGTAAACTGTCGGGAATCATCACATCTGAGACAGATAAACCCGCGAATGCCCAGATTCTACAGTATATGAAAGATGTTATTGTGATTAAGTTAAATTATTATTTTTAAAATCCTTTAGTTGAGAAATTTACTTTCAAAAAATTCATAATTATACATTTCAACAGTTCATAAATGTATATTCGTATAAAAAAAATCTAAAAGCTAATCCCTTTTTATACTTCAATACATCATTACCGTATAAACAGTCTGTAAATGTACAGATACCAAGTGTGCCAAACAACCGTGGACCTGTGTTTGAAATCTATCTGTGTCAGAGGGACTACCTACCTGGCGGAGACAGGAGTGTAGAATTTTAAGCTTCTCATTCCTAGGAAATAACACACGAGTAATATTAAAAAGAATAAAGAAATAAGGAAAGATAGCGAGATCGATGTTCACTTCACAAAGCATCCTCGCGAGGGGAATCTCTTAGCATAGATCCTCCTTTCAAAGTGTCCGCTGTCAATACTTACTATTATAACAAAGAAAACTGACACTTAGCATATTTCTAATATTAATATACATTTTCATCATGTATAAGTCCGGGAGCCTCGTCAGAATACTGCTGTTAGCTTTTCTTTCATCTACAATTTTAGAGCACTATTTAATGTCTTCCCATAAGGGTTCAAATTCTTTATTTAGAATGTGCGTAATATAGTATGAACCTAATTTTGGAGAAGAGAACCCAGGGTTGTCACGTTGTTAGTTAACTTGGAATTTCTCACTACTTCCCACAGATTTTGAGCATGAGTCTTTAAGGGGACTCACGACCCTCAAGTCGAAGAAATAAGACATATTCTCATACTTTTTGACTCTTTGTAACAATTTCAATTTACTCCCAATTTTTTTAAATAATTTTAAATAATTTTTTTTTAAATGCTTTAGATATACCTTGCTTTTTTTAAAGTATGTTTTATTGTATACTGGCTTACCCGCAGATCTAGGAAATTTATTTTACACTTAAATGTATAATTCCTGTTTTATATTTAAAATAAATAATTCAAAATACAATTTAACTTAAAACATTCAACATTAAAATATTTTTTCAATTTTTTAAAACTGCTCAAAATATACTTAAAATTTCCTTAAATTTTTGCATTAATTTACCCCTGAAAAAATAACAAAATGTGCAGTGATTGCAATAACTCTAGTTCAGACGCAATAAAATAACATGATTATGCAGTGATAAAAATTTCCTGGAATTATGCTTCATAGTTTTTGAGATATCAGTTGCGGAATGATGCAAAATTACATTTTGAGAAAAATCAGTTAAAAATTGTTCTTACCATAAACTTGATCAGTAATTAAATATTTAGAATATCAATATCTCGGGAACTAAGCGGAATATTTTCATGCGGTTTGCTTTATTTTGTTCAGAAATGATCAGGCTTTAACATATATTTGTTTTTAAAAATCGAATGTTTTAAAGACTTAAGGGTAGTGAGTCCCCTTAAACGACACCCGCTCTCTTGACAACGGTTATCTACAGACACATAGTGCTGTAGCGTACTGGAAAGATATGGTTTTTTTTCAAGACCCCTGTAAGGGCTGAAACACAGCGGCGTGTTTTTCAAAGAATGTGTTGTTCGGTTCCACCAGTTCGGAACACGTGGGGGGATTAAAAACCGTTTCTCTCACAGGCGCAGCCACTAAAGCTGTCAACTTAACGTTTCGGAATGTAATAAAGTTCGGCGTCAAAAAGAACTGTCAGATGATAATCTGTCGGCTCCTCCACCCCTTCTGAAAAATCCAGACATTGGAGAGCGGCGTAGAACCTCGACCCAAGCGGTTGTGTTTTTGTGAGGCTCCTGTTTTTCTTGGCTCGGAATGGGCCCTGGAGCGCGCACTGTAAATCTGCATGTAAATTAAGTGAATTTGTCGAAAATGTCTAATGCTTAATTTTTTTCTTGTTAATGAATTGTTAAGTTTTGTTTTAAAAATTTGGCCTTCGTTTTGTAAATTAGAACTCTGTCTTTCTTTGGTATGGATCAATAGTTGTGAAATTTCTTCAAAATGCCTCAGAGAGTTAACAGCCTTTTAGTGACGTCACAGTGCATGGAATCTCCCTCACTCCTGCAGGTTCAGTTGATTGAGCTAGCTTTCCTAATCCCTGTTCATAGCGTGGAAATTTGTGATTGTCCTTACACCAGCCACGTGAGGGGCTCGATTGAGCCCAGTGATTCTATCAGTGAGTCTTTTGGAGAGAGACAATAGACTTCAAGTCCTGTGGCTGCTAGGTTAGCTGGTGACGACTGTCATTACATAAATGATTACTTTTACTAGGGTGTGACCCCTTTTCCTTCGGTAAAAAAAATGTTTTACACTGCGCCATTACGGGCTTATCGGCTGTGACATGTCCAGAGGCCCATAGTGAAGACAAAACCTACTTCTTAGTATTCTGGAGGTTGATCTTTAGATGAGTGACCACTCTTGTGTTTCTGCAGTATGTTTCTGATCTGCCTGTCAGATATTCTGTTCATAGTTACATACTCGCGAGTAGAATATATTTCACCATTTTCATTAATAAGATAATATATTTTAGTAATGTATCTAAATGTATACGTTGTAAAAGATGATGAATATGAGTATATAGCTATCGATAAATGTATAAAAATGTTATAATTGGATAACATATACATTATTTTATACTATATATTTTACAATTACATTTTTTACATAATTGTTTTATTTTGTATTTTTTTAAATTGTATGACATTCTATTCCTATTGAAATTCTCTTTAAACTAAAACAATTGCCAAAAAATTTTTTTTCCATAACTCACCAGTCCACCCTTTCACTATTTTGAATACTGAAGACAGTGAATTGAAGGGGATTTTGAGCATTATGTAACATCCTTGCCAATTCACTTCCTAATTAATAACCCAATTCAAGACAGTATGAAATATTAAATATTAAATTTTAAATATTATATATTGTATAAATATATATTTCATATAGTCATAATTTAAAATACGTTTATTTATTTTAGTATTATAGAATACACAATATAAGATTGTAATAAAGTTTTCTTTAACCTGAAACAATTAAAAAATAAAATTCTCCACAACCCGTCCTTTAAAAAAACTAAAACTAATTAAATAAGATTTTACGCGTTAACTAGTAACTTTGCCATTTAACTTAAAAAGACGATCTGAACTGTTTTTTTTAATCAACTCGGTTCGATATGACTGATAAACTAGCACTTAGAAAGCGCTGAATTTCCAAAAACTACTCTTGAATGGCTTGGCGACGGAGTTGCTCGTTATTAACTTTCTTGGCGCCATCGCGAACATTGGACGGGGGGTTTCTCAGGGATGGAGTAACCCTCTCGCATCGTCTGCGAGCGGTGTTTTTCTTGCCAGAGCTGTCAACCAACCGAGAAAGTCGACCACGCGTCATCATCTGTCTCGGGTAAGGTATGTGGAGATACAGACTGTGAAAAAGAACGCATATAGTGAGCTAGAATGCATGCCTTAATTGTGTTCGTGGAAGTAACAACGTGCATTTTCAGGTGTAAACGTTAAATGCGATGGGATACCTGTTGCTTTTAGTTGAGCGATTGAAATGACAATAGCAGAAACTCCGTATCTGTGTTTCAAGCGAGACAGCGAACAGGTTACAGCGAAATACAGTTAATTAGAAATGCATTAAATCCTATTTGTTTTGGAGAATATATTGAAAAGTATTTTTCATAACTGTTACAAAAATTCCAGGAATTAGAAGTTCAGAGAGAGAAAAAAAATTTTAATTTTCTGTTTATCCTTCTTTCATTTTTCTTTCAAATTGATTCACAAATATATATTTTTAACGCATTTAATTTTGCACTATTCAGTTAACTCCTAACAAAATATATACAAAGAACTGGATGTGACAAAGAATTTGTTTGAAAAATCGGCATCCATAAAAATACTGATTTTACTGTTTTTAGCAGCAATGTATTTCAACTAAAAAATTTTAATTCATTTTTGCAATTAAGGTACAAAATGCAATTTATATTTGGTAAATTGTGAACACATCTTCTTTCCTAACAGCTTTAGAAAAGTAGAATTTTTTTTCAGTGTAATTCTATATTTAGAATAATTTAGCCTTTGAAAAGAACAAAATATTTACTAGTCGTTTATTTTTTTTAACAATACATACATACATACATACATATAAACATATAAAAACACTATTATCGGAACTTGTTTGGTTGTCCAGAAATTTATAAACTTGTGAATAAATATTCTCTTTCTGTCAGTACACGTAGTACGGAGGTTCTGCTGAAACGCTTTTGTCGCTTTTTGTCTTGTGTTTGTGAAGCAAATCTTATATGCATGAAAAAATACAAAGTAAATTCGTAATTATCTTCCAGAAGCTCCAATGGAAATAAAAGTCTAGCCCTTTAATTCTTAAAGCTTTCTCAAGCTTCAAAATTTCAGTAAAAACTTTTACTACATCCACTCAATTGTTTCTGAACAGAAGCAGCATAAAAAGGAAAAAAGAAAATAAAATTCCGCATTTTTTTTAAGTGAGGATTTTTTTCTTCTACATAGAGGGACTAATTTACTTTTCCACATGAGGACTTTAGAAGTTTAAAGTAGTTGTTAAAATATTTGTGAAGAGAGGTCCTTTTAAGTAGAGCGATTGACATCACAAAGCTTTCCGTATTGTAATTCCGTGGGTATTTTAAGAAACATTAGTTATATGTTTATTAAATTCCTGCTTTATAATTTTAGTAAAAACTATACTACATTCACTTAACTGTTGCTGTAAATTTTATCAACATATGCACACATAAAAAGAAAAAATAAATAAAATTCCGCTATTTTTTTTATAAGTGAAGAACTTACTCTTTTTTTATCAACATAGAGGGAATAATTCACTTTTCCATGTGAGGACCTTAGAAGTTTAAAATAGTTGAAATATGTTTAAACAGAGGTTCTTGTAAGTGCAGCGATTGACGTTTATATTAAATTACAAAGCTTTTCGTATTGTAAATCCCTGGATATTTTAAGAAACATTAGTTTAATGTTTATTAAAAAGAGTTTGTATTACCCGAGTATTTCTGCAAATTCTATCAACATAAACAGGAAAAAGGGACATAAAATAAAATTCAGTGATCAGATTGCAAAAAAGGGGAATTTATATAAATTTTTATAATGAGAGGAAATAATTTTCTACTAATTATAAAGACATTAGCAATTTCAAATTTAAAAAAAACTGTCAAGCCCCTTAAGGGATTTAACGGATGTTTTTGTAAGATGATAAGGGAGTCCATGCTGTTATGAACAATAAATATGGGTTAATACATGTCTATTAAAAATAGTTATCGGCAAAATAATTTGTTACTGGTAATTTATTACCAAACACACCACTGCTATCGGCCCAAGAAACCTTTCTCAGTACATTTTATCAAACTTTTTAGACACCATTCAGAAACTTGAATTTTTTTTTCATTGTATTGCAGGCAAATATTTTGAGTCAGACATAAAAGCAAGAGAAGCAGCATTCCTCTGAATTACAAATAACCTCTCATAAGTACAGCATGTTAAAAGGATTAATGATAGTTTTGGGTTTTATCCTAATTTAAAAGGCAATTCTGACGTACAGTTGGGTATTTTTTTGGCAAAAACTTGTATTCTTTTAATTGAAAATACGCTTACATTTTTAGATTTTTTTAGAACGTTTCTATAGACTACCTTTCCTTTGGACCTTATGGTGATTTTCGCAAATAAATGGATACGACGCCTTTTAAGAAATCTTCTCGTACTGTACTTGTGTCTTCAGACTAGAGAAATCGCTTTGAAGTTGATAATTATTTTCTTTTCTTTTTTAATCAAATACAGTGTTCTTCAAATTACTGCAACAGTTCTATATTTTCTATTAATTATATTTATTGCATGAGGACATCTAAATCCCTTCTAGCAATTTATACCTAAAGCATTTCCCTTTACAAATCAAAATATGTAACCGATATATAAAATATAATACACAAGTGTCCGATGGCATTTTGCCACCAATATAAAAAACTAAATCTTTGAAAAAAACATTTTTGCAGTATCAGTCAAAAATAATTGCTTGAAAGTAAACAAAAAATGGAATTTATGCTCATTATCAGCATAGGCTGTCGGGAGTATACTAGCTATGTGTAAAGGGGGTGCGAAAAAAAAGACTATATTGAATTTTAGAAAAGAAAATTTAAGTCTATTAAACCCTTAAATGCAAAAAAAAAATTCATAATGTAATTCCAATGAGTTAAATTTTTTATACTTTTGTGATAAATTCTAACCAATAAAATCTGAATTTTTTTTCTTATAACATATCGCACCCCGGTAAGAAAAGTGACACAACTTTAAAATGCAGCATTTATGAAAAATCAACTTAAAGAATACGATACAGCTTGAACTAGCATTACAATAAAACTGATACAACTGCCCTCAGGTGGACAAATTGCGAGATAGAGATGTGTCGCTTTTCGTGCACGATGGGGCACTTCATTCATATTTTTCAATGACATAATCTCAATATTGCCATTTTTTAACTTGTGTCACTTTTCTTGCCGGGGTGCGATATATGTAACGCGTGTAGATATATGAGTTATGGTATGAAAATTATTTTTTCCGTAACAAAATTAGTAATTTTGGAAGGCGTGAATTTTATGACTATTATTTAATTGCAAACAAGACACTACGATGAGCTTAGGGCACTGAAAAACTATTTCCCTTACTTCCTTTACTTTCACTATTCCTTTTTACGAAACACTTATATTAAATCCTGATTTCGTCATTCGAAAGGAATTCGAAAACGGCTTTTCCCCTTTAGGAGAAAAGAAAAATGCGAAAAAAGCCCTGAGTTTATTTTGAAGCAAAAGAAGTGTTGTCATTAGCGGTCTACCATCCCTGAATCAGTAAAGGCGGCGATGGTTTTTTATACTTTATTTCTTTCTTTCTGTCCTTTATAAAGCATCATCAATACTTATCCCTACTCCAACTCCAATTAAATCTGACATCACCACCAACATTTCCAAATCCTCAAGTTGGCTTGTCCTGTTTTCGATTTTTCTAAATGAAAGTACACATTATATTAACTTTATATCCATTGATATCCTTTACATGGGCAAGAATTGCTCCCTTCTTTTACTGTTCAAAAGCAATGTTCCAAGAAGCTTGTGACATCACTTAATCAACACGGACGATATTATATTGCACGCGATTATACTCTGTGCTTCATCAATTTTGAAAAACATTTCTTACCTGTAACCTCAACTTTTTTTTTTGTTACCAAGAGTGTGTGATGGACTACGAAGAAGGAGATTGGATCTACTGCTCTAAAAGGCTTCTTTTTATCCGTTTTTTTTAAGCATTGTCGCGGTTTGTTTATCTTTAAGAGCTCATCTTCCAAATTCAATCCTTCCTTTAACGATAACGTCAGCACAATCGACAAAGGGATGGTATCAGTAAACCTGATTTCAAATTGTCTTGTCTTCCTTATTTGTGTTTCCCTTTTGCATACATTTTTTTCGCAGGCATTTGTCACGGTGTATACGGTCGAATGTCTCTATGATATCTATTGGTTACTTTATTCTCGGAGCACCCAATTAGTTGAAAACTTTGCATGTGCTGATATATTTATTTTATCATTTGATTTTTTTACGTAAGTGTTACTTCAGGGTTTATGTGTTTTTTGATGTTTGGTACGTGATTTGTTTTGTTATTTTGAGAATTGAAATCCCCAACATTTTTCACGTAAAAAATTTTAAAAAATTACCTCTCTCCTCTACTCTACTCTTGCGGCCTGCCAAAGGTTTCATAAGAACGCTTTAATTTCGGCTATATGGTTTCTGGGTACTACGGTAATGCTTTTCTTGCCGAAGGCTGCAGAAGTTACAGTGTAAAGTCAAGCTCTAATATCAGATATCGTACGAAAGCAGGATTGTTAAAAAATAACCCTCTTGGTAAACTTCAATTAAAGCTTATATAGAAAACTAAAACTTAAATAAAACTTTAAACTTATACAGAAAACAACTACGAGCTGATATAAAAAAACAACTATGAGCTTTTATTAAAAAAAGCAACTACGAACTTACAAACAACGAGATATTGCCTACAGAAAACTTGTGGAGAACGTAGAACATGCATAAACAGCATCTAAAGATTCATAATAAAAAAATTAAGTGTGCCAACTAGTTTCGAACTGGAATTGTTCTTCAATAGGCCGGTGAGCATTAAGGGTGATTACCTATATGCATTCGAGGATATATGCCCCTGACGAAAAAGAAATTTTAAATTTCATTATGATATTAATAGGAAGCAAAGAATTAGAAGCACGAGAGTCCCTAAAATTTGGGGGTTGGAAATGAGAAGTTCATTCTATCATTTTTTGAAAAACAAATTAACTATATCTCTAAAAAATATATTCAATTTTCCATGCTTACTCGCTTGATGAAGAACTAGTTTTATTAGATCAAAACTAGTTCCTATTTTAAGCATTTTTCGTGGATTCTAAAAAACTTGAATTCTTATTTTAAAGAATTAATATGTTTAGCACGAATTAAAATTTTTCCTGAATTATTTGATCATACTAAAGTCATTGCGAGTTCTTCTTTGAGGTAAGTGGTTGGGGAAGGTACGTCCCCCACCCCAAATGTCACCCCTGGGGTCTGTTCGGTCAAAATTAAGGTGGCACCTGGCTAAGTCTGACTCCGACCCTTGTGGTGCCATTTTAAACCGGGGCCGCCACCTCAGCCCGCAAGCCTACATGGACCTGGTCTGGAATAGATTTCCATTCAGGGGGCATAAGGAATAGTATAATCATTGTGAATTGCATTTGAAGGAAGTTCACCAAGATGTGAACTTATTGTTTTGAGAATGGTGTATAACAGTAAACAGTCTTTAAAATTATTGTTAACACAAGGAATTTGTTACAGTGCCCGTTAGAAAAGGTATATCTTCTTTTCATTAGCATTTAACAAAGAATCAATAGAAAATCAGGTATTTATATATATTATATATATATATATATATATTTATACACACTGCTAAAAAAAATTAGGGGAGCAAGCAAAGAAGTTAAGAAAACCGTGCGAGACAGCCACGTATTGGCATAAAATGGATAGTACACGCGTATCAATGCGCAATACAGAAAAAAAGACGTAAATAAATTTGTAATTAAGCTTTAATTCTTTGAAAATATGGAAAAAAACATGAAAAGATGATTTAGGGCAACAATTTGGTTACATGTAAACGATAAAAAAAAATTGTTTAGAAATGATGCAAGATTTTTAATATGGCGTGTGGTCTCCTCGAACAGCGAAGACTGCTGCACACCTGTTTTCCATGGATACGATGATGTTATCGATAAGACTTTGGGGAATACTGTTCCACTCCTCAACAAGTGCAATCTCCAAGTCTCGGACAGTAAAAGGAGGCCTTGGTCTCTCAGCAATGCGTCGTCCGAGCATGTCCCAAACATGCTCGATTGGATTCAGGTCAGGAGAGCACGCTGGCCATTCCATACGCTGTATTATTTCAGCTTCAAGCATGTTCTCCACAAGACGAGCTGTATGCGGTCTGGCATTATCATGCTGGAAAACAAAGGAATATCCAATGGCTGCAGCGTAAGGTATGACATGAGGTCTCAGTATCTCGTCTGCATACCTTCGGGCCGTCAAAGTACCATTCCGAATGATATGCAGGTCCGTACGTCCACCTATGCTGATTCACCCCATACCATAAAACCAGCTCGTCTGTATTGTGACTTTTCACGAACGAATGCGGGGTTTTTTCGAATGCCCCTTTCCCTCCATACCAAAGCACATCGGGTGTCACACTCCAGACTGAATCGGGACTCGTCTGTAAACAGCACTTGACTCCAATCATGTTGCTCTCAATCTCGATGTTCAGCAGCCCATCTTCTTCGGGCCGCACGGTGGCGTGGGGTCAACGGAATGCAGACCATTGGCCTACGTGCATAGAGACCTCCCTGATGAAGCCTATTACGTACTGTTTGGCTGGACACCCTTCGTCCTGTTGTCAAGAGCAACTGTCTTTGCAGCTGAGTAGCATTGTCTGTTCTGTTTCGACGAGCTGTTAACAGTATATACCGGTCATCAGTTGCTGTAGTAGCGCGTGACGTCGACCTTGTTCTGGTCGACGTCTAACATTCCCTGCTTCTTGGAATCGATTCCACAGCCTTGCAACGACACTTCTGGCGACTCCAACAGCGTTCGCGATACTACGTTGTGTTTGCCCGGATTCAAGTCTGCCTATAATACGCCATGCCATGGATTCCGGTAAATCACGTTCTTGAGACATTTTCAAGTCACATTTTCTCAAAAAGAATAACTGAGCAATCGAATTTCACAGTTAAGGCAGTGAAACAGACGTTTCTGCAACATCCCGATTTCCGCCCTTATGTTCTTTTCTGGTTTTTGACGCCATAAACTTTGATTTGCATATGAAGGTTTCTTTTTATGTTTCCTGCTAGGCTTTAAATTATGGATGATTTATTTTATGTTACTTATCGGTGTAAGTATTTGCGTAATTTCGTTAAAACCATGTGCTCCCCTAATTGTTTTGAGCAGTCTATATATATATATATATACAGGATTTCCACCTCTATCCGTTACACCCCCCTTAACTTCTAAACGGGGACAGCTTAGGCCATACAGTTGGTGTCTAGGTATAGTAAATTGGCTATGCGCTACTCGATGAGGCAACTTACAACGTCACCTATCGGCAAATTTTGGAATTAGCGTTTTTATCTCAAAAACGGTACGGGATAGGGGAAAAAAGTCAATTACAAAGTTGTTCAGCATTATCGATTTAGTAAGAAAAGACACCTTGTGCACATTTATACTTAAAACAGAATGTAGAATATGAATATTTGTTTGGTCACGATTTCGAAAACTGTCATGTCATAAAGAGTGGAAGAAAGAAACTGAGACACTTTCCTATCTTTAGGATCATTTATTTATGTTGCTGAAAATGCAATTCATTAGCCACTTATAGAGAGTCTATGCTCACTTCTACCCAGACTTGGGTGTATATAATTTGAAGTGGCACTCTATTTGAATTTTATACAAACGCAGTTTATACATGAAACAATGTTTATTGAATTCGTTGCACATATAATTGGCTTTTACAGCAATAATCATACGTACTACTTGTACGGAATATAAATACAGCTTTCAAGAACAATATATTTTCTATACTCACGAACAGTAAGTCAAACCAGCAGTATTGCCACGTAAACTTCTGGCCCGCTAAGCACTAGCGCAGGATAACACCTTTTCAACCTTAACAACCTCCCTACGCTGCGTGGTATTTATACTAAGCGCGTATGCCGAAATTAGCATATCTAAAGCAGCTTCTTTAATTCACTCAAAAGTTCGATTCTTGTGAATCGAATCTTGTGTATACCTTACACTGGCCTCCCTCGAAAAAAAAATTAGGTAACTGAGGTCTGAACGGCTTCAGTTAACTAATTGAAAACGCGTGCTGGTCTGACTTTTTACATAATGGGTGGCAAAGCCAAAAAACCTTCCACATGTTGTGTGGGGGAAAAACGCCACTACCATTTTACAAAACTAACCCCGAAGGGTCCAGGTGACACCATCACACAGTGGATTTGCAGAGTTGCGGATACTGGGCTGGCCAACTGCGCCCTAAAAAACTTATTTTAGTTAAAATTGTCAACACAATTGCACAGCATGACATTTATTGACTGTATCTGCTCTCCCCCAATTTATAATGTACATGTGTTATTTTTTGTGAAGTTAGTACATTAGTGGTTAATTGGTATATTGTGCAGTATGTATTTTTTTCCTAGTCACTACATGTCCCCTTCAAAAATTTATAAAACAACAGTATGTCTTTTTTTTTTCAGTGCCTCACCACTTCCCCTCAAAATGTTTACAGTATGTACACTGGTGGAACTGCAAACCAATTTGGTTCGGTTTTATTAAAGGGTGGGAGTTAGAAAAAGATAATTGATACAAGACTTGTTCATGAATGCAGCAACTTCCTTGCACCAGTCTGTCCAATCCGTGGAACCTCTCTTGATGGTCGCAGTCCTAGTAAAGGGGTTCGTTGACCGTGTGGGCATCCTTCGTGCAGCAGGTCGTAGGTCCTGAGGCGCTGGTCCGGCTTGACGATGGACAGGAAGTCTCTTGGGAGGAGGCCAACCTTGCTGGGCGGCTGATATCTTGCGTTTCCTGTACTTATGCAAAGGAGCTTTAAATTGTCATTCTTCCTTTTCATAACCTTGTGTACCTTATGTGTGCCACGTTCATCCTTAGATGGAGGTTTTGTAGTGCACACTTTACTTTTCTCCGTACCTTTTAGAGTATAGGCATTAGATTTTAATGCAGATTCTATTGTTTCAAATTTATACGCCGCACCAACGTGTTTAGTTACTGGCTTTATCTCGATGCTTGTGTCATGTTTTTCAACAACCTGACTCTGTTTTTCGTATTTGTGCTTATACGACTTCTTGTTTACCGCCTTAATTACTTCAGTATTTGCAGTTTTAATGCTGGAACCTGAAGGCGCTTTTTCACGTTTTTTATCCCCCTTAACTTTAGTTTTATCCTCTTTTGACGAAAAAGTCTCTTTGAAACTTGCGATATGAGAATCGTTATCATTTAAATTCTTTAACACTGCTTCAGTTTTAGGAAGATTAAGCTTTTCGTACTGGTGCGTTTTAATGCAACCTGCGTCTATAACTTCCGAAGCATCAGCTAAACTACTTACAGTATAACTCTGTGTCAACTTTTCATCCTGACTCTCAGTATGGTTTTCATGTACTTTATTTAAAACCATATTATCAACCTGGCCTACAGCATCCTCATTCGGATGGAAACTTGAAATAATATCATCATTACCTAGCGAGTTCCTACTATCGTTTAAAGAATTTTTATTGTCGTCAACTAATAAGTATTCACTAACTTCCGTAACGCATACTTCGTCATCTACTAAATTTCCTTCATTAACAGATGTGTGAATATCATCTAAAATATCAGGTATAGCATTAATAATATCAGGTATAGCATTAATGAAGTGTCCGATGATTTATTTTCTAAACCACTAGCATTAGTATCGGCACTATTTTCAGAAATTGTACTGGAATTACCTCATCATTCCAGCTAGACTCACTTTCTTTATAAGCCACAAAAATACCCTGACTTTCACTATTCTCAAAATAATGATTACTGCTCGGACAAAATAATACATTTGACCAAACAGTTTCAACAGGTTGAACCATATCATGTGAATCAACTTGCCAGTGCAAGTAAGGTGCTTCCATATTATTTACTTTAAGAGCACTAATTTCATTATAACGCCGTGCGCTTCTATTATTTTGCCTGCGGTACTGCTTACGCTGCTGGTTTGAAACTCGCGAAAAATTTTGGCGCGGCTGTATAAAACTTCTCGTACCTGAATGACGGTGAGGGGTAGCGAAGAAATGTCTATTGTCATATTTAGCTAAAGCTTGAAGGAGGGTAACCTTGCTTGTAATTGTTTGATTATCTAAAAAATCTTGAACACTTGGCTTCAAACGTTGGATAACTATTTTTAAGATTACCGCTTCCGTCACCCCTTCTAAATATTCCTCACACTTGGAAATCTTTTCCGTAGCAAAATCTAACGCAGACTGACCTTCACGTTGCCTTAGCGAATAAATTTCCGCTTCAATTTCACTTTGATTAAAGGTCTTTGGAAAAACACTAAGAAACTGTTGCTTGAATGACAAATAGTCAAAAATCAGATTACTGCTTTGCATGCATGTGTACCACTGAAATGCACTACCTCTTAAAGCGGCTAGAGCAATTTTAAGTTTATCCCCCTCTGGGGTGCATTGTTGCTGAAAGTAATGCTCAATTTTCTTTAGGAATTGGCTTGAGGGGCCGCCATTGAAGGTGGCTTCGAATGGCGCAAAATGCTGAACCATAATTACGAGGAAAATTTCCAGCAGGATTTTGTTCTACAACACTCATTTTTAAATAGTATATAAGTACTTGCAACAATTTTATCAATATAAGTACACAGTACACAGTTTTTAATTTCAATTATGTTGTTCGTTACAAATTTAACGCTAACTACCAGGGTATATATATTTTCGGGCGCCAGTATAGAGAGTCTATGCTCACTTCTACCCAGACTTGGGTGTATATAATTTGAAGTGGCAATCTATTTGAATTTTATACAAACGCAGTTTATACATGAAACAATGTTCATTGGATTCGTTTGACATATAATTGGCTTTTACAGCAATAAGCATACGTACTACTTGTACGGAATATAAATACAGCTTTCAAGAACAATATATTTTCTATACTCACGAACAGTAAGTCAAACCAGCAGTATTGCCACGTAAACTTCTGGCCCGCTAAGCACTAGCGCAGGATAACACCTTTTCAACCTTAACAACCTCCCTTTTTTTCATTAATGACGCTGCGTGGTATTTATACTAAGCGCGTATGCCGAAATTAGCATATCTAAAGCAGCTTCTTTAATTCACTCAAAAGTTCGATTCTTGTGAATCGAATCTTGTGTATACCTTACACACTATACACATTTGCACTCTGGACCTCCGTGAGGTGGTCTTTTCGAAATTCGCTCTCGTTTCACGACGCCATAGTGTTGAAGATCACGACCAAACAAATGTTCTTTTTTTACATTCTGTTTTGAGTATTAATGTGCGCAAGGTGTCTTTTCTTACTAAATCGATGATGCTGAACAACTTTGTAATTGACTTTTTTCCCTTATCTCGTAACTTTTTGAGATAAAAACGCTAATTCCAAAATTTACCGATAGATGGCGTTGGAAGTTGTCTCATCGAGTAGCACATAGCCTTTTTACTATAGCTAGACACCAATTTTATGGCCTAATCTGTTACCGTTTAGAAGTTAAGGGGGGTGTAACGGATATAGGTGGGAACTCTGTATATATAAACACTGTGTTCACTCATAAGAACCCCTAACTCCAGTTCATTTTAAAAGGTTGGACTTGAACCTTTTTCTTCCCTTTTTAGCAATGAAAGAACAAATTAAAAGTCCTTTTGGATGAAACTGAAACTAAAAATTCTTAAAAAGGGATGTAAATTGCCTTTGTTTCCTATTAAAAATATAATTAAATTTGGGATTTCATTTGCATTAAATTAAAATTTAAAACATCGCCTTGCCACAGCTACAAGAACTTACATAGAATTTAAATTAATTATGTTCAGCGTGCAGATTGATTATGAGATTGTCTATGATTCACCACGTACAAGGAATCTCATAATCCATATTCTACGGTACATCACTTGAGAGAAACGTGAGTGAACAACTATGTTAATCATGGATGATTGTTTCGAAAATCCGGATTTCGGCGGTAACAGAATCCATTATTCTAGTAATACTCACCCTTATAAAGGTAGTAATATCGCTACGTTTTAGGATGGTAGATTTATATTACTGCAATCGGTGTGTAAGCTTTCACTTATTTACAGATTTTATAGAAAATAAGTAATACCGTTGCCACATTTCTCATTATTTTACATTCAAATGTAAATTATTGTAGATCAATGTAAATTAAAAATAGCTGTTTGATTTCCCTCGCACAAAAACCAAAAATACACCAGCAAGATTATCAGCCGTGATTTCAGTTCTGCATCGTTTTCTGTCATGTATTCGTAGGTACTAACAAATCTACGAATTTACTAACAATATGGACAGCCTTTATTATTCTGAGTCTTTAACATCCTAATAGATAACATGAGTCATAGCGACTGCAGAAGCCTCCTTCCGTTAGTGATGAATGGTTTGTTGCGAAAGTTTCCGCTAGGTAGCGCTACTGTGCTTAAACGATATAGATGACGTTAGGTGGCGCTGCTTGACTGAGATAATCTCGCACCCTTTTTACCTCAATTACCGTAAGATTGAACCGTAAGATTGATTGATTTACTTTGTGACGATTTTAAGTTTTTTCCTGTGCCGATCAGTCTTAAAAGCAGCCCAAAACGAACAATTGCACAACATTGGTACATCCTTTCCTTACGTAGTAATGTATTCCGCTAACCCGGAACTTTAATTGCCATTTAGAAATTAAAGGTAAAATGCGTCACAACGATTCTCCGCCGAGTGGGGCCACTTTGTGACATCTGTGTTTTCGCCTTGAAATCCAAGAGGAAAAATTACTTGACACAAAGTTGGATAGTAAAACGCTTATCAAAAGCATTATACACAATTATATATACATATTAATTATATTGGATAGCTTTATCTATATCTTTGACATCAAAGAGACCTCGGGTGCCCAGAACAGCCATCAGTTCTTTGAGAAGATGAGGAAATTCGTCTTTCGGCACATTTTGCTCCTTCGGTTAGTTTTTTTTCCCCAGATAGTCAATACTTCTTTCTCTCCTGTGGTGTTTTAGAGGATGGAAAAATGCAACAGCGGCTGGAGGGGTTGGGTCTACTTTATAGATTATTTTGTGACAATATCAATGTGTCACAAAGTAACCCCGTCACCTTTCGATATTTAGGTTATGTTCACATAGCTCTCGGAAATATCACTACACAAAAGTTATAGTGCTCCCCAATCGAACCAACATATTGACAATAAAAAATAATTACCTGTGGTAGTTGGTTGTATAAGGTGCTGACCTTCCGCACACAAAGTTTCCGAAATTTGAGTCAATAGCTTTACAACAGGTTTGAACAATACACTGGCCAGCGAAGACAAATGGCGGTCAGAAGCTTGGGACACTGGCCACCAGGTGTCTCTGTATGTCGGACAAGCTTCTGGCGCTGTTCTTTGCCTACCTGTTATCAAGATCCGAAATACGAAAAAATTACGATGTGTCACAAAGTTACCCCTGCAGTCAAAATGTAACCCAGTAGTACATGTTAATTTACATATTGATTCAAACTATATAGATTTAGATTTTGATACGGTACGATAGTTCCTATTTCGAAAGAGCTCGAAACTCGTATTCTGGATTGGGTGTTTTAACCCTTATTTACATTGTTTTTGTGTTATTAAATTAATTGCTTGTTATGTTTATCCGTGCATCTAATTTATTTTGATTATCCCTTCATTTACCACTGAGATACTTCCGATTTGCAACACGTTAATGAATAAGGCCAGTGTAGACACCACATTATTGTAAATTATTCGATTAGGGGGTATGCATGAGTGGTTACAGATTATCAAGTAGGCTGACAAATTAAGTTTCTCTCAAAATTTCACGATGTAATACCGGAATCATGGTGCACTCTGTGAATCGTTTCAAGTTATAATGGTGACAAAACATTGTTCCCCGTGATTAAGCTCGGTCCTTGTGCATTTTCAAGCCGATGTCCACGATACAAATATGATCCTCACTTAATCAGGAGAAGCACGAGAGTCCCTAAAATTTAGGACTTGAAAATGGGAATTTCATTCTATTATATAGAGCAGTGGTAGCCAACTCACAGCAATTTGGGGGCCACTTGAGAAAAATACAAATGACGGTGGGCCAACTGTAATTTCGGAGCGAATTTTAATGTCTGCTGTGCTGAAGTCGAAATTGCCTTCCTCAAATATCAAATTTTAACCTTAAATTGATTTTGAAAATTTAAATTATTTAAAATACACATAAATAAATAAATAAAGGGCCCTCAAAAAAGACCGACTTAAAAATAACCTTCTTTGGTGCTTAATTGTCTTTTATACAGAAAAATGTGGGGATAAAATAAGTATCTAGATCAAGGGTGTCCAACCCGCGGGACGCATGCGCCCCAAAGCAAGTATTAGTCTGGCCCAGAAAGAGAGCTCAAAGCGAAAATTAAATATCAATAATCCGCCTCGGCGTTGATGGCAGGGGGCCATTGCAGATTTCACTTTGTTCCTTCAACAAATCGACAATGCAGCATTTTAAATATCATTTAATTCTATACAAAATTCTGTATGCATTTTCTGTATATTATTTTCATTACAAAAATTAAATGTGAAGTTTTACACATTTAAGATTTCATATTTGTAATGATATTAAAATTAGCATAAAAAATTAAACTCCATAAGCACACAATCTCCATGATCTTATGAATACATTCACGAACAAGGTCATTATAAATATTATTAGAGAGCGAACTCGCACATTTTGTCTCATCAAACTATTTCCAGGAGAATTGACGAACTTGGACGAAATATATCGAAAATTATTTAAAAAGTAAAGCTTCTAAGTTTAAGTTTTTCTCTATGTCGATGGATGAAAGTACTGACGCTACTGACACGGCTCAATTTGGAATTTTTATTAGAGGTATAAATGACGAGTTTATTGTAACTGAAGAAATGGCTTAATTAGTACAGTTAAAAGACAATACAACCTTAGGGCGATTTATATGAAGCAGGGAAGAAAACCTTGACGCGATTCTCATTAACTCTTGCCAACATATCTGGTATAGTAACTCGTTCCCCAGCTGTGATAGGCAAAAAAGAGGGACTTGTAAATTAACACTAGAACCGCGGCCCTTTCGGCAAAAATAAACAGTCCATTTGCATCTTTGCTACTCCCTTTACAGTCGCCATAGATATGCTGCTAGAAAATTTTCAAATGGAATGCATAGCGTTACACTCTGACATCCAGCTTAATTCAATCAAGTCTATGTTGGACTTTTATAAATAATACCTGCCCAGAGGTAAATATCCCTAACTGCATAGTCATGTGTTATTCATGTCATCATTGTTTGGAAACACGTGCATCTATGAACATCTATTTTCAAGAGTGAAGAACATTAAGAGTTAAATTAGAATCAAAATATCGGAGGAACATCTTAACAACTCCATGAGAATCTCAACTACTTGAATTGACCCAGATATTTATGCATTAGTTTCCTATATTGGTGCATTAGTATGACTCCTATTGTTATCTTTATAATTATAAATAAAATTTATAATGAAATATGTTAACTATGTATTATACTTTTTTTACTCACTAACTATTTTTAATGTTAGGTATATTTTTTATGTGGCCCAAAATAATTCGTCTTCTTTCAATGTGACCCAAGGAAGCTAAAAGGTTGGGCACCCCTGATCTAGACGAAACATAAAGTTAGACTCCGAACCGGGACCGATATTTTTCCATTCAGTAGTTTTCCCGAATTCTGTGCTTAAGTTGTGTCATTTTAAAATATTTTATTTTATTTTCCTAATTTTTTAATCTGAAATTCAAAGGACGTATTATACATCGCTGCTGAAATTGAAAAAAAAGCGTAATAATTACAAGATAAAAAGAACTTTTAATATACCATTTTTTTAATTTTCTGTTGAATCATATAAACGTGACAATTCTATGTATTAATAAATACTTTAAAAAAATTTTTATGAATTATCCCGTCAACTTGAAAGAAAATGAAATTAATTGGAAGTTAACTTGTGTTTAACTTTTCGTTCCCGTCTCGGCGGATAGATGGCTGCACCAGTCTACAAAACAAAATTAACTGAAAATCAATTCAATTCTGCTTAAAAATGGCTAAAAGTATTTAAAAATGCATTGTCGTCGTGTTCTGAGCTATTCTAAAAGTTTCAAATGTCTAGCTAGTTGGGAAGTTAGTTAAAAATCGATTGCAAGATTTGTACTGGACAAACATACACACAAACAAACAAGAAAGCAAGTTAATAAAAACATAGTAAAAATCCCCAAGTGGTAGCAAATCAGAGTAGAAGTATCTATAATGTCATAACCTCTGAACTTATGTGACGGAACCTATTTCATATCTATCTATTTTAGATGTTACTGTATTCCCCCCAAATCGGGGTCTATTTTGCTGCACGAAATGCAAACAAACTCTGAATTTTAGAACTATATTGACATCCCAGGTTTGATAGATTAAAAGGAGGACTCACAATAGAATGGTCAAAACTAGAATAAAACAAAGTCCATTTTATCCATGGGTAATACTGCCAAGATACAAATTAATTAAAAGTTGTTTTTAACCTTGATTTTAAAGATGCGGGTGATATCTTTAATAAATACGAAATACACTTATTTCAAATCTGATTTAAATCAGTTAGTTAATGTTTGTATGGAATGATTTTTGTACCAATTTTAGAAACTTCTTAAAATAATAAGGCAGTTTTTAATTTTAGGATAATCATAAATTTTTGAGGAATGAATATACAAGTTTTCGAGGCTATATTAAATTTCTTATAAAAATTATTTAGAATTAAACTTAAATTACTTTTAATTTAATCGATTTCAGTGCGACTGGGTAACTATAATTTATTTCAAAATGAAATTATGCAAAATATCAGAATTAGTTAGAATATGGTACTTAAAAGACTAGAAGATTGACATCTGTAACAAGTTTGAAAATCTAAAGCGTTTTGAGAATTTTCATACCATTAATCCAGTACTAAAAGATGAAATACTGAAAATCCTAAAGAAAGCATAAGAATTTAAATCCTTTCACTTAAGAAATAAATTCAATGGGATAGTAATTTTTATTTAATATTTAAATTAAATGAATAGTATTGTGGATTGGTTTAAAAGATAAATTTAAGCGTGGAAAGTTCCGAGAAAAATCAAATACCAGAAGAATTAACATTTTCTTTAGCAGATTTCAAATATTCCTAAAACGAGTTCTACCATTTTAAATAGATATCCGAAAATGAAAAAATTCACACACAATGCATTTGGTATAGCAGACAGATATGCCGTCTTTAATAAAAATTGTGTGAGGTTGGGTGGAAGAGTGCTATTGAATCCCCCCCCCCCTTCAGATGGCATTTAGGAAAGGTTTTCATTTTAATAGGAATAAAAATATGATAATTCATTTTTCTAAAAGACTGTTTTAGTTTTATAGAAGAGTTCTCTAAATTGAAAACTTAAACATTTAATTATTTGGGTTCACTTTTATAACTTCTGTGTGAGATGTGTTTATTCAAAGAAATTGTATGTTTAAACTTTTTTTTGATTTTTCTAATCCCCCCCCTCCCTTAAAAAAATAGGGGTTGCATTCTACTGTCTGTTACTTTGTCAATCTATTACGGACAGTTATGCATGTCTCGCAGACTCCCAAAGCAGTCTTGAGCGGTTTCACCCTGATTAAAGATTATATCAGGACACAGCCTGCGAATACGCAAGAGCATTGCACAATTCCCACCATTTTTGGGGAAAATGAACAGGTTCACATTAATATTTTATTTGGATTCATTCAGCTTCAATTACGCCATTTATTTTTGGTAGCATTATTCCGACTAGTTTATGAAATTAAAACGCTGAAACTAATAGAATTTTTACGAATTTACATTTAATTATTTTTGACTAAACATTACCTTATGGCAAATTAACGTCTCAATGTTTATTTGCATTTAGATAACATACCATATCAGTCATGTATAATAATCCTTTCAGTTCTTAAGATTCAATCCAAAAATTCGAACACTCCAACAATGCGGGGACATTGCATGAGAGAGGAAAATTCCTCATACACTGCTTAATCTACTCTTTTCCTATTCAACACTCGTAAATCTGGATTATGCCCGAGCCAACAACGTAGAAATAAAAACCCATCATCGGGGTAGCCTGATTGGTAAATAGATTCGGATACTCAAATGACTTCATTTTATTGAGGTATAAAGTTGCCGAGACTGAATCAAGCTAAAGCACTCCTGCTGCTTCATCCATTCATGATGAAATCATTCCGTTTGTAAACAAATTAGAGGAAGTAAGTTGCAGGCTGGCGATGACTTGGCGGCAACCAACGTAGTAACTGAATATCTAAGCGAGGTAGACATGGATATGCAATGGATCATTGAACTGTGTAAGCCTAACGTTGTTGACATTGCGGTTCATACTTTTAGGTACCAAAAATGTTGTTATGTGAGTGAACACGCCTCCCAGCTGACACATGGTACAAAAAAAGGCTTTACCGTGAGGCAATACATCAATAAGTGTTTGTAATAACTTAAAGATTCGGTTTTATTTTAATGATTCTAAGGCAAACTAAGAGTTGTACAGCAAGAGAAGTTGTTTAAATTTTGTTGACGCATTCCATTCTGCGTGCAGCAGCAGCCATCTTGAATTGCGATATATTTCTACACTTGGTTCTGAGTGGTTGATTGATACCAGTTTCTGGGCAATGCACCCGGCATTTTCTATACTTATGCCGGGTAGCTTGAAGAAATGTCTGCAACGATAGCAGATTCATCCAACTTCATTCCAGGTGACCTGTTTAAAGACTTCTCTGTGCGCGATGCAGCATGAAATTATGCCGTATGGTATGAGCTTAACTGAGGCGACCTTATATAATAAATGCTGTATCTCGAGGTTTATGCTGTTGACAGTCTCTATTACGCGTCGCCGCTTCCAAAAGTTACTTCTTTCCCAGTGTCCTTGTGGTAACGTGCTGGCTTTCGGTGCTGAGGGGGATCGTGGATCGAATCCTGGCGTGCGCCATTAAATACCTCCGTGTCTAGGCCAGTTATGGGCACGTTAAAACCGCGAACCGGAAAGTCCCTCTATGAAGGTCAGAGATGGTGGGAGAAGGTGTGATTCTCCTAGATGTCGCCCCTGGGGGTGCTCGGTCAAAATTGAGGTGGCAACTAGCTAAGACGGATTCCGACCCTTGTGGTGCTATTCAAAACCGGAGTCGCACGGCCCGTAGCCTATATGGACCTGGTCTGGAATTACGTTCCAGCCAGGGGGCATAAGAAACAACAACAACAACATCATCAACAAAACTTCTTTCCCAATGGTACTCAGGCTCATTGCTCAGTAATAAGGTCCACTTCGCACAAAAATCACACGGCAATTTGGCCCACCGGTAAGTTCGATTGCACATAATTCCCACGCAAAATCACGAGGTAATTTGGAAACACTGTCAAATTCAATTGCATACAGTGTTCGAAAATCTTGTCATGTAAGCTATGCATACGATTTTGTTGAGTAATCACTTAGATTTAAATCCTGTTTCCTGAAAAGAATCGTCCATTACCACCTAGAACCCTAATCTGTTAACCCTAATCATAAATTCATTTAGGGAACTTAAAATCTTAAATCATCAGACCATTTAACAATCTTCCATCGCCAGAATCTTAACAAATTGAAGTTGTCCAATAAATTTCCGTGTTTTCTTGTTGCTATACAGCTGTTCAGTTTCAAGACAGTAAGGCATCGTGGAAAAGTCCTTACCGTATCGATTAAAAGCAGTCTAACATTTATCGGATTTAGTTTTTGGAAAATTACTTTTAATTTTTATTGCTGATGGACATAATTTCTGTAATGTGTAATTCTTTAAAATTGTATGTATGACTGCGCATGGATGTTAGGATAACACTTAGTATATCAAATGCTTTGATATATTATTCCCGAAGTCCAAACTTTTATAAAAAAAGCAACATTAATTTCCAGTTATTTATTCTTTCCTATTAATGTAAGTGAGGAAGCAAAATCGGAATCCAATGGAACCCCGATTTGCACAGGCAGACAAATGTCTACATTTTAACATGATAGCGATTAACAACGGAGGAATAATCAGAATGAGTATCCCAGTGTCGCACCATAATCTTTGAAACCTCAAATACTTTCGTGTTGTAAGAGCCTGTTCATACTGAATGCGCATGGGTACGTTAGGATAGCACTTTAGTACATAAAATGCATTGATATATCATTTCCGATGTCCAAACTTTTAGAAAAAACTCAGCATTAATTTCCAGTTATTTATTCTTTCCTATTTACGTAGTTGAGGAAGCGAAATCGGAATCCAATGGCAACCCGATTTGCACAGACAGGAAAATGTCTACATGTTAGCATGACAGCGATTAACAACGAATGAATACTCAGAATGAGTGTCCCAGAGTCGCATCATAATCTTTGAAAACTCTGAGGCCGTCTGCACACGGGGCAACTCAAAAGAAACTGATAACTGACTCAAATCACAAACCAGTCCGTGATGAGTCGCAATCTATGTAATTGAATGGAGCCACGCACACGACGCAACTGGTTACAAACCCGCCGGACGGGTTTGTAACCAGTTGCGTCTTGTGCGTGGCTCCATTCAATTACATAGATTGCGACTCATCACGGACTGGTTTGTGATTTGAGTCAGTTATCAGTTTCTTTTGAGTTGCTCCGTGTGCAGACGGCCTTATACTTTCGTGTTGTAAGAGACTGCTCATAGTTAATCCGCAGCATTACGTTGCGTTACTCCGTAACGGTCCGGATTACGGAGATTACGATCCGGAGTAAGGAGATCCGTTAAGATTCTACGCTAGCGAGTTCAAAGTGTATGGAGAGGAAAAATTGCCAAACTCTCCCTTTTGAAAGAAGACTCAGAAAACTTTACAAGAAATATTTTACACATTAAAACAGGGAAAACATATTACGAAACAGGAGGTATTATGTTCAAGTAATGAATTCTACACTTTCAACCCAAGACAGTAATTTTCCCACTTGAAAACATTTACACTTACATTAACTTCTATAAATGTGTTTTGCAGGAGTGCATATAAACAGGTTGTAGACGTTTGCTCGTTGATATGCATGAGTGCATATGAATGCTAGATGTATGCATAAATTTTTACATAATTTATTTTATTATTTATCTGTAAACATAAAAAGATCCTATGGATTTTACTTATGAAAGGGTAATTCACCAAGCCGGCAACAATATTTCAAAGAAAATCCATATTCTTCACTCTCATCGAAACTGCATAAATAACAAAATCCAAAAAAGTCTGCAATCATCGGGGCTAAAAATTAAATTACGTAAACTATTTTTCTCTAAAAGTTCCCGAAGCACTTAGACTTTAGTTATTGATTTCAGTGTTTCTCTTGCTCTCAGACGATTGTCTTTTAAACGGATGAGAACCCAAGAATATTTCCCTAATATTCTTGTTAGTGGGAAAAGTAAACTACGGCCGAAAAAAATTTTGAACTCTAGTTTAGCTCTTTGCTTTTTATTCAAAATTATTTACTTTTCGTTTAATCATCTTGGAATTTCTCTCTCTTTTCAAGAGGAATTCAAAATTTTAAAGATGACCACCCGCAGCGCAAAATTCTTTCTTCTCGGATGAAAATGTCAAATGGTGATTGCTTTCATGCAGAAAATTTACTTGCTTTTGTTTAAGATTTATGAAAAGAGATTTCGCTTCTTTTAAATGTTAAAAAAGAGGAATTACTTTAACCGTGAGTGACATTGTTGGATGTTGTACGTTGCGTTAGATTATTGGTAACACATTATGTAATAACTTTCTCAGCTATGCTTTATGATAAGTATTCGCCTGAAACAGCCATTTAATCAGTTAAATAAAATGTTACAATATAACGTCTCTAAAGTAATTTATAACAGAAAGTTTATATATATATATATATATATATATATATATATATATATATATATATATAGAGAGAGAGAGAGAGATGACTTATTAGTATAGAATATTTCCTTATATTAAAGATATGATTCCTAATGAGAAACTATTTTGCTTATAAGTTACAATAGTAAAAGATAGCATTTATTATTAAAATTGTTTTCTAATTCTAATGGTTTGAAATGGAATTCTCAAAAACATGTTATCCTCACATCTCTAGGGTAGTTAAGTTTGTAAAATAGAGATCGAGATCAGGATTCTGTTCTCTTGTTAAGTAGACCGTCGTTATAACGTTATTACACGTTACATTACATTGTCTAATAATTTCTGCATACTGTTTTAAATATAGGTAGTTTCAAGGGCCCATTTTTTGCGTAATTATCGTCATTTGTCTTATAAAGGTTAAACCATTTACAGCAGTTATACTTCCCCATACGATGTATGTGGAGGGATTATGAAATCGAGGAAACAAACAGAAATTTTTAAAACAAAACTAAGTTGTAAAATTAACATATATTAAATCATTTATTACATAGATTACTTTTGTTCATATTTTCATATTTCTTCTATTCAGAATACATGCGCTACCCAGCTTACAAATAACGTGAACTGAATTAAACTCAAGTCACATAATTCTCATCCTAAAGTACACATATAATGGTAATATATATATATATATATATATGTGTGTGTGTGTGTGTGTGTGTGTGTGTATATACACTATCTGGCCAAAAGTATCCGGACACCCCCCCTAAAGAAGTGGATCTGGCAGGTGACGTAATTTGATGCGTAACCGAAAGCTATAAAAGTGTTGGTAGTGGTTTGTCAGGTCATATTTGTGCGTTTGGGAGACAATGTGTAAGTCAAAGGAGCTTAGTGACATTGATCGTGGCATTATAGTGGGATGCCAGCTTTGTGGGAAATCAGTTCGTGAAATTTCGGACATTCTACAGAAGTCAAAAGCCACTGTGAGTGATGTAATTGTTAAGTGGAAACGTCGAGGCAGTGAAACTGCAGAAAAACGAAGTGGCAGGCCGAAAAAAATTAGTGAACGTAGCCGTAGAACTCTGAAAAGGGTAGTGAAACAAAATCGCAAGTCCTCGTTGATTGAAATCACTCAGGAGTTCCAAAGTTCATCAGGCGTTAGTGCTAGCAGCAGGACTGTTCGTCGAGAGTTATCTGAAGAGTTTCGACGAATGAGAGTTTCGACGAATATCTGAAGTCAACCCAGAAGTGTGCAGGCTGTCATCGATGCAAAAGGAGTACCAACATCATATTAATATATGCCTCAGGACTCTCCGAGTCCGTACCACTGGGCGTCCGGATACTTTTGGCCAGATAGTGTATAAATATATTTATGTATGTATATACTGTATAAGGAGACAAAGTACGATTGTATCAGAAAACGATTAAAGGAAGAAGGGAAAAAAGACGGGGAAGAACTCGATATCGTCATCATCATTACTTTGTAGATTAAAAATGGTCACCCTTTTAACTCCATCATACATTTTGTTATCAGGCGAGTATAATTTGCGTCCAAAGCCAGCCTCGATAGAAGATTTCTGTCTTGCATAATGCTGTCAATCGGGAGAATTCAAGAGGGGCTTCAGGATTTTTTGAGGGAATTCCTTTTAAAATTTTAAAGACATCCATTAAATAGGAGACTTTTAGTACGGTTTTAATAATTTTCGATAATTTCGTTCTTTATTTTAGTATTTCGTTCTGTCAGGTCGTGAAAAGTGATCTAAGTTCCCCGATTAAATCCGGGGATTTAAGTCCTTCGGTTTGCACCAGGGAGTTTGTGGGAGTTTGGAATTGCGTTTAAACTGATGGTGCAGTTTTTTAGCTTTTGTGTAGAAAAAGATGTCTGTACGTAGTACTCATAAAATACAGTGGAAGTTATAAAAGTTAGACTGGATTAGTTGTTTGGTTTGAAGCGTTACAATTACCTTTTGCCGCTCGAGGGCTAAACTTATTAGGACCTACAGCCTAAAACCGAACCCAAACGGCTTTAAACACCCATGATTATCGCTGGATTCGAACACAAAGACTGATTACCAATACAGAGTAAATCAAAGGCATTTGGATTAAGGCCTGCCGCACGCTAAGAAAGCGCTTATCTGAAACACACGTGTCTTACACAACCTGCGTTGAAAAAAACAGTTATTTCTGCGCCGAGGTCTTACACCAATCAGACACGAGACATGAAAGCGCCGTTTTATCGCTGTCTCTTCGGTGTCGGAGAATTAAGGATAATGTGGGAAAATAATTCTTCATTTTTTTAATAAAAAAATTATTATTATTATTTCTCAAAAATACTGTTCCTCGAATGTACAGTACATACCTACATGTATTACATCATTAGTAAAAAATGTGATGCAATATTCTGCAATACTGCAAAAAATTACGACACAATAATAAAAATGTATGTTGCAATTGTTTCGATATCCACACGATAAATCGAATAAACCTTCATTGACTCCAGAAATGGCTTCAGCTTTTCATAATATTAATGAAGGACTACACCAATTAGAAACAATGGATCTAAATGAAGAAAGATTCACAAGTGTGAATCGTCATATTCAGGAAATCTGGCTTGCTACCAGACAATACACAAGGAAAAGAAGACACAAACTGTTCAAACTACCTTGGATAATTTTGTTAAAAAAACTTCCAACGTATCTTCTGTCGCAAATTCTGAACCAATGGATTGTACTAACATAATAAGTAGTGATGACGAAGAATAATTTATGTCTTCTAAATACAATGCATTTTAAATTACGTATGTATGTATGAAAGTAAAAAAAAGTATTATGTAGATATAAAAAAAAAATTTTTTTTGAAACTCGACTTACGACCAACTCAAATTACGACCAATGTCTCGGTCCCTATCTCTGTCGGAAGTCGACGAATATTTGTATACTGGGTATCGTTCTCAGCTGCCACGCATTGGGCTTGGGTTCAAATCACGAATAAGGCCTGCTGGTTTCATTGTTTTCCCCCTCACAGGGAGCAATTCTGACTCATCTATATGGTGCTTTCAGAATGAAGTATCCAGAAAAACTCCGCGGATCTTCATGGTACAGTATCAGAGGTGCCTCCCATCAGAGACAAGTGCCTGCCGCAGCGGGAAGAAAAAATATTTTAATGTGTGCTTTCTAGTAGTTATCCAATGCAGCTTGTGCCAGACATGCTTTTTTCATACACGCGCTTTGTCAGTGGACGGCAGGCCTAAGACGGAAAGACATCTTACAGGATTTTCAACTGAGATAGTCATGATCTAGCCAATATAAATGTATATGAATTTAAATTTCCTCTAAACATTGGTATTAAAGATGTGGTAAACATCTGTAACAAATACACCAACGAATCAAGTTTCCAATAAATAGATTTGAAGTAGAGTGTTATTTTTATGAAAATTTTAGAAACTTTTGAAAAATTGAAAGGGAGTTACTAATTAATAAATACTGCTCACATTGTTAAGAAAAATGTATACAAGAAAGCCTAAGGGTTCTATAATTACAAGAATTCAATGATTTTTAGGAATTGTTTAAGACGGTGCGCCTCAATTTACGACCGTGTTCTTTTTTCTACAGTGCCATATTTTACTCCATCTCATTATTTTTAATTATTATTTTCTTGAAATAGTTTTCATTAATAGTTTTCAGGTTCTTATCCTTTCTACAGTTTATAAGCAAAACTTGTGTATTTGTTAAAAGCTACAGAGAGCTCCGAATACGCATATTTTATTGTTGGCAAGCATTTTACTCTAAATCTTTCATTCATCATGGTTCTATTATAAGTATCGTGTGTAAGCACGACTGCAACCACACATAGAGTTTTTATTCCTTAGATTATTAAATGAATAAGCTTTCAGCAACAATGACAAATTCTTCCAGGTAAATGTTACGTAACTGTGTCGCAAGATGCAGTGAACATATAGATTTTAAGAACTCAGAGAGCAAATTTTCACGGAGCAAACTAGATTTTATGGAGCACGCTCCTATTTTATTTCTTGTCTCTTTAAGTCTGACATCTTAGGTGTGTAATAGGACATTGTGTCTCAGGAGATATAAACTTTAATGTCGCGCTTATAGGAAAAGCGATAAACCTTAGAGAAATGAGCAATGAGAGCGATTACTCTGATATTTCGCAACAAATACTTACCAAAGAACGTTTGTTGCGAGAAAGCTCTTTTTTACCTTTTGAATACTACTGAAAAGATGTCCCTACGTCATTGAGTTTTCTTATTTCGATGATGATAATGCATGTGAGAGCCATCAATTTTTTTTTAAAACTATATCACAACAATATTTTAAAGATTTAATGTCTTAAGCTTAAAAAATCAATTCTTATATACACACATAGTTTTGAATTAATAATTAATTTTATTAGCGTTCCACTCCTTTCACCTTGTGATAAGAGAATGACAAACAGCCGGGATTTCTCAGATCGACAAAAGTATAATGATCCAAGTTCCTATACGATTTGAAAATGAAGCATCGTCTTTCTTGTAACGTTAAGTGTCTTGTTTTGTTGGCTACTTGTCCACAAGGGTACCAAGGTTAATGTGTTGCTCTACCTACACCTACACCTACACCCAGGTGTACCCGCGGGAGAGTTTTGCTTTCCCAAGGCTTTTCAGTAAAGCAAGTATTTAGAACTGGAGGCATTGCTTGCTGCTTTAATACATAAAATGAATTATACATGGCTGTATACCAAAACAAGAGAATTTTTTAGCTTGCATCAAATGAAGGTCATAGTATATTGCATTTTTCCTTTTTTATGCTGTTTCTATCTACGAACATTCGATTTTACGGAAGTCTTTCGTTCTATCTTTGAGTTCGTAAAATAGCGATTCTACACTGCGATGACACAAAGCTGCCTTACGTGTGTACATTAGTTATTGTATCAAAGTGTTCCCCGCTGTGCCTATTGTAAGGTAACCCTCACAGTCATGCGTTCCTAAACTCCATGCTCTTCTTTTAATACTTGTATATACGGTATTTTAGCAGTTCAATAACCAGTTTTGTTGTTTTGTTAAGGAAAACTCCCCATCCTGCTCTTTCCAGTTTCCTTCGCGTTAATGGGTTTTTTTCATGAAATATAATACGGTTTTTGGAGTTTTTAGTGGTTGTTGTTTAATATCGTAATGTATCTCAGCGTACTATTTTTATCTGAGGGGGGATACCCTCATTTCTGACAGGGTTTTTGGTGTCTATGTGTCATGTAGTTTTTACATCCCAGATTTTGCTTTTCTTTTTTTGTTTTATTCGGGGGTATACACAATAGCATATTTTAATCTTAGTCCTTTTTCTCTCAACGATTAGTTCCAAGGTTGGCTCAGCATGTTCTAGAAGATCATGGGCCATAAAACCTAAAACAATCAACCAGCAAACATTGAAGGATTAACATGTGAGGTAGATCCACTCCAAGTTAAGCTATCTGCATTTAGCAGACAATAGTTGTGAGGCCTGTGAGTTTTAGAGTGTGTTTCCTGAGGCTGAAATCGGTGTTAGTAGCCATTCAGATCAGCTTCAGACTATAGACATCGGTTTTTTAACGCCTAGTGTAGCCAAAAATTACCACATCATTTGAAAAACTAGGCAACCAACATATCTGCTTAAATCAAAGGTTTCGGAAATGTTATGTGATTTGGAAGTCACACGGGAGATTGAAAGTGGGATAAGATGGGTGTAGGGGAAGATGGAATAGAATAGAGATGTTTGGGACACTGGAGGAAGGGCATTCTCCAGGAAAATGTCGGAATTGATAGAAACAATTGGTTCCACCTTTTTTTTTAACGTAAGGATAAGATAGAGAATCATGTTATAAAGTTTTCAGCCATTGGTCCAACGTATCTTCAAATGGTCAGAAATCTTTTCAAATCAGAATTCTTTTACAGGGAATATATTTTAATCCAGGGTAATAGGACTGTGTATTCTTATTTAAAATTGCAACACTGATATTATTCTCTTTCTTTCTTCATATCTCCTTAGTGTAGACTTTGGGACCCAATAGAGAAATTATTTTGTGATAAAGTATAGTAAAATTTTCTTCAGCGGTGATGTTTTTAAATATGTAAGAGTTATGTGTTCCAGTATTTTAGAATCTTTCCCTCACAACCTGGTATGAAATTGTTAGTTAGGCTTAATTTTTTTATGGAACACAATACTTATTTACATAATAATCTGATAATCGAAGTAAAAACAGAACTTCAAAAAAAAGTTTTTTTCTTAAGTTTCCCTTCAAAAAAAGCTCTTGAAAAAAACCCATATAATCACCAATTTAAATGAAAACTTATCCATAAGCTTTGTGTATTCTATGTACTTATTTTATACCACCGCAATCTTTTTACTATTCACAGCAAGGCTCTATAATCATTTTAAAAATAGCTATACCAACATATTTATAATGAAGACCATATGATTTAAATCCTTTCGATGGGCAAACTCACTTAGTAGGAATAATGGCTGCAGAACGGAATAAATTAAATTTGCAAGAATAGAAAAGAATGCAATTTTATTGAAATTCTCTCTCGTTTAAAATTGATTGCTGCCATTAAAGAGAGGTGCAAAGGGAGCAGATTTTTCGGTAGTGAACGGATAACCTATGATTCGATGATTTTTAATGCTCCCATTTTTGGCAAAGAAATGAATCCTTTCGTACCGCCAGAACTGAAGAAAACTTTATAACCAGTGTTTGTTTCCCTCTACAAAACCTTTTGTGGCATAGTACTGGGGTGCACATTTATATGGCAATGTTTTGGTTTACTGAAGTATTCAAAATATTGAAAGGATCATGAAGTGCTATGTGATGTCTCAATAATAAGAGTTCAGCTTCACGCTGTGTTGACATTTGACTTTAAAAAATCGAAGAAACACGAAAAATTGTCGTGCCCCAGGCGTAAAAAATTAAGCCAAAATTAAAACAAGGATACGGATTCCTACGTTGTGCACGCTATTGTATTTGTCAAAAGAATATATTACTTTCAAGCAACTAAACATATTAAATACTTATTCACGTCACCAACTCGACTCCAGACACACGACTGAAATTTAACTCAAACGTTACTGCTATACATAGACATGGCTAATGACTACAATACCACAAATAAAGACGCTAATCTTTCCTAGAAAAATCTCAGAGTTCGTATTTTTTTGTTAAAAATTCTCATATCTAGCCACTACCAAATTTCCTGCGTGTTCCAATCACTTTTCATGATACCCAACAAATGATCTCAATCTGAAATCTTTGCTTTTAGATGGCTTGACCAAAATATGCAGTTCCCACATTCTTCTAATAATGATCTGAACTGTCTCCTTCAGTTCCGTTCAGTCAAACTGAATTTAACTTTTTCAATAATGAATGACATTTCTTAAAATTTGTTAAGTACAAGGACAATCGTTGAAAGTTACAAGAAATGAAATAATGAAAAAATAATACGTCAAATTTTATAATTTCGTCAATATGATAATGTAATATGCATTTTGTTTGCAGACAAAAGCAATATTATTTAAAATATATATAAAAAAACTTTCACAAATTTAGCTCTTATAATGAAGGAGATCTTACTTGAGTAAATAACGCGAGGCTTTTCAATTTTTGAAATCAAAAGAATTACATTACTCTATTAAGTAATACCACAAGTATGTATGCTGATATACTTGTTGTACAAAATGAATTTTTTTGTAAAATATAACTGTTAACAGTAAAAACATTTGAGACATTTTTATGGATAATAACAAAATATTGATTTATGTCGTTTAAGACAATTTTTGCTTTATTTGAGATGTTATCTTGCAAACATAAATAGAGATATGCTTGTTAACATAAATAGTTTGATAAACTTAAAATTTTTTAAACCTTACGTTACTCAATAAATCACTTTGAGAAGTTAACGTTCATATTTACGTGAGTGTAGGATGTCATTTATATAAATATTAAACATGGTAGGGAGAAGAAGTCTACTTGAATACTGCGACGAATATCGTTCATACAGAAAGAATATTGGAAAATATCTTTAATAAATGTAGTACACGTGAAATATCTCAAATAGTTTGTGGATAACGACTAACTTACCCTTGATAAATTTTTGGTTTACAATTCTGTATACTGAAGTTTTTGTTGTTTTTTGAGCAACTTTTATTTAATAAATTTGTAATCCCACGTGTTTGAAGAGGTAACATTTCATTTCCAACCAAAAATATCAGAAAGCATGCTCTCTGATCATTTTACTAGACATTTTTATACATTTACTGCATGGTCACCGCATTGACCATTCAGTAAAGGTTTTTAATCTTTATATCAATAAAGAAAAAAAATCTGTATACCTCTGTAAAATTTCATTTATAAATACCAATAAAATAATGGAAATAACATTAAAAAAATTAAAACATATTAAGTGAAAATTGATTGTAAGATGATTAAGGTTAGTGTACATCGGATTAAATGGTTAACTGCGTTATTTATTTTAATAGGTGCTATAAATTAAATCTCTGACGTTGCAAAAATACACGTATGAGACAAATTTATTAAAATCCTCCTAGATGAAAAATAGAAGGAAGGAAGAAATTCCTCTGAGATCGCCAAAAATTCACCCACCCCTTTCTCATCCTGTCACTGATCCAAAATATCATTTTAATTTCCTGTTTATCAGTTTTTAGATTTCATTCCCCAAATTTAATTTTTAAGACTGCTTATATGTTTAGGTATTTTGGAGTAGTTAGCACTTGAACAGATATAACTATTTCAGATGGCTTTCTATGAAAGTCGTCTGTAATATTAAACCTTAACTGTTGAACATTTACAAATATTTCTTTGTTAAATGAATAAAGTATAGGGAGAAAAAAATAAAAATTGTCTAGTAGCTAGTCAGGAAATAAAATAAGATCAAGTTTAAAACTTTCCGGAAGTCCAAAATAAATCTGTTCCGTGTTCTCGAGAGGTAATCAAATCAGTTTATCTGCCTCGAATGGTTCTAAAAGTGTCTAACTTCATAAAATTCTTTTTTGCTAACCTAATTAATTAGACGTAGTTTTCTGAGTAAAATCTGAATTCTCTGGAAAATTAAAGATATTTAGTCGTCTTTCTATGGAGACATTAAAAAGACTCTTCTTCTTGAATTAGGTTGTATATATAATTTAAAAATTCGTTGAAACGTTGCTATTTAATGAAGTCTCTATAGCGAGAACCTTGTAAAATCTATGTAATATCTAAAACGTTATTTACGTAGGTCAGAGAATAAGGCTCTTCGGGAAAATTTAAAACGTGCATGAGTATCCAACTTCAATTTGATTTACAATTTGAAGTTAATAGTGGTAATTTCCCCCATTTCACAAAATCTCAAAACGAAAACACTAAAATGTTAGTAAGAAAGTTTGCAATTAAAATTCAGTTGTTTCGACGCGATTTTCCCCGATTTTAAGTACTGATTGTGGACCCGAGGCACCTTAGGCGTTGAACTTCGGATGGAGGGTGCTCAGTTCGAATCCCGATGAGTGCCATTAACCCTCCAGCGGTTGCACCCGGGTATAGAGTGCAGCATTTTCGTAATTTTGAATGGTTTGTTTTTATATGTAAGGGTTGAATGTTATGAGCAGTTTCTATTTATAGCTACACCCTCTCTAATGCAGGTATGATTTTCTGGCCCATCTATTCCTTTCCCTTCATTATTAGTCGTGATTTAGCCGTGGTTAACCAGCGATTATACTGGATTACAATACGGCAAAAGCAGGAGTTGATGTAGTCGATCAAATGTGCGACTATTACACGGTATCCCACATATCACGAAGATGGACAATCTCATTGTTTTAGGTTTTTGGACATAATAAGAATCAATTCGCAAGTTGTTCTTAGATCCAATAAACCGGACAGTTTTGAAATAAAGCGATTGTATCTGCATTCTTTGGCCTTTTGGTAGAAATACTAGTGGTTAGCCAGTCAAAAATGACGTGTTAATTTTTATCAATTTACATCTGCAAAGTCAATGTTATTTGTATTCTTAATAGCTTCTCTACTTTCTTTTATTTAAATTATACATATTTTTAATTATTTAAAAGTATGCAATATCAGCACTATTGTGATCCATTTAAGATACATTTTTAAAAATTTTAAAATAAAATATGAACTCCACATAATAGCATCACTTTACTTATTCTATTACATGTATAAATTACGAAATATTAAATTCTGTCTGTTAACAGTCTGCTGCACGTATTCGTTTCGCGATTCCTGACTTTGTCTTGAAAGCCATCTACATTTCCTTTTGTTGGTCTTACGACGCTTTTTAGCAATGGGACTTTCGTCAACATTCATTTTAAATGTATTACATTGCGCTCTAAGTAAATTTTCCAGTAACGCTAAATAATTAATACAAAAAATGTAACTTAGTTGTTTCATAATTTTAATTCATAAATGAACACTCGCCAAATATAAACCATTGAGGTGTTCGGAATTTTCATTTAAAGATGTTACAAGTTGAAAAATATTTTTATATACATATTTTGTTCGAGAGGAAAGTATAATCTATATATATAAAACAGTTCCGTAAATGACTGACTGACTGACTGATATATAACGCACAGACCAAACCGCTGGACCCAAAGGGCTGATATTTTGCATGTGATTCTTCTTATAGTGTAGGGTGCACTAAGAGAGATTTTTGAAAAATTCTTCTTAGACTTTTTTTAAGTTAAATTTTTAACCTGTTTTTCTAACATTCTTTAAAGTTTGCATTTAAAATAATAATCCGAGGGTTATAATATTTATATCACGAGAAAGATCACAAAAATTCCTTTCAAATGAAATCTTTTTCGAATCTTTACCTCTACTTTCTGATTTTTGGTGCATTTTTAAAGATTAATTTTTAGAATTTAATTTATTAAATGCTGATCACGTGGTTTCTTTTCTTTTAATTTTGCGTCACGTGCATAACACATTGACTGTCCAATCATGCGCCAGCGCGTGACGTGGCGTTATCGCTAAGGAGCCAATCACGTGCTCGCGAGTGATATGAGGTGATGTCTCAGATACCAATCACGCGCTTGCGCGGGAAAATCCTTCTCTGATTTTTCGCTCTCCAGTTCATTTAGCATTGCATATTTCTGCTGGTATTGACATGGAGAAAAAGGTTAGAAACTAGCTATAAATAATCGTGGTTTCGAAATTAATGTTTATTCTTAATTGAATAATAATCTTGTGATATGAGTTATACAGATGATAATACAGGGCCTTTTCTTGCAATAAATTAATTTGTAATATGCATATTGTTTGTAATACAGATTTATATAAAAATATCGCATACTGTCACTTATTTTTCTTATTTTGATTCACTTTTTTCGTGCCACGTGCGAGCGCGTGATGTGGCATTATGGGGAAAATTTGGCATGCAGTGCCGTTATACAGAAGATAATGCAGTGCTTTTTCTTGAAATAAATTAATTTGTAATATGTATATTTGTTTGTAATACAGATTTATATAAAAATGATGCGTACTATCACTAATTTTTCTTACTTTGATTCACTTTTTACATGCCACGCGCCAGCGCTTTATGTAGCATTAGGGGAAAAATTTGACATGTAGTGCCAATCACGTGCTGGCGCGTGATTTAAAAAATCTTTAATGAAAGGCTTAAAAAATACTTCGGTATCATATAATTATCTTTTATTACTATTTTTAAATTATATTTCGTATAATAAGTATGTTGGAATTTCGGTACAATCAACTTCCATGTCACGAGCGCTAACTATCAATGAAACTCTAGTGACTGGCATCATGTGTTAACAACGATATACACAAAAAAAATTTCTTACTTATGCGGCAGACGATTGGGCATTATTAAAAAAAATATTAAAATGCAGTAAAAAAAAGTTCCCCAAACTGTACTATATTAACTGTATTATATATTCTTAGAATGTTCTATTAGATTTAATTTGAATATTTTCTTCTACATAATTTTGTCTATAAAATATCCCTTACGATATTTTTATAAATATATATTTTTTTGTTTTTTTTATATCAATTGCATACATTGATCGTTGTACTTATTATATTATAATATATATCTATATATATAATAAGTACAACGATCAATGTATGCATATATATATATATTTATTATATTACATTTATTAATAATTGCTTTTATTAATAATTATTTTAATATTACTTTTATATATATAGTATATATATATATATATATATATATATATATATATATATATATATATATATATATATATATATATATATATATATATATATAATATATATATATATATATATATATATATATACTATATTAAAAGTATATTAAAAATACAATAATAAACAGAAATTAAAAGCATTATCATCGTAATAGAATGGTTTACGAAAATCACATGAAAGCTACATGTGAGCACATGAAAGTCATGTGTGTTGGCTATTAGAAATATTCAATTAAACACTTTTAATAATTTAAGAAAATGTTGCGGTTAGTGTCGGTATTCGCTTTGCAAAAGCACGCTACCGTACAGACAGGTTTTGAACATATCACTACGCATTTGTCGAGTCGTGCAACTTTCAAAAATACTAAATTTGACAATTATTGTAAAATCTGGTTAAAATAAATATATTATATGGTTAAAATATAAATATATATATATTAAAATAATAATATAATGAAACACTGTTTTATTGTGAAAAAGATTCTCTGATTCAATTTTTCTTAAATTAACGACGATGAATGAATCACGGTGAATAAATGACTCACTTGTTTTTACATTTCCAAGCTCTGAGTATATAAAATGAATACTTCTTATGGATTTAAATGAAACACTATGATAACTCGACCGGTGGCGGAAAAGAGATAATTTTCTAATGAATATGAATATCACAATGAAATGCGTTACAATGAAAGGAAATTTTATGCTGAGAACAGTTTTAAACGGTTGCGAGCTGTTTCGAACCTGTCATAACCGTTTACTTACAAGCCGTCTAAAAATCGAAGTAAAGTTGATTTGTGTCTATATTACGTTGTTTTAATTAAAATTATTTGGGTTTAGATAGCAAATAATCTTTTTAACTTTACTTTTAACTTGTTAAGCCTAACTCATAAAACAAAATGGATGCCATAGGCCTGATATATTTATGAAGCGGTCGCTCCGGAAGCGTTTCCAGATAGAGAGATCGATCTGTGCTATTATTAGGATAGATATCTCCATACTATCAACATTTTATGTCCTGTCATAAAAAGCATAATTATTATTTTCAATCTGAAAAAAAGTTTATTACAAAATAAATAATCAAGGGGTTGAAAGAGACGTTGCACTTTGTGCCGCGCGTGCCTGCTCGTGTTCAAATAATTGGCACGCCTGCTGAATGGTTAAATGCCTTCGTGCCTAGGCCGAATATGGGCACATTGAATCTGCAGACGGGAAAGTAAAAAAAAATTAGAGGAATGGGGAGGAGGTGCAAGCCCTTTAGATGTCCCCCTTTAGGATGCTCGGTCAAAATTTAGGGGATACCATGGAGTAACGTTGACCTCGCCTTAATCGGGCTCCCAGATAAGTAGTCAACAATTTCCGCGTTATATGTGCGGATGTCTCACGACAGTTGCCAATGCAATCTTAAACAAAAACTAAATAAATGAAAATTAAAAGTACTAATTGTTGTGACGAGAAAATTCCTTCTGCTCTGAGTCTTGATGGTAGTACATTAATACATACATTACATTTAGAATCAAGTTAAATAGGAAAAGAAAAATATTTTCCCAACAGAAAAATGACTCACCCGTTAGCTATTACACATAATTTAGGGAAGAGAGAAAAGAAAGTTTAACTTGTTCTGCACGCGCCTCAGACATTAAATTGTAGTTTATGTGTCTGAGAAGGGAGGGGGGGGGTTCCAAAACACATCATTTAATGTTCTTGCGACGGTGTCTAGAAGTTTTTTAATGAAATCTGTTAGGTAACCTCTCGTTCGGGGTCTGTTAAATTCTTTAGGAGGATCATGAGCTGTAGAATGAGCTGAGTTGAAGTGATTATGAACATCGTTTAGCGAAATTATTGTGTTGTTTTCTCATAACAGGATCTAATCACCAGAAGAAGTTAGTTCAATATTTAAAGAATTGGAACTCGTATTGATTACGAGGGTGTCTAAAGCTTCTTTGCTCCACCCAAGTTTATTATGAGGTATTTAAAAAAAAGGGAAATTTAAAAAATGGTTTGAAGATAGCTGTATCCGTTTTAAAATTTTTTCCGTCTGTAAGTAAGTCGAAATTATGGTTTTGTTTAAACCTAAATTAAATTCCATTCATTTATTTCATATAAATATACATTCTAATTAAGTTCGTTATAAAAGTAGTTAAATTGTGTTGCAGGAAATACTAAGTTTTTGAAAGTTGTGGTTTGATTCTTCTTTTTGCATGTCCGTCGCGTCTCCCTTCATAGAAAGTGTTTAATGTAATAGCATTATTCTCTAGGCCTACCACCAAGTATAGTAGCTTAAAACTGAATTACTACAAAGTATATTGAGGCACGTTATTGCGTATTCAGAAGTTGTCAAGAAAGTGTAGCTGTCAACGTTTTAATCGGACATTATGTTTATATTTTATATTTATGTTAATTAAGATGTTTTGATTCAACCTTTCCAATTTCTTTCATACTTTAGCTCTTTGAATAAAACCTTTCTCTACTCGATAAAACGTACCAGGTTCGAATAACAGTTCGGGAAATTGTTAGGAAGACTGTGATTACGCAGGTTATGCTAGGGTTGAATATACCATAGTGCGAAAATGTGTAAAAGAGGAAGATATCCGTATTGACCCCAGTGGCGGATGAAACATTTGGAGGCATCCAAGTGCAATCTAGTTTTGAGCTCCCCCCCCCCTTGTCTATTATATAAAACAGTTCCGTAACTGACTGACTCACTGACTGACATACAACCACACAGACCAACCGGTGGATCTAAAGGGCTGAAATGTTGCATGGCGAATCCTCTTATGGTGTACGGGTGCACTAAGAAAGATTTTCAAAAATTCTTCCTAGATTTTTTTTAAATTAAATTTTTAAGCTCTTTTGGTAACTATTTTAAGTTTGCAGTTAAAAATAATACATTGAGGGTTATAAAATTATATCACGAGAAAGATCATAAAAATTCCTTAAAATGAGATCTTTTTAGAATCTTTACCTCCATTTTCTGATTTTCGGTGAATTTTTAAAGATTCATTTTTAGAATTTAATTTATTAAATGCTGATCACGTGATTTCTTTTTCTGGTACTTTAAAAAAATTTATCATCACGTGCATAACAAATAAATAGACAAAAAATATTTTTTTCTTGCTAATGCGGCAGACGATTGGACATTATCCAAAAAAAATATTAAAATACAATAAAAGATATTATGTTCCTCAACTGTACTATATTCTCTGTACTATATTCTTTAGTATGTCCTATTAGATTTAATTGAATATTTCTTCTACATTATTTTGTCTATAAAAATATCCCTTACGATTTTTTTTATAAATATATTTTATTGCTTTTTTCACAGCAATTGTATACATTGATCGTCGTATATATTATATATATTTATTTATTTTGGCATTAATTGTATACATTGACCGTTGAATTTAATTTGATTGCACTCCGTAGCGAAATGCGAGTTTTCAGCTATTTCTAAATAATAGTAATAACTTATTTATTACTTAAAATAATTTATCATGGTCGAAAAGGAAATTTTGTTGGTCAACGCTTGTACTACGCTCTAGGCCGCTGGACGAATGAAAAACTGGCTGGAAGAAGATGGTATCTGAGCTTGAGGTTCGCAGAACGTATCTCTTTTTGGAGCTGAAAGCTTTCAAAAAGCCCCCTAGCACGCGCTTAGTGCACTTGTGCGATGATCCACCACTGATTAATCTTCTACTGATATATACTATACATGATGTCATCAAAATATAATTTTATTTTTCAATAAAACAAGACACTTCAGGATAATTAGCTATATTATATTAAATCCAATGGTAAACAGCTAAACATAACAGTGTTTAATCACTTTTTCCCTACAAATTCGCTGCGGTTTTCGAATGAGATATCCCTTATTGGGGGGGATGCCTAAGGATAGCATAATAGGACTTTCCGCAATTTGTTTTAAACTGGCGCGACCTAAATTCGACAAATCAACTTATCCCTTGTAATCTAAGGTTCGAAATTGGCTTCAATTCGTAGGTCCCGGTCAAAATAACCCTCGCGTAGCCATTAGACTACAGTAGCCCTCTTTACCATTCAGTCATTTCTCTTAGACTGCAGAGAATGACTGAAAACTCGAACAATTTAAATTGGATGCCTAAATTCGCTAGGCATACTGTTAAATTTTGTACTGTTTAGACGAATATTACGTATAAATGGGGGAACATATCCACCATTGCAGTAGTCTTACCAAAATAAAACTAAACCATTTTTTGATAGTAGAACTAAATCTCCTTGCCAGAAATTAAGATGAATTTAATGAATATTTAAAAACTAATAAACAATAACACGTATATTTGCCCAGGCAGCGAAAACTTACCATCAAGTAAATCATTCGAAGTGGATGAAACATGAAGCATTATCGTAAGCGGCAATGCAGCAATGCTTCTTCAAACAACATACTTTAAGCTGAGTTTTTAAGAAACTAAATTGCTGTACATAATATAAATAAGAACAATTAAGGAACTTAGAAAAATTTAAGAAGTTAAAATTAAAGTAACAACTATGAAAAAAACTATATGTACAATCTTAGACCAAAAAAAAAAAAAACACACCAAGAAGGGATAATGTAAATTGGACACAAATTGATATGCATACAGGTTTCGGCGCAAAATTTTTAAGTTTGGCGGCCAATGAATGGACATGTGACGCTGCAGCGCATCTTACCTGCGCAACTGGCAGGATACTAAAGAGGAGAAATTTCGATTCCAGTTCATAAATTCTTTGCGAATTTCATTCCGTGTACTCGGTAAACAGTAACTATGCCTCGCATACAGGTGCGCAAACAATATGCTCAGATGTCAGCATTAGAGAGAGGACATGTATTTGGGCTCAAAGAAGCCGGCTGGTCTAATCGACGAATCGCTCGGCATTTGGATAGGAGCGATGCTACTATTAGACGATGTTGGAAGGAATGGTTGAACCATGGCCGAACACAGCGTCAAGAAGGAAGCGGTCGGCCCTAGACGACAGAACGTGAGGACCGAGCATTCGCCCAGAGCGGCACTCACAGCCCCAGATTCATCATTATCATCGATTGTACGTGCAACTGGTGCTTCAGTGACCACAAGGACCATTCATAGGGGGCTCAGAGAAACGGGGCTGAGCTCACGGCGCCCCTTACGCCGACTATCATTGACCTCTGTGCACCGACAAGCCCGTATGCAGTGGTGTCGGGCACATTCGACCTTGAATCTCACTGACTGAGGTAGAATTGTCTTCAGTGATGAATTCGGCTTCCAAGTGAGCCCCGATGACTAGTGAATACGTGTCTGGAGACGCCCCGGACAGCGGTGGGATACCAACCTGACTGTCTTCCACCATACGGGCCGACAACCAAGCGTGATGGTCTGGGGTGCCATTTCATTTCATAGCAGGACCCCTTTGGTTGTCATCCGCGGCACCCTTACAGTACAGCGATACGTCGACGATTTTCTACTCCCCGTTGTGTTGCCCTCCATATCACGCTATCCTGGCTTACATTTCAACATGATAATGCCCGCCAGCACACCGCGAGATTTTCTACTGCTTGTCTTCGTGCTTGCCCAACGCTACCTTAACTAGCAAGGTCGCCGGATCTCTCCCCCATTGAGAACGTGCGGAGCATTATGGGAAGGGCCCTCAAACTAGTTCGGGATTTTGAGGATGTAACGTGCCAATTAGACAGAATTTGGCTTGATATGCCGCAGGAGGACATCCGCCACTTCTATCAATCAATGCCAAGCCGAATAACTGCTTGCATAAGGGCCAGAGGTGGACCAACGAGTTACTGACCTTTTTCACTTGTGAAGCTCTTTCTCTTGAATAAATCATCCAATTTTATCTAATGTAATCAGTTGTTTTATGTAATATGTACATCATATCTACCGATTTTCGTCCCATTCGGATAACTTCTTCTTGGTGAGTCTTTTTTTTTTTTTTGTCTAAGAGTGTATACAGTATTGTGTAGGCATCTCACGCAAACTCAAATTCACTTGGTATTTTTCTCTAGACACTTGTGTAGTCCATTATATGTTTCGTTAATTCTGAATATCAGTTCCTTCACAACCTTATTCCTGTTTAATGATTCGTCGGTCTATACACTTGTGCGGATATCAGATTACAGTGTTTAGAGATATTTTCTCTTTCTTCACTTTGACCTTCGTCAGACTTTGCAGTCCTGTCATATTGGAAGCGAAAAAACACCTGTGCTCGAGCTGGTTGCTGGCATCAAATGAATTGAGTCTCACAAATATCAGTTCAAGCATACGATACAGCACGAGGTAATTCTGAATTTTACTTACTTGTCTCTAAATTATAAGCAAAGATATTAACATATAAATATATTAAAATCTATAGCATAACATCAAGTGTACATTTTTAGAGACTGTTAATTTAATTTATTAATTGCAAGTCGATTACACATCCACTGAAAAAATTTATTTCGTAATCCTGAATAACTTTGAAATCAAAATTTCGGGTAGATTAATTATGTTATACTTTTCATAATTTATTAAAAGATGAAAGACAGATGAAAGCGGTGATAAGTTACTGATAAAATTTAAAGTAGCCTAAATTTTGTGATCTTGTAAAAATTTAATACTGAAATTGACTCTCCATATTTAAAACTTGATACTAAATTTTAAAGGATCGGAATCAGTTTTACTCCTAGATTTTCTGGTCAAGAGTGAGCTTGGCTTGTACTATAGCTGTTATGACAGGATATGAAACAAAAGAATTTTATTTTAATTGGTCAAAAATATTCGTCATATTGTGCGAGACAAACAGTAGTGGAGATACTACTATTGTAAAAATTTTATCCAATAAAATGCATCTTCAAATGAGTTTTATTTCAGGAAAGATAAATCCTCTTCTTCCTAAAATCCACATAGACTCAATATCAAATAAAACAAAATTTTTGCAAGTGCTCTTTATCAGCGTGGGAAAAGTAACAATTGTGAATACACAACTTACTAGATAGCCATTTTAGATCCCCCGTTTCATTGTAATCCGATTTGCTAGAAAAGTGCTTTAGAAAAACTGTTTTAAAAGCTATGCATTAAATTGAAAGTTTATTTTGTAGTGTTAGAAAAAGGTAGGTTACTTAAATTTTAAATGCGAATCTCTGTTCCAAAATTTGGGAATTAAATGCTTTGTGTTCTAAGACTTTTGTGAAGGAATACTGAGGAGATATTCATAAAAATGATGTATTTACAAATCTGATTCTGCGTGTTTTTAGTCCAATAATTACAAGATAAAAAGAACTTTTTATATACCATGTTTTTAAATTTTCTGTTGAATCATATAAACTTGACAATTCTATGTATTAATAAATACTTTTTAAAAATTTTTTTGATGAATTATCCCATCAACTTGAAAGAGAAGGAAGTTAATTGGAAGTTAACTTGCTTTTAACTTTTCATTCCCGTCCCGGCCAATAGATGGCTGCAACAGTCTACAAAACAAAATTAACTGAAAATAACTGAAAATGAATTCAAATCTGCTTAAAGATGGCTAAAAGTATTAAAATAATGATTTGTCATCGTGTTCTGAGCTATTCTAAAAGTTTCAAATGTCTAGCTAGTTGGAAAGTTAGTTAAAAATCGATTGCAAGATTTGTACGGGACAAACACACAAACAAACAAACAAACAAGAAAGCGAGTTAATAAAAACATGGTAACAATTATTTTAAACTGTGAATATACTGCTTGTATAACATTCAAACTTTAGTGCTGTTCATTTATTTACTCCTGAAAGAGTATTTTGTGCAAGTATGGTCTCTAATTTACATTATAAACGAGATTGTTTTCTTGCGTAGTTTTTCCAAATATTGCCATATAAACAAAAGGCATCCTTTGTTTCTCTTACTAATATGCATGCGCAGTATACCAGGCCTGCTAAGTTTCCTCATAGTCCATTTATCAGTTTTGGTTATACTCGATCAGTCACTTGTGATATTCTTTACGACGAACAGTTTAATCTCTAAAATATATTACTGGTGATGCTCTTAATTTAGTGTTAAATTATACTTTCATAAAAGGTTAAATAAAGATAATATTACGCCCGGTGGCGCAGTGGTTAAAAGCTTCAAGCTGCCACACCACAGGTCCAGGGTTCGACCCTGCGACCGGGCAAGGTCGACTCCTGCCTTTCCTCCCTTCAGTGGGTCGATATAATAAGGACCAATCATGCTTGGAAACTAACTCTGGGGGGTCCCGCGTCAGGTTGACCACCTGACCGAGACATATGCTGTAAGGCATCCCAAGCCCACTGTCAAGAAAGTGGAGATGGGCACCGCAGGCCTTGGTCCGCAACAGAGTGTTGTGCAGTAGCGTAGCGAGAATAACTGGCACCGGGGGCACGATACCTTTGTGGCGCCCCCCCCCCTGAAAAACGTATAGTAATAAAATATATAGACCCTATATTAGCACCCTCGATGAACATATAATAACATAATATATAGACCTTATATTGGCACTCCCCCCCTAAAAGCATATAGTAACATAATATATAGACCTTATGTTGGTGCCCTCCCCTAAAAACATATAGTAATATAATATATAGACCTTATATTGGCGCCCCCCACAAAATAATATAGTAATATAATATATATACCTTATATTGGCGCCCCCCACAAAATAATATAGTAATATAATATATATACCTTATATTGGCGCCCTCCCCGAAAAACATATAGTAATATAATATATAGACCTTATATTAGCATCCACCTCGAAAACATATAGTAATATAATATATGGATCTTACATTGGCGCCCCTCTGCGAGTGGCGCCCGGGGTATGATAGACCCCCTTCACCCCCCCCCCCCCCCCTTTGCTACGCCACTGGTGTTGCGCCATTGGTTAGTTAGTTAACGATAATATTGAGTTTAAGATATCATGTAATCCAATTAAAGATGTGTTTTGCTCTCGATGGAATAAAAAAATTATCAGCACAGACAATACAATTGATTAGCAAGTAATAAAATGGAAATAATAGAAAACGTCTGGACATTAAACTACATATTGGAGATATTACTACTAAAAAGAGTTCAAAAGGTTTTAAGAAATATATAATCGTTGGGACTTTTGTCATTTATAACTTAATGAATGTCTTTAATTTGTATTAAAAATGGTATTTAGTATACTTAAAAAAGTACAGTTTAGAGTGTGTCCAGCCTAAAATTATCGTAATATAAAATCAAATGCTTCAAGATAATTTTCAGCATTAACCACGTGAAAATACTGTGCAAAATGCCCTAATTGATTACCTATTTTATCCATTAATACTCTGTTGGGTTTAGCCCCTATAAGAGAAATAAAACTGAGAATATAAATTTCGTATAATCGTCCTATAAATTTAAATCATCAGATGGCAAGTGTTTTAAATGTTAACAATCTCCCAACGCATAAAGTTTCAGAGGGAAAGTGAACCAAGTTCAGATTCCACTCAAATTCTGTATGGTGGTTCAATATCAGCTGTATATTGTAAGATTATATTAATAAAATAGTTTGAATAGAACATGGCGTTACGTTACCGAAGAAGGGGAAAAAAAACAAGCAAAAGTCAAAATTAATTAAAATCATTGAATTGAGATAAATTTTCTTAGAACTGACTTTCATGCATGTCATAGGGACATGACAGTAGTGTCGCGGCCAGGGGCAGGAGAATTGAAAATTACAGGACGAAGTTAAATAATTGCTAAGTGCAAGAAAGAAACACGGCAAATGACGGGCAATAAAAAGAGAAGGGAAAAAAACCAGCAATATGCCGAAACGAAATTTAGAGATTGTGCTTGTAGCAAGAAATATAAGATAAAAGTTGAAGAGAGTGAGTTGCACGAATAGAAGAAAAGAAGAAAGGGAGCACTAAATTTATGATGGCTATAAAACAGGCCACCCGGAAGCCTTAAGCATGGGGAAAAAGTTAAATTAGCAGGGAGAATTTCCCGCCCTCGATGCGCATTGGTGAAAAGGGGATTGAGAAGAGGCAGCCACGGACGAATGGCGATGGCATGATAATAATATGACCATTGGAAATTGAAAGAGGCGGAGTCAACATTAAGAAGAAAATAATATGAAATGAGAAATAGTAAAGGCAAAGAAAACCTAAGAAGGAGAGTTAGTCAGAAGTTTTTGAGATATAGAAGTGGTGTCAAGGCACATATACCTATGAGGAGAGTGAGTTAGAAGTTTGGAGATAGAAGTAGTGACAAGCGCCCAGTGTCCCGTGCCGAGGGTCTGCAAGGAGTGAAAGAGTTAGAGAACAGATAATGACAGTGCCCAAGTGCCCCGTGTAGAGTGTCTGCCATGATTGACAGAGCCTTATACCAGGTGAAGAAAGTGCCCTAGTTCCGTGCGATGATAAATACAACGAAGTTCGTCATTACGAGTGCCAGATGCCCATAGTGATCCAACAGTCATCTTTCGAGGTACCGACTTTGCGTTTCCTTTTTATATTACTATCATTGCTTCTCAGTGTGTAGCCTTAATAATTAATATAGAGCGCGATGAGTATATTGTTTGAATATAAGATGTTAAGTAGATGACCGATAATTCGTAAAAAACAATTTAATTAATATGAGGTTATGCTTATATATATGAATTAATTTAGTAGTAATGAAGTTGAGAGTAATATGTGTAGATGAAGTACGAAAGATTGTCATAATAATTGAATGAATTAAATACACGTGTCGTAGTAATGAAGTTGAGAGTAATGTGTGTAGATGAAGTAAGAGAGATTGTAATAATCATTGAATGAATTAAATATAGGTGTTGTGGTGAATTAATTTAGTAGGAATGAAGTTGAGAGTAATATGTGTAGATGAAGTACGACAGATGAAGAGACATCAGAAGGGCGGTTCACCCGCGGTTCATCCATTTTCAGCCTTTTCAGAGATGAACAAGGAACGGAGTGCCGATGAACTACTATTGAAATTCTTCTTTAATAGTAAGAAAGCAATAAGAAAACAATTAACCACTCTTTGGTCCCCCACTGGGTCCACTCCCTGACACCCCCACGCTGAATGTACCCCCCGTAAAATGGGGATAGGACGTAGATAACATTTTCCCGTTGTAAAGAGCGATTTCGAAAAACGGACCCCGTAAGCTAAAGGGTGTTGCTATGGTTACTTGACTGCGGTTGACAAAGGAAAAGATGTAAGGTACATTTTAATGTACAAAAGTTGTACATTACCCTCCACATAAATATCTGCTCTCTCTTTTTATATATTATTATAGAAGTATAGATACACATTGGTATCCCAAAATTAGAATAAGAGATGAAATAAAAATACAAAAATAAAAAAGGATTTTAAGTAAAGAATTTTTTAAAATTATTTTAAGCACCTAAAATAATATTCAAATTAATATTACGTTATTTATTAATTAAAGTTAATTTTTTAAAAGAAAGAGGTGTACTTGAGACCGTAGTTTTATTCAAAAATGAAAAAGGATTTTAAGTAAAGAATGTTTTTTTAATTATTTTAAGCACCTAAAATAGTATTCAAATTAATATTTCTTTAGTTATTAATTAAAGTTAATTTTTTAAAAGAGAGGGGTTAAGAGATGAAATAAAAATACAAAAATAAAAAAAGGATTTTAAGTAAAGAACGTTTTTTTAAAATAATATTAAAATTTTTTTCAAATAATATTCCTAAAATAATATTCAAATTAATATTACGTTAGTAAATAATTACAGTTCATTTTTTAAAAGAAAAAGGCGTGCCTCAGAACGGCTAGGTTCGAACCACTATCGTCAGAACAGAAGCCCACCGCAATAGCACCACGCTAAGAATCGTTGAAGACTTCGGCACAAAAAGCGGTAGAGGACAATAGCGGTAACAATAGGGATTGTTAGGATTAAGCCCTTAACTTTATTTCTACTGATCAGATATACATAATATATAGCCTATGTCCATCTGGAATAATGTACCTTTCAAATAGTGAAAGAATTTTTCAAATAGGTGCAGTGGTTCTGGAGATTACCCTCCACGTACAAAATCGCTCTCTCTTTATATATAAGTATAGATTTTACAAAAAACGTAAAAACAAGAAAAAGTGTATCATTGTGCCTTACTGATGATACTTCCCTATTTACACTAGTTTTGAACGTTGTCAAGAGGCGGCAACTCCCGCAAGAAAATATTCTCTGCTGAAGCTCTCTAGAGCATGTTCAGGTTCATTAATCTCATGCGTCCTTTCTTCTCAGAGAACATGCGAATTTTAGGCCACTATCATACTACAGAAACGAAACTCGTCACTTCGTATACAGGACTGTGAGAAACATGTGAAATCAAGTTACTTGGGGCTCTTTCTAAGCATCGTGATGATCAAGGCCCGGAATTTTTACCACAAACTCATTCCTGGCTCGGAGGAAAAACAAAAACGATAGGGAAAAAATTAAGACACTAGTCTATACCCTTCACTTCATAACGTGAATGGCGCGGTGGTCCATCTGGCAAGAGCAGCGGGCCAGTGATCTGAACGTCCCTGGTTCGATGCTCGTCGCTGCAAATCCACCACCGTGTTCACTAATGGTGGTCGGCGCACGTAAAATAGGTCGTGGCTGCAATGTCCTGTGAATTCTCAAATTTAACTTCTGGAAGTGCGGGGTCAAGTGTTCCGGTCTCGTCAATTGAATAGGTTCAAAATTACGGGACCGGTCATCTACCCATGTCGGACTCCGACCCTTGTGGGGCTAATTCAGAAACAGGAGCCGCCCCTTTCAGCCCAATAGCATATTAGAACCTGGTGAATGGAATCTCCAACCAGGGGACATTATCAATAACACCAACACGCAGCTTTCGTCAAATATAAAAAAATCTCGCTATTGGAAAACAATTTTACGTATGATGTAGTTATATATAAGCACGGCATTTTTTCGCTTCAGAAGTCCAGGAAAAATTTTTACTGAACAAATTTTCGACCATTCGTCCCTAAGCTATGTGAGCCGCGTAGGTGTGTGTTGTACGGTTGGAGATCTATGGCATACTATAGGATCTAATTTGAGATAGACATGGAACAGGAACATCCGATGCTTCCGAAAAAGGCTTTACATATTTTGATTACATTTTCTATTCGTAGAGCCCGAGGAAGCCCAGTAGTAGCTCGTTGGCTTTCAGCGTCGAGACTGCTCGGATAAAATCCAAAAAGCGCCATATCCGTGTCTAGGTCCGATTTTGGCACCTTAAATCAGTAGACTGGTAAGTTCCTCTAAGAGGTCAGAGATGGTGGCAGAGGGTACGATCTCCCCAGATGTCACCCCTGGGGATGCTCGGTCAAAAATAAGGTGGCTAATTCGGACTCCGTTCCTAATGGTGCCATTATAAACCGGAGTCGTACGCCGCAGACCTCTAGCCTATATGGACCTGGTATGGAATACTTCCGGTCAGGGGGAATTAGAAACAACAACAACAACAATTTTCTATTCGTACTATATCATACTTGTCTACATTTGCTTCCAAAAGTTAACACAAGAATAAACTAACTGTTATGAAGGATCCGCAGTTTAGATTCTTAAAATGCATTAATAAAACTTTTTTATGCTTAAAAAAACAGCTATAGTTACTATTGTAATCGCATTCTTTCTCAGCTTGCTTTTTTCTCTCTTTCGCTTTTTAAGCTTTAAATTTCGATACCTACTACCGAGGCACTTAAACAAACCGTTAATGGATTGATGCCCTCCACCACCATTGAAAAAAGCTGACTTGTAGAAATCACTGAATAAAAAGAGATTAGCAGTAAATTGAAATACCCGAAAAAAAGTACAAATATCGTGATTTAACTGGGCAGCTTTACATGTTGTCGTTTAAGATGATAGCTTCTCTCGGGGATCCCAGAAACTCGTAAAAAAATTCATTTCAGTCGCAAAATAACGATATTCTGCTAAAATAAAAGGGCTAAGTATTATTATTAATTTTTTTAAACAAAATGTCATAAGAGCAAGTCAGAAAAGGAAAAACTAAAAGTAAGTGCTTTGGAGAAAAAGTGAATCATGAGCTGGAGCCCAATTTGTAACATTCCGTCAAGCGTCCTAATAAGAAAACTATCAAAAATATATGAAAGCCGGGTAATTTTTAAGTCTATGACTCATTCAAACTGTGTTTCAGAGGATATATATATATATATATATATATATATATATGACACGGTGCTTACACCACATACTCAATTTAACTAAATAATTAATCTAAAAGGCAGTCATCATTAAGGCCTGCGGCAAATAAAGACTATTGAAATCGCAACTAAGATTTTATTAACACCAATTAATCCAATTCAATCATCTACCGCTATTTCCCCCATCCTCTCAGATCCCGACACGCACGTCCACAGTGGACGGCAAACGATTCTAATATATGCTTTTCTCTAAAAGCGCGCTGCAACTACGCGGGTGAAACATCTTGTGACATGCGTGAGTCAGACTCGTGTGATTTCGAACATTCGATGTTGACGCAATCGCTGGTCGAGCCAAGTACTCTCTTATGGCGAGAGGTAGACAGCTTATCGCCATCTGTTGGGATTTTCGTTAATAACTGGTGAATTTCTAATAGTAAATTACCGTTTAACGCTAATTTGCCTAATTTTAACCCTAACAAATATATTTAATTATAGTCTATGTTTCTATACATTACACACACACACATACATATATATATATATATATATATATATATTACTACCTAAAATCAAATATATTCTGATAGATATATTCTGAGTGATAAGTGTGTCTTGCTCGTAAATAACAGAATAAATATATATATTTTTTCTTCATGTTTCAGCATTTTAATTCCTGTACAAAATGTTGATATTTTTGGTTTTCTTTTCTCTTTCCGGTGCAGACGGTGAAATGCTTTGTGAATGGGTTAGTTAGGGATGTGCTGGTGTTAGAAGAATGAGTTCGGTTGCAGGATCAACAATAGGTTCTGAAAGACGGGACCCCGCGGGGCCCACCCTCGGGGCAAAATGTACGGAGATGGACGCGCTTCTTCTGGGCAGAACCAGGGTAAGTGCAAAATGTTTCTTTAAAACCTCATATTTTGTTCTGCTTGAATTTCTTTAACGATAGAAACATTTTATCTCTGAAATAATCGTAACTTCAAGGAGTGATCATATAGTTCGATTTTGTAATTACTCCTTCTGGAACATATGCTTTCGTGACATAAATACATCACTGAATAAGAAATTTATCAAAATGAAGTTGTTAGCACACTTTAAAAAAAACTACAGAGCCATTCTTGCTAAATTTGCTTTAGAGAAAAATCTCTTTAAAAGTACAGCTGTCTGAAGGATATTCACAAAATATAGAGCGAAATTTCCCGAATATCCCCGAAAATTTTGAAAGTATTAGAATATTTAGCTTTTAAATAACAATAAATGAAAATGAAAATTTTATATTATGTTTTTTCCCTGTTACGACTTGATAAAATTGCATGAAACACACGCTTTAAATTATCCCTTTTCAATAGACATCTAGGAGCTGAAGTCCACTGTGAATTATTCGGCTTTTATTTATTATATTTCCTAACGCTCATTTTGATGGTGAAGTAGAGGTCATCTACGTTTGCTCTACTACAGCTTGACCTTCGCCTCTCACCTTTTAAGAAACTGTCATTTTGCCCTAATCTAGCTCAGCCCTACAAATCTTATCAAACAGAGGCCACAACTGCTACCGTATTCAAGAGTGTAGAACACTGATTGGGGGGATTAATACAACGGATCACCTTTCAGAGGATCCCTGCACGTTGTTACTTAACTGGAAATTATATAGCGGACCGTCTAGCCAAGAAGGGTGCAGATGTTCTGCAGAAACCTAACAGGCCCTTGACGCACCATTCTTCCTCGCTTTTTTATAAAAATAACTCGCAAAAATGCTTTTAAATCGAGATCTAATGAATCCCCTGTAGAAAAGCCCTGGGCTACTCTATGTAAACGTTCTTCTTTTGTTCCTGACTGCCCGCGTTTTCCCGCGTTCCATTTTTTGACTTTTAATCGGGCGCAACTGTCTCCAAGCACATCTTTTTCGGATTGGTCTAGCTGATTGGCCCCCTACTGCGTTTTGTGCCATTCGAGTCAATCTATGACTGTTTTATATCTTGACGTGTGCCCTGCACTTTTGAATTTTAAGTCCCTTGATTTGAAGTATTGGAGAGTCCGTTGTCTAATAACCTAGCGGCTAAATGACCGGCATTTGTAAAATAAATAAATAACGCCCTATAAATTTAGGTCACGTATGCTAAGATAGGCATCTCAAGCATATTTGACCCTTGAACTTCGACCTTGTTTAGGGCTCCTTAACATGGAATGGCCAATAAGTACTCTGGAGGGGTAACGTTCTAAACTCTGAGTTAATTTTTAATTGGTGCAGTCCATTCAGCCCAAAAAGAAAAAAAGATACCTCTCGCGAACTGTGATGCAAAATTTACATTACTTGAAGGTTATAAAGTTACATGAGACTCAACCACGGTAGATTCCTACATTTACATAAGTTATCCCTCTTATTAGAATTTGCTCCCTGCAACTTTATCATTTTTAAGCAGCCTAAAATTTGCTCAACAAATAGTGAAAGGCGTTTGTTTTAGTTTAGTTTCACAGAAGAAAACCGAGGTCCTTGTCTATGGGGCGATTAGATAATAAGTTCTGCAAATAGTATACAAAGAGCTTTTTCGCAAAGTGAAGTGCATTTTTTTGGAAAATGATGGAAGCTATGGCCTTGCCAAACCCTTTTCGGCATGTACTGTGTAATTCATGTTCATGTACAAGAGTAAAAAGAATCATAATTTTTCTATTCCTATTCAAGCAGACTTGAATTCTGTATTGGGATTTCCTGAAAGTTCTTCTCCCCGTTTATGATTTTAAGCATCATAATTTCCTCTTCATCCTCATTAATTGCCACTTGTTTCGATCTCTTATTGAATTAAACTCTTAACCATCAAAAAAATTCGACGAGCGTCGCTTCCTAATGCTTTTGCTTTTCGGCAGAGAGGAATATTCACGAGTGTATTGATTTAAAAGAAGTGGACAGCTTTCAGATGATATAATAACATCTTTTACGACTCAAAAATGTAAATAAAGGATAACTTAAATACAAAATATGAATAAAAATAAGTGTTAGTTAGAATGTGGTGCGTAGTGAATACGGAAACTTTGTGGGTTTTTATGTTTTCAAAAGAAGGTATTTGTACTGAAGATATTCTTATATACATACTGCAATTTTCAATGGCTCCTTCCCTTTGGATGCACTATGTATGGGAGCTTACACTACTCCTTATAAGGTGACACCACAGGTCGTCCATGCCCTAGTATGTGTTCAAACCAGAGCCCACGTGTTAGAATCTAGAGATGCTAATCGTTGTACGATGTGGACATTTACGAAAAATTAGTTGAAGCCACAATCAAACACTATCACATTTGGAACAATTTCTTTTGTAGTGCGCGCATTACATCAACAGCAAAAAGGAGATTGTCAGAAACTCGTCTAATAAAGACAATTTTCTTGGCACCTGACGATATTTATGTGGTTGAATTTGGAAGATAAAGAAATGCAATTTAAAATACGCATTACAGTACATAAAATAATAATAAAATTCATGTTGTTGTAAAAAAATTAATTAAATGCACAGAAGTATAATCAATACTAATTAATGATGACATTTTGTATTAATTATTATGTAATAAATGCTATTATTTTATTACAAGTCTTATTATTCTCAGTGATAAACTAGCTGGCACGTCATGCCTCTAGAAAAATCGTTTCCAATTTTTTTGGCAGGTGTACAGAAAAAGTTTCGTTACCCTTAGTCTAGGGAGAAGGATAACTGAATTCTTCAGGTGAATAGAGAACTTTTAAAATCGATGTTTTGTAAACAGGCGTTGAAATAGAAACTATTTTAAACAATGGAAAGGTATTGCATTGCATGTGTTTCGGGGAGACTGGGTAGCAAGATCGATGCTCATGAGTCAGCCCTGGATATTTTGGAGCTCTTAACTTGGCTGTTACGTCCGCTCCATAATCTCCCTCCTTTTGGAAGCAAACACGTACGACAAAAGTCGAGCTTAAGAGCCTGATATAAATAAAGGAGGTGCATCTCAAGAATTCAAAATTTATTTATAACTTTAGAACACTTCAAAAATTTTAGATTATGAATTTTTTCATTGTTGTATTTTGTTTTTGGGAACATTTGACAAGTCAGACTGGTCCTGCATTTTTATTACCATGTTTTTATTAACTCGCTTTCTGGTTTGTTTGTGTGTTTGTGTGTTTATTTGTTTGTCCCGTACATATCTTGTAATCGATTTTAGCCATCTGTAAGCAGGATTAAATTCATTTTCAGTTATTTTCAGTTAATTTTGTTTTGTAGACTGGTGCAGACATCTATAGGCCGGAACGGGAACGAAAAGTTAAACGCAAGTTAACTTCCAATTAACTTCATTTTCTTTCAAGTTGATGGGATAATTCATGAAAAAAAATTTTTTTAAGTATTTATTTATACATAGAATTGTCAAGTTTATGTGATACAACAGAAAATTTAAAAACATAGCATATAAAAAGTTCTTTTTATCTTGTAATTATTTGTGCTTAAGTGCAGAGATCAGATCCATGCTTATAATTTCTTCAAGTTTAATCGGTTCCTAAATTGTTAAAGTACATGCGCTGTAATTTTTGTACAGGTATTCCTCGACTTACGAGCGTTCGCAATTACGACCGAAAATTTTGAATAAAAAAAAATTTCTCAAAATTACTGTTTCATGAATGTACAGTACATACCTATATGTATTACATAATTATAAAAAATCTGATGCAATATTCTGCAATACTGCAAAAGTATATGACACAATAATAAAATTTATTGTATTATGGCAGATGTTGATATGTCCGAAAAATTAAATTTTATGTTTTAAGTTGATATGTCCCACTTAAAATTGGTTCATTAATGTGGCAAAAGCTGATAGTAGAACAATACTAAGTTATTCGCATTGGCAAGTTCTGTTATATACAAAAGAGGTAATACTTGGTCCCTAATTGAATATTTTAGTACCTAATTAAAAATATTCACTAAAGACAAGCCATATGCTTGAGATTGAATATGAGTAGTAACTAAAGAATATTTGGATTGAAAAACTTAATTTGGCGATTTTATATTTCACAACAAAAGTTACTTTTTTAATTTGCCGAAAGCAAGAAAAATTGACTTATCAACATTTGCCATAATGCCACAGAAATGTATGATGCAATAGTTTCGATATCCACACCATAAATCAAATAAACCTTCATTGGCTTTAAAAATGGCTTCAGTTTTTCATTATTTTAATAAGGGACTACAACAATTTGAAGTAATGGATCCAAATGAAGAAAGATTCACAAGTGTAAATCGGCGTATTCAAGAAAATTTGGCTTGCTAACAGACAATATACAAGGAAAAGAAAAAAAATACCTTAGATAACTTTGTTTAAAAAAAACTTTCAACATATCTTCTGAAGTAAATTCTGAACCAATGAATTGTACTAACATAATAAGTAGTGATGACGAATGATAATTTATGTTTTCTAAATAATGTTTTTTAAATTACGTATTAAAGTATAAAATATATGTATGTGCATGTGTAAGGTATATATAAGATTCGATTCACAAGAATCGAACTTTTGAGTGAATGAATTAAAGAAGCTGCTTGAGATATGCTACGCGCTTGGTATAAATACGCGCATACGCGCTTGGTATACGCGCTTGGTATAAATACCAAGCAGCTTGATTTAGGTTGAAAAAAGGTTGTTAAGGTTGATAGATAAGCGAGAGGGAGCTACGAGGAAAGCAGCTCCAGGTGCTATCCTGCGCTAGTGCTTAGGGGGGGGCCCAAAGTTTACGTGGCAGTTCTGCTGGTTTGACTCTCTGCTGGTTTGTGAGTATTTGCAAAAAGTATTTTTATTGAATGCTAATATATATATTCCGTACAAGTAGTACGTAAGCTTATTGCTGTAAAAGCAAATTCTATATGTGCAACGAATTCAATAAACATTATTTCATGTATAAACTGTGTTTGTATCAAATTCATTTAGAGTGCTACTTCAAATTATATACACCCAAGTCTGGGTAGAAGTGAGCTATATTCTCTATACAAGTACAAAAAAATAATTGTTTGAAACTAGACTTACGACCAACTCAACTTACGACCAATATCTTGGTACCTATCTCGGTCGAGGAATATATGTAGTTTCTGAGCGAAGTAGAACGTACAGAGATGTAAACGCGCGAAAAAAACTATTTTTTATTTGAATAAAAAAAGGCGTTTCCGTGCATCATTGCTACTATTTAATTTGCTACTTGTTAAATTTTTTTAGAATTAAATGAAATGAAATTATTTGCCATGTCTATATTCCAAATTTCCAAGTTTGACCCTTTTACCTTTTCCATACTTATAAAAGCTATTACATAACCGAACTATTTTAAACAAGTTTTCAGGTAGTTGTTTATATACATTTTCACTTTCTGCGTAATACTTAAATAGATCTGGCGAGAAATTGAACTTAATTTACAACCGGTTGAGAGACATATCAACCCACGCTGAGGGATTCCCTTTCAGCAAAACAAACTAATTAATGCATGGAGTGTATAAGAAAATATCCCCATGCCACATAACTTACATCCTTCATTTCCTCGGGGCATATTAATGCCGAAATATTGGCGCCGGAAGAAAAATAAATAATAATTTATGGCGCTGTCATGTTCCACAGGATCGGTTAATTGAAAGCATGTGTGACTAGCCTTTTTTTTTGGGGGGGGGGGGGAAAGGTTTATTATACTGTTTACAGCAGTATGCAGCGTCTCGTAGTTCTAAAAGCTTCCCTTATTTCAAAGTCTTTGGATTTTTAACTTTTTAAAAAGGCCTCACTGGAATGCTAAAATTTAAAAAAAAATTTGCTAAATTTTGATCTCACGAATTAAAAGAATTATGCAATTTTAAAAAGAATGTGAATGTACAATCAAAGCAGCAAAATGAAATGTGTACTATGAATTACACAAGCCTTCTTTACACACCCCGCATACTTACACACAGCGAACATCATAGACAAATTATAACCACTCTTATTCCATCCAAGCGAATACGACGTGATAATTGCAAAATTATTGAATTAGTGAGAAGATGGTCGACTTAGGGATTATTTATCGAGTGTCAGTCGTTTAATGCATATTAAAATTTCAAACTCTATGGGTATAAAACGAAGAATTTATCAGTAATTTCAATTGGGACGACTGGGAGATACGAAAGGCTTTCCTAGACAGAGGCCAAAATAGCACACCATGAAACCTCAGACAAAACTGTAAAGATGAACGATTTTGAGGTCAGTGATTAAAGATACCTACAGATCATGTGCGTGTCATTTTTTTAATTGTTGATGGCCTAATGCGATGTAGGTCCGCTTGAAAAAAAAATTAGCTAAACCTTGCGTCACACATAAAAAGCACATGAAAAATTATTTCTCAATCTAAGCCCATTGGCGCATAAAACTTGAGTGTGAACAATTGGTGGTCAGAAGTAGATTTACTGCTCCGGCGAGTCACGGTTTTTACCATAACCTTAACATAGCTTCAGGCCCGAAAATCAAGGGCAAATAGAGAATAAGATATCTCGGTCCTGAGATGTTTAGGCACCCCCAAGTGGGATCTGGATGATCCTGGATGGTTTTGTCCGAATTTATAGTGAGCACATTCAACTATGGAGACATCTTGCATAGTACCAATAGTGTAAGATAAGATGAAAAAGGTGGTTGTTATGTTGAGAGGTATTTTTTTAACAAGCCACAGATTGAGGCCTTAGTGTAAGTCAAACTACTTACGAATTCTTACTACTATTGAGGATTCATATTGACAAGGTTCACCCTTAAAGTCTTCAAAGACGACCATGTTCCTAATTGTTTGACTGCTTTCGTTCAGATATGATTTCATGAAGAGTTCTTACCTTCACCTTCTGAAGTTTCTGAGCTTAATTTAATAGAGTGCATATGAGGATTTTAGAGCAGCATACTAGGAAACTGTACAGGGGTATCTTCTTTGTATTAAAAGGGTTTAGTTAGCAATTCCTCCAAAAATTTTGAGACATCTAGTACTTTTTGGGGAGGAATAACCAGTAGTTGACTACTCAATAAAACGCGTGTAGTCCCCGAAGAATACTATACTTTGGGCAGAAGTAGGAGAGGGGCAGCTGAATACGAAACAAGAGGTTATAAATCCCTGATTATTTATTTGTCTTTATGTATAATTCATTTCTCGGTTACTCACTGGGATAGCCACATCTGTTGAGTTCTAATTACAGTTCACATTGCTTGGAGGTAGAACAATTATTTTCATTTTAATAAAGTCTTAAAACTGAAGAATAATCTCAAACTCACTTACTATGTAAATATAAAAATTCATACTAAATTCTAATTAATGAGAGAATATTGTGGAATAACTGTAACTGTGTCTGATCGGTACCTGACTGCAATCTGTTAACTGTGTGTAGTTGACTTGTTGATTAGTTCGCTGTAAGCTGTGGTAACGTGTTCGTAACTTCCAATAAAAATCATGTTTGTAACGGTGCTTCTTTATGATTTTTTATAAACTATCTTCAGCAGAATGTAATCCAACACTTAGTGGATAATAACAAATATAGAATCTACTTTTAAGTATTTTGAGCTTTATTTTTTCCGATTTTTAAGACAATTGAATTATTCATTTTATAAGATGTTTCCTTATAAAACGAATTTTAAACTATATTGTCCTTTTAAAATTTTAAAGTTATATTGTGTTTTTGGTTTGACAGAATTTAATTCTTAAAATAACATTAATGTGAATAAAATTTTAAATAGTATGGTTTGTTACTTTTAAATTTAAATTCAAATTTCGTTTACATTTGTTAAATATAGATGTTTTATTTTTAAAATTTTTTACCCCATTTTTGTAATTCTATAAAAATATTTGTACTTTGTTACATCTATTTGGTAAGGAGTTTTAGAAAAAAACTTGCAGAATTGCAAATCATAGTTATTGAAGTGAATATGTGAAAGTTAAAAAACGTTTAAATATCGGCTAAGACAAAAAAGTAGGCGAAATAATTTGAAAGCAATGAAGTAAGCATTCACTCTTGCATTTTTAGACGTATTATAAATAGTCTACAATACCATAGTCTATTTACCGATATCGAATCAATAATTCCATACAATTCTGTATTGTATCTAATACATTATACCATTATATATTATATATTATATATTATCTATGCATATGTACCATTTCAATTTTGAAATTAAATACTATATTAAAGGAATTATTGATGAACTCTAAATTTAAATCATAAAGTTAAAAAGTATTCCTTAAATGTCTCATAGATAGCAGCACTATTACGAATAAGTCTCCCGAATTTTCTTTTATCTATGGTGCTGCCATCTAATTTCATGTTCTCGAACTCAAGGAATTTATGCTTTACTCTGTGATTTCGGAAATCTCGTAACTTAATTATAATATAAATGAATTTTAAAGAATTTCTTTGGAAACATAAATGATTGGAAAACGCAACACTTCAAGCTTTTATAGTTAATAACAATCTCGGTTGAAAAAAATTATAAGGCCCTTTAAATCAATTTTTTTAAACTTTAACTTTTTAGATATGTTATTTTCGGGTCGGAATTCTCTTTTATAATGAACAGACATGCGAGTTATTTGTTTCAGTTGATAGATAATTTCTTCTGATTAATTTGTACCGAAAAGATAACAGCATTAAATAAACTTCCAAACATAAACACTCAAGCATGAGAAAGTTATCTACACACAGAAGTCTTATAAAAACAAAAGGCAGAACGGTTATATCTTGTGAGGGTAAGACACAGAAAACCTTTAGTAAAACTGCATATTTGATTTGTAAAAAGTAGTGATTAATTTACTGTAGTTGTTTTGCGAAATCACTAAATTATATACCTTTTTAAGGGGTCTAGAATAGAAAATTTTGTTTTATTTTTTATTTACGCAGGCTTTTTTTTTGTATGTGTGCCTAGTTAGGCTTTGTACTTAAACAGCCCAAAACGAATTTTTTCAAAATTGGAATTTCAGTATTTAAAAGCTGTTAAATTTATATATATATATATATATATATATATATATATATATATATATATATTATGCATCGAAAGGGTTTTAAAATAACTTAGTCCTCGGAATTTATAAAAAATTTAATTACTAAAATTTTTAATCACTTTGAATAAAAAAGAGAAAATTTTTTTCATGGTAATTTTTGTTTTTCGAGATTATTTTCAAAACTTTAATTTTAAATCAAAATTCCTTAGGATGGATGGTTAAATGAAGACAGCTCGAAGGAACGTGGCATGAAATGTTTTCAAGATACCTTACAAGAAATTTTACTTTATATGTTTCAAAGTTTGTAAAACGTAAAATTTCTATAAAATAATAAATATAACTACTAATAAATATAAGGGATAAGCACAGACAGTACAACAATAAAATGTTTTCGGCATGGTCATGGTGACAAGTGGTTTGCTTAATTTTTTTTCTCTAAAAGCTTTGTAGTAAGTTTTAACACTTAAAAATAAGTTAACTTTTTTTTGGTGGGTTTTGTGCCCCAGAAAACAAGAAGGAAAAGAATGTGGCTTTGTACCTTTTAAGACTATCAAGCATGTGAATTATCATGCCGGCAGAGTCATAGGCGAGTGATTTTGAATATTACTTAGTTAAAATCCTGTGCATTACTCGCACTTTGAATATGGGAAGCCAGAATTGTTTCCGAGAGGTTATGACTGTGGGGGTAAGGGGGTCTTATGACTCTACAAAACCTAATCCCTAAATAGAAGAATCTATTTTAATAGCTTGGAGAGACGGCCTCCTTGTTAAGCGAGTATCAAGCCTCTTCACACTGAGTCCGGAGCGTTACGTAGCGTCAGTGTTAAAAATTTTAAACAATCACAGATCTGAGTTTATTGACCACGTGATATGTTAGACCAATCACAGGTCATCTGAACAATCTTGAAGCCAGCTTAGTAACGTAACGCAATGCTCCGGAAGCAATATGAACATGCCTAATATCACCAAAACAGACGAAATAAAAGCTGATTTGTCGCTCAAGCCTTCAGTGAAGGACTTTAACAGTGGAATTTATTTAAATGTTAATTTTACATCATCTCCAAGAACCAACTATACTTGCTTAGTCCTATTTGCAAACGTTGGGATGCGAAATCTTTTTCAGCGAAATTACGCTGTCCAGTGTTCATTGTTACACCTTAGAGTAGTCAAAACATTCGGGAATTAGGAGACCATCCTCGTGTTGCGTTGCAGAAAGTAGAAAAAAAACCATATCCAGCCTTTAGAAGCAATGACCACTAATGCTTTTCACTGCTTTTTTATGAATAGATAACGTTAGATCCGGTGAGTTATTTATGATTACCATTTCATCTCAGTGTTTTATAATGGCAAGTGAAAGAAACGAATCCTCGTCAGTTAAGGAATTATGGTCATTCTTGGCAGATAATAGGGGAAATTTAAAACCTAAAATCTCCATTTGGTAGGTTGAGCATTTTAAGTCCTAGGAATCTTCAAACCCAAAATTGAGCCAAAATCATTGTAAATTCGTATTCCTACATGTAGGAAAAATCTCCTGTAAGCTTTCTCCAAACAAAATTAATATCTTTGCCCGGGAGCGAAAAATTATACCCTTCCCCTCGATAATTTTCTTGATAATTTTCATAAAAAATTATAATTTTCATGAATAATTATAATTTTCATGAAAATTTACGAAAAATGATAATTTTCATATTCATTTTTTACTCTTTTTTCACCAAGCCAAGGGCTCCTCTGCATTAATTCTTGTATATAAAGTAGAAAATGTGAAACAAAGAACACTTCGGAAAAATTTCTATTTCTTAACTTTTCTCTCCTCGCCTGATCCAATATATAATTCTTGACCATTTATGGTGCTTTTGATGCCGTAGTTCATGAATATAACCTAAAATTTATGAGTCAAAAACTTTTTTCATATATTTTCATAACAAATGCATAAAAATAATCTAAGTTGATTTTAAGAGTGATTAATATAGAATTCTCCGCAGTAATTACATTAGACTAACTGAGGGCTGACAACTTGGCCATTCTACTTTGCCAAAAACTTTGAACAATCTAAAAGGTAATTATCTAATGATACAAAAGAAGATAAACAACTTCTTACAATCCCCAATAGAAACATAATATCGCAACTACTTTCGTAATATTTACCAATGTGTCAGGCGTCGCTTTGATGATTGGAAGAAAGTGGAAATTCGTCCACTGTTGACTGGCTTCCCAGTTTGAAACTAATAAGTCAAATGTTTTGTTATATATACGATATATTATTTTCAAACACCCCTCTGTTATATCTCATTTCATCACTGCATTCAACTGCGATCCTTTTCCTTTATCAGTGGATATGTATGCCCATTCTACCAGTCAACAGCAGCTCAAAATTTAAAATAAAAGTGGTCATGAAAGTATAAAATAAAATATTTCTAAAATGTTTCATATTCCTCTATTGAAACAAAATATCACAACGTAGTTTTACGATTACACTAAAATATTGTCTAACATTTTGGGATGTATACATTTTTTGTGTGTATTTATCGTTCAATCTCATTCAAAAATAATATAAAAAGAAACTTAAGATATATATTCCTACTGTATTCCGCATAAAGTTTTTTCAACAGACATCCTTGTCGCTTTAATTTATATTTCCATCGTAAGAATGTTAGAGAAAAATTCAGTCCATGCGAGAAATGTTTAGTAAGCTCCTTTTTAAGCAGATACTGGAACTTCCAAGAGTAACTGACACAAAAGAATACACTGAAATATTTTAAGCTTGTGCACTGTTTACCTAAACAATTTTCTGTTTTATATCTTCGGATTTATGAGAGTATTCTGCTGTTGAAAGTCTGATATTTGTCACGAAACTAGGGCACATTTATTTATGACAAGAACACTTTCAATTTATCTTTACTGCCTGTGAATACTGGATTAAGCACATAACTCATTGGTATATAAATACAAGTCGGGAGACAATTTGGCTAAAATGTTGTCTCCCACAAGTATGAACTGATACTCCCCAGAATAAATATTTTCATGCTTCTGATATTACTGTGTCAGAAGAATATCTCATTCAAAAGTCCCTTTATACACAACTTGCATATTCTTCACTCAGTGTATTATATTTCCTAGCTTGTTTCTCTTTTTTTTTACGCTGGTCAAGTACATTTTTGTTTTCCAGTGAGTCAGCGTTTCTAATCTCAAAATGCTTTTTTATTCAATTGTAGCATCGCATTCTAAGCCTTTTGACAATATATCGTGTTTGTGTCCAGGCGATATAAAATATTATTGTTCTCTTGAACCAACAGAACATTATGTCAAAGTACGGTGTTTGGCAAAATTGTTGGTTTTACAACACTTTTGAGAAAAGCAGCCTTGTTTTTATTGATTGCATATACATATATATATATATATATATATATATATATATATATATATATATATATATATATATGTGTGTGTGTGTGTGTGTGTGTGTGTGTGTGTGTGTGTGTGTGTGAAATGACCCGAATGGTCATCTCCTGAAATAAGTGCACACATCATGGTCGAAAAAAATACAATTCACGAACGGAAGAATTTATTCCAGCAATAACATGACCTTACAAGGCGACGTCCAGCTCTCATCTGGCGAGCGTACAAGTAGCTGTAAACGGGTTGCCGGAAATTGGCGAGTTAGGTTAGTATTGGGAAGGGGTAAAGAACTGAAAGGTTACCAGAGAGAGAGAGAGAACTCGGATTATAGGCGATTAAGGATTAGAGGTGGTTAAAATTTATTATATACAGTGATTTCCCCTTATAAGAATCACGTTTGTTATTACTGTTTTTGATTCTTATAAGCGGTTGATTCTTATAGCCGAAATTTAGGTTTTTGGACAGGCACACACATACTTATATATACATATATTAGATAATTTACCATAAAATACTCTTTAATGTACGTTAATTATCTTTTATTAAAATTATTCTTTATAATTTTAAAAATACAACTTAATTTCTAGACCTATAAGTAGATACACGTGATTATAATAAGAGAAGAAAAAAATCCAATATTTTTTACAACATACCTGCTTAACAGTTTAACATTTCAACTACAGGAAGGGTGCAAGAAAACGTTTTCTATGAAAGTTTAACGTAATGAAGTTTTCAGGAGGCTGTTTATACCTCTTTCAACACCAATAGTCTCAGACGAAGATTCACCTTCTAGCTTACGTTTCAAGGTTTGATAACGTGCTGAATCTACTAATGTCACGTTTGCCTAAGTGATAGTGGACACTTCGCCGAAGATTTATGTATTTGAGAGTCCAGGAAGCAGCAACCGGGATGTGGGAGGTGGGAAAAAAGAGTTCCTGTCTTTCTCAGAGGAGAAAAGTGAAATCGGACTCGGACGGGTTAGATGCCCCTGGGTCGAGCTAAAAGGGCAGTGTTTAGCTAAAGTGTTTAAGGGGAAACCATTATGTTATGTCTAACAAAGATAGGATGCATTTTACGACTTTATTCCATCCCATCTTATCACTCTTTCTTTAAAAAAAAATAAAGAAAGATCTTCATGACTTTTGAGGGTTTAAGTGGCTTTTTTGGAAAAATGAAAGGAAAGCGATGCGTGTAAACTGATTCTTAAAACCGGTGGATTGATTCTTTAAAGCGAAAATTTTAACATGGAAATAAAACATTTGTTTTTGTTTTTACGATATTGATTCTTATAAACGGTTGATTCTTATAACCACTGATCACTATAAGCGGTGGTTACTGTATATATATATATATATATATATATATATATATATATATATATATATATATATATATATAATATAATATAATATAATATATATATATATATATATATATATATATATATATATATATATATATATATATATATATATATATATATATGCATGCGTGTGTGTGTGTGTGCGTGCGTGCGTGTGTTCTTAGAATCAGTAATATACATGGCTGTTTGTCTTTAGAACAGATAAGGTCAATGGCATAAGACCTTAGAGTTCAGTTGTGCATATTTTAATCTCCTTGTATTTTGACTTTTATGAGTTATCTAAGAAATATCTCTCTGTTTTAAATGGATCCCACTAGTGACACCTTTGCTTATCCAGTCCTCACTCCTCTATTGCTATATATTCTACATGTCATTTGGGTCAAAACTTCCGGCCAGTTCCTCAAATAAGTGATCGCTTTCTTAAGTTTTAGCAGGGAATCCCTACACCAGACATCAAAAGATATTATAATCTTTAAATTTAAGTTTTGAAGGCTATTAAAAGTTACCCTAATACCCATACAGTATATGTTTGTAAATACGCTGTTTACTCTTTTAGAAAATCAGAAAACCGATTCCTTTTTGAAGCTTAGATGTGATGAGTGATTGGTACATTTTTCAAAATTTCTTTATCAATTCTCTACCAACATGAAAGAAGAATTAAGAATTTCCTATACAGCATATTCACTCTTCATCAAGAACTTTATAGACAGTTTTTTTGTTCGGATCTCTTGGCACATTTTGAACCAGGTAATTTACAGGGAAATATTTAGAACCAAAATTAATAATTTGATGCGTGAGAATGGACCAAATATTCGACTCTGCTCGTCGGAAGAGTTTTGTGCGCAAAGTCGTTGTTAGAAGCACGTGCGTGTATGAAAAATTCACTCAAAAACACTTCCACAAAAACAAAGAAATTAAACCATTCACGAAATAGTCACTTCATCATTTTAAAATTTTTCATTTTCTTTTCCCTTTAAAGGTTGGAAACTTTTGCGTATCATGTAGGATGGTCTTCGTGAAAAAATGCTCACATCAGAATTAACAAATAAATACACTCTGTCACAAAAAAATATATGCACCCAGAAGGAAACGAGCTACTATCACGGAACTTAATGCTGCAGTCACACACATCTAGACAATTCTACAGTACGCAGCCCCCCGACACCTGTTGACACATTTGGGGGTCGATTAGTCGCGGTCCTCCCCCCCAAGGTCCCTCGAATCTCTTTGATGCTCTGTGCAAAAACCGACTGAGGAGAGGGTCGCTACAGATAGCGCTGCCCATAAATCACTCGTTTTCCCCCTGTGTACTGTGCAGGGCAAATGTGTGTGACCGCCTTATAACATGTATGTAGTGTAACGTCACGTGTTTTGTGCGGTTCCCACGAATCTGCGACGAGCCTTCAACAGCTGCAAGATTTAAAAAACGCAAGTCATGCGTACCCCTGCATTCTAAAATTCTGTAGGAGATTATAGGGCTATCACATACGGTTTCACCGCCGACGTCAACATTCCTGGGTTTTGCTTGTAAGCCCCTCGTCTTCATCTTTGCCGGCAAAAATCTGGAGTCGGCCACCCTTTCTCTCATAAAGATGTCTATCAGGCTCGTCAGTCAGAACAAGCTGATGTTATAGAAGCGATATGTTCCCATAAAAACGCCATCGAGTCTAAGGCTGTCATCGAGCGCGGAATTCCTCGTTCCCCCTCGGAAAAATCAGAAAATTCTGAGAAGAAGCCACGCCACCCGGGTAGACCTGAAGCGAGATATAGTCAGAGACTTTGTGATTTTGGGAGAGATTGCCTTGTAACATCGATTTGAGCAGACGTGTTTTTTAGAAGCTCCTTTTTGAGACCATGGGTCTGGGAGCGTACGTTGTGAATCTGCACTTAAATTAATTTAATATGTTGTAATTGTTTAATGTTTAATTTTTTGTAAATAAATTTCTTCGTTAAGTTTTTGTTTTAAAATTGGCCTTTTCATTATAGTTAGAACTCTGTCTTTCTTGGTCATGAATTCAGAAATAGTAACTATAATAAAGCCTCAGAGATTAGCCTTAACCACCTATCGTGATGCCACAGTAGTGTATAAGGAGAAAAGCAAATGATTACAAATTCAGAAGAACAGACCGTTTTATTAAGAAGATACGGCATGAAAAAGGTTACAAATCAGTAAGTGGTAAATCCACCTCTAGCAGCTATACAAGCCGAAACACGGCGTGGCATCGATTCAATGAGGTCACCTATGACCTCCTGCGGAAGATCATGCCATAATCTTTGCAACTTGGCAGTTAATTCACAAGTATTCCGGGACGTCTGCAGTTGTCTTCCAAGCATGCCCCAGACGTGTTCTATAGGCGAGAGGTCTGGTGACCTGGCAGGCCATGGGAGTACGTTATATCCTTGAAGACATTGTTGGGAGAGTCGCGCAGTATGTGGACGAGCGTTGTCTTGCTGATAAATGACACTTGGGTGACTTGATAGCATAGGCAGTACAACTGACGTTAAAATCTCGTCCACGTAACTGCGTGCCGTCAAAGTGCGTTGAAGGACGACTAGAGGTGATCGCGTGTCCCAACAAATAGCTCCCCACACTGTCACACCTTGTCGTATGCCTCTGGACAACAAATGTTGGATCGGACCGGTGGCCTGATCGCCTCCACACGCGTATGCGCTGGTCATCAGCATTGAGACTGAATCGGGATTCATCGCTGAAAATCACACGCCTCCAGTCGGTCACACTCCAGCTTGCCCGAGGTCGGCAAAAATCCAATCGACACTGCCTATGATGTGGGGTCAGTGGTAGGCGTCTTAACCCTTTCCGACTCAGTTTTAACAGTCAGGTAACACCTGAAAAGTTCCCTTTTTAAACGCTGAAAATAAACTGTAAATGAAATGAAAATTGGATAAAATGTTTCTTTTAACTTTCCTTATCAACACTAAATGGCAGTATCACAACTACCAATCCATAATTTTCCTCTGAGTCAAGTTTTTAAAAACCCAAATTTTTCAGATTTTTTTTTCAGGTAGAAAAAAATGTGATGGAAAAAATTTTCCTATGTTATTTTGTTGGCTTAACACTAATCTCTTTACTTTGTATTATTTTTTAATTTTTACATTGGAAGCTTGTCTAAAATCGAGCCATGACTTTCCGGTGTGTCCGGTTGAGACGAAAATAAGCCAAACCTAGGTGTTAAAAATTTCATTGCTAATCGTTTGGAAGCCTATGATTGGTTTATTTTCGTCTCAACGTCATCTTTTCCTTAACGCAACGCAACGGACTCCTATGTGAACAGGCCCTTACACCTTGCAGTTGAATTTTTTCTCTTGCTTTTATATAACATTAGCTTTTGTTAGCTTTGTTTTACAAGTTAGTAATTCGTGTGTGTGTGTATGTATATATATATATAGATATATATATTTCTTAATATGTGCATATATATATATAGATTTGTGTATATATATATATATATATATTTTCTTGTGTGTATATATATATAGATATAGATATATTTCTATATATATATTTCTTAATTGTAAATATTAATAGTAGTTCACTCTGTGAAATGGAGAAATCTGAAACCCCATCACGGAAAAGATCAATGTGTTCAAGCCCAAAAGATTCACCCCAAAGATGCTTACAAAGTACGAGTTTCCGAAGATAAAATATTCAGCAACGTATAACACATACGGATGAAGGGAATGCGAAGGAGATGTATCTACTGTAGCATGAAAAAGAAGTCCCATGCGTCAAGATTCATGTGCAAAATGTGCAATGTTGCTTTGTGTTTCTTCAAAGGGGGTCTTACATGCTTCGAAAAGTATCATGAAAAGAAAAAAATAGCTCATACAACAATTTTTTTTTGATTTTTTTTTTTTTGGGGGGGGGGGGTAAAGTAGCAGGCCTCCACGTGGTGCACCCTAGGTAACTCTAAATCTGCTACAGAGATCTGAATCTAGCATTTTTTAATTAAAACCAAAAATTTTACTCTATTGCGTGCTTCACAGCAATGCTCGTATTTCTAAGCTCATGTGAATCAGTGTTGCCGCTTTAGTAACACCCACAAAATTAAAGCAGTAAGTGCAATCGTTATGAAATTACACGTGTACACTCCTCTAGGCCTAAATAGACAGCAGGCAAATTTTTTTGTTGAAATTCCAACTTTAAAAGGTAGTGTACTGGAAAGAGTTAATGGACGTCGACTCCTTTGATCTGCGTCGGCCAGTCGTCTCCGAATGGTTGATACCACCGGATGTCTGGAAGGTGGTAAATGGCGTCGAACCGATACTAGCGACGTTGTTGGTGCAAACGTGGCCGCTCTTATGATTGCGCGTACTTCGCGCGCATTTGTGTTCCTGGAACGCCCTGACCCTCCGCGACGGTAGACTATCCCTTCCGTGATCCATTGTTGCCAACACCGAGCAACTACCGAGGCGGATCGGCGGAGGTGGCGGCCGATACGCCTGTTCGACCAACCTACTTCTCTGAGGCCTACTATCAAAGTCCGATAATTGTTCGTATTGTCACCGGTTACGTCTCAGACGCATCTCTAGTCACAATACCGTCTATCCAAGTCGACAGATTTGTTTGAATAACCCTATGGCACGAGCAATCATGCTTTTAAACTCTCCTAGATGCGCATCTCATATGCGCATAGCATGCTTATCCTTGTCTTATTGACGTCGAAATTTTAATCATTTGCATATCTCTTACTAGACTACATTCCTGCCAAGTTTCGTGATAGTAGCTCGATTGCTTCTGGGTGCATATATTTTTTTGTGACATAGTGTATTTCTGAACAAAATATTTCTTTTCAGCCTCTGCATACCTACCTACTTTTATCTCGCAGTAACCATTGGCAGCTAAGTCCTCATCATAGTGCTACAAGCTTCTGATATTCCCTCACCATGCATCTTGATTTTTTCAGTCCTTCATCACTTGTAAAGCGTGATCTATCTAAAAAGTCATTTAATTTCGTCAACAACTCAGAGGCACTGTAGACTAAATCAAGCTAAAGCGTGGAGGGTTCATAACTTCTCAGAGGAAACTTTCAACGAGTTAATTTATTTTCTTAGTACACACGAGGCGGGGCGCTGTCGAAAAGAAAATCAAAGCGCACAAGGCAGCAGGTTTCTCCTTCGATTGTGATGCCTTTCATCAATCGCTAGTGTTGCTCAGTAGGTGCCAGCATCTATGCTAGCTCCTTCAGGCTTGATCCGAAAATAAGTGATTATTTACGGTCACAGCTGGTAGTTGCCGAGAATTTCCTGGTAGTGAAGTGTCTGCTTGAACGTTTTAAGGGTTTATAGAAAACGAGGATGTCGCTACAGCACATGGACAAAATTTCTGTTTTCTTGTTCATTTGAAATAAATACATACAGAAGGAAAGTACTCAGATTTATAAACCTTGTTTTGTGTGGTCTCACTTACTTCCTTGGGTACAATACGCAAATAAGTACTTCTGACTGTATGACCATCAGAGTTAAAAAGAATTTTGTTTTCAGCTGATTAATTAAAGACATATTTTGCCATTTAGTCTAAGAAACGTAATGAAGTTGTTGTTGTTGCAAATGCCTCCTGGTTGGAGGTTCCATTCACCAGGTCCTAATAGGCTATTGGGCTGAAAGGGGCGGCTCCTGTTTCAAATTAGCACCTCAAGGATCAGAGTCCGACTTGGCTAAATGACCAGTCCCGTAATTTTGAGCCGAGCCAAATGACGAGACCGGAACACTTGACCCCGCACCTCCAGAGGTAAATTTGAGAACTTGGAGGACATTCCAGCCATGACCTATTTTACATGCGCCGACCACCATTAGTGAACACGGTGGTGGATTTGCAGCGACGAGCATCGTACCAGGGACGTTCAGATCACTGGCCCACTGCTCTTGCCAGCTGGGCCACCACGCCCTTCACGTTATGAAGTGAAGGGTATAGACTAGTGTATTAATTTTTTCCCTATCGTTTTTGTTTTTCCTCCGAGCCAGGAATGAGTTTGTGGTAAAAATTCCGGGCCTTGATCATCACGATGCTTAGAAAGAGCCCCAAGTAACTTGATTTCACATGTTTCTCACAGTCCTGTCTACGAAGTGACGAGTTGCGTTTCTGTAGTATGATAGTGGTCTAAAATTCGCATGTTCTCCGAGAAGAAAGGACGCATGAGATTAATGGACCTGAACATGCTCTAGAGAGCTTCAGCAGAGAATATTTTCTTTCGCGAGTTGCCGCTTCTTGACAACGTTAAAAACTAGTGTAAATAGGCCAGTATGATCAGTAAGGCACAATGATGCAATTTGGACGATCCAAATTAAATCTCTTGAGATGGCAGTTAAGGAGGGAGGGTATTCCAGCCCCATAGAGGAAGAATTTATATGGTTAATCCTGGGTTATATCTGTAGTAACAAAAACGAATAAAAGTATTCAAGTTTATTTTCCTGGATAATCTATAAGTTCAAGTATAGAATCCCAATGGATCTCAGAAATCAACACTGTCGATTTATAAGCTAAATTTCGTAATTATAAATAAGGTATATAATGTAGAAAATTTTATTACTATATTACTATTTAAAATGGGCTTGTGATGGCCCAGTGGTACAGCGTGCTGGTGTTCGGTGCTGAGGGTGCTCGGATCGAATCCTGGCGTCGCGCCACGAAAAATACCTCCGTTCGTGTCATCCCTTCATAGGAGTTAATGCTGTTCGCCTATATGGTGCCCCTACAATAAAATGGGCAATAAAATTGCAGCGTTGTATAGGCGAATGTTTGACGACAAGTTCCTCCTCATAGGGAAAAAACTATTTAAAATAGGTCAGAATCATTTAATATCTGAAACTTCTGCACAGTCTATTGACTGGGCTAAGTGCCACATTTGTCAGAAACAACTATTCGCTTTCAATATTACAGAACTCACCGCAACATATTACCACACGACATGGCTTTGAACTCGATCTAATAGATCGTGTTTCTTCCTGGCTTTATCGTAGTATCTTTCCGGTGGTGTATTTTATAATATTTATGAAATGGTAACAAGAAATCAAGTATGTTCGCACGCAAGGTACGATACTTTACGACAGAACAACATTGTTCTAAACGTATCATGATGTAAATTTACTTTCTGCTGGTAATGCTTTAATATTGTGTAATTACTCGTATAAATGTCTTTGTAAGATTTCAAGATTAAATAAATACGCGATAGTTTTTCCTTCTTCAAAAATATTTATTTTGAGGTCTGTAGGCGTTTGCTTGTCCTCCAGATATTAAACATGTGATAAGAACGATAGGACTGGAGAATACAGCATTTGCGTACTAGAAGTTCATGATGATCCCTATAGTTTTTATGAGAAGAGAACAGTCGAAATTGCCAGTCATAACACATATCATTTTCCTTAAATTTGGTTCCTTTAAAGGTATGGTTAGTTTTCTCATTGAAAGAAAACTAACCATACCTTTAAAGGAACCAAATTTAATGAAAAAGATTATCTAAGTTTGCCATTTCGAAAACCCCAACAAATTCTCTGTTATCCGTCAGATTTGTTCCAAAAGTTATCAAAAATAAAAGAGGATTTTGCAAAACATAAAGTGTAATGAAAGATGAAATTTAATTATATGATGACAAAGATGGACCCCCCCCCCTATTATCCCCTCGAAAATAGTTTATAATATGCGTCACTAATTTTTTTTTACTTCTCCAAAATTAAAACCAAGTTAAAAATAACATAACTCACCAAAATTTGTACTAAAATTTCTAAACACTAAAGTAGTATTTCAGTTGGTAATTAGGAAATAGTAACAACGCTTATTGAGGATGTAATCAGTTTATAAACCAAGAAACTATGTCCTTTATTTCTCACAGTGTATGGCTTTCAAGGCCATTCAGCGCTGCCCATGTCATTTTTCTAGTCTGCATAATTCAATAAAACCATTCTTTTTAAAATATAACATATGTAACACTCTTTGTCTGAGAAAAAGTCTGTTAATATGAAAGAAAAAACTTGCTAAAATTAAACTGACCGAAAAACCATCTCGTCCCCCTCTCAGAGAAACTTCCGCTCTTTTACAGATTGTAACTCTGGAACGGAAATTAGTGTGAATTTTAATTTCCGTTTTCATTAGATATTTGTTTTCGTTTTTAGGTTAACCAAAACAAACAAAAGTCCTTTCAGTTAACTCTGAGTAATGATAATGCAAATCGGTACCCGAATTATAATTTTAGCTTTCGATTTCGTATTTGTCATAATTTATAGACAATCTTTTGGAAAAATAGGAAATACTTTTGCTGTCAATTTTTGTTGGAAATTAAAAATGGATATTTCTTTTATCCTACGAGCCCATATAGACAATATCTTTATCTTGGTTCAGAAATTAAAATTATCAGTCAATGTTAGAACACTACAGTGTGTAACAAAATTATAAGACCACTGTGGATTTTGTGATTTTTACTATAAATAGTATAATTTTTTAAAAATTAAATTAGGTTGATGTTAATAAATGAAATATAAAATATATGTATATTATTTTTAAGAGATATTTAAATATTCTAATTATTTTATCAACAATTTCAAAATTTTCCAATCAAATATCTGTAACTAAATTATAAGACCACTAGTTAAAACACATTTTTTTAATAAAACTAATATGATGCTGATCCACCATTTTTCTGAATAACTTCAAATACTCGATTTTTCATTGAATTAATTAGGTTTTCGAGCAAATATTTGGGAATTTTGTTCCATTCATCCATGATAGCTAGTTCCAATTCATACACAGAATCATACTGACGGTTATTTGCATACACTTGACGAGCCAAATGGCCCCACAAGTTTTCGGTGGAATTCAGGTCTGGACTAAGGCTTGGCCAGTTTAAGACCTTGATTTTTTTCGTTTTGAAACCAGTTTTTAGTTGATTTAGACACATGGCATGGCGCATTGTCTTGCTTAAATTTCCAGTTTGATCCTCCTAAAAATGGGCCAAAAGGTATAAGGTGTTGGTAAAGCAGTTGTTGATAACAAATGGAGTCCATTTTTCAAGAACTCGCTGCAGATCACATTTCCTATCATATGCAAAAGCTCCCCACACCATCACAGAGCCACCACCCATCTGTCTACTGAAGAAAACCCGAGGTTCCGTTCGTAAATCATTGCTCTTCGGAAATTAAAAAGAAAACCAAGACTGTTAAAGCATCATAAAGAAGGAAGGCTGATGTGGGCAAAGGAAGTCATGACCTGAGATGCTGCTTAGTAAAATATCATTTTTCCCGACGAACAAAAAATTAATTTGGATGGCCCGGACAGTAATATTTCCCACTGGCATGATTTACGAACGGAACCTCGGTCATTTTATTACAGTAGAAGATCTTTAATCCGGTACGTCCGGGACCTCAGTCGGGCCGAATTGGCGATTGTGCCGGATTATCGAACGTCAATAATTTTAACAGGAATACCAAAGATAAATCACTCCAGATAAAAATGCAGACGATTGAAACATATATTTTACGAACATTCAGAACCTGTGCAGACAATATAAATATTTCGCGGTAAATCAAGTGTACAAGGCACGATCAAGAATTTCTCAAGTTTAGGTTTCTTCAATGTGTGTCTTGATTCCGTATTATTTGCTGTAACAGCTTGATCAGCAAACTTCTTAAGTTCCTCTTTATATATATATATATATATATATATATATATATATATATATATATATATATATATATATATATGTGTGTGTGTGTGTGTGTGTGTGTGTGTGTGTGTGTCAGTCAGATCCGGGAGTAGAAACAAATTTCGGTGTCCAGGGGTAATTTAAGAAACTAAAAGTTCGATTACCGACAATAATTTATTTAAAGTTGGATATGTCGGCACATCACATGAAACCACAATATGACATAAAATATAAACACTGATATAGTTCTAGCAATCATAACAACAGTATGCACTATGCAGCCCGCTGCGTCTGCATATGCCAGCTTCCACTCGCCGACTGTCCAGATGTGTAGACGTTCACTATGGTCGCTGCGTACAGCGCCCTCTGGTGGATTTTCCACTCTCTCTATATATATCGTAAATAGTTAAAGAACCAATACTGAAATCACGCATTATGAAGTTTCTGTTTTCACCTTTTTCGAGTCGATCAATTATCTCTAGTTTTTGCTGTATAGTGAGAGTCACGTGCTTAAGCTTATCAGTTTTATAAACTCTCTCAGAACTTGTGCTGGGCTTCGAGAACATTGTGCAAACGTGAATGTAAGCACTAGAAAACAGGAAACACCGTACAGAAAGGAATACTGAACTGACAGTTAGTTATGATAAACACTAAGCGAACTAAAACCGCAGGAACAAGGACCCTAGACAACACCGTTTAACTGCGGGAAACACGGATGAACTGAAAAGCCACCTGGAGGGTACAGCCAATGCGGTGGGGGACGTCGAATCCACCCGAAAAAAAACCCAATGCTGGCGGATCAATCGGTGCTAGATTACAGTATGTGCCGAACTAAAGAGCCGCTACTGTAATAAGTTTTCGTCCCGAAACTCTTGTACAACACTAACTATTATCATTATCACTGTGTTCCTTTTTTTTAACGGAGCTTCAGCTATCCAGCTTTCTAATAGCATAACTCTTGAACTACCCAATAACGTAGGCTGACAGGAAGACTAGCTGAGAAGAAGCAGCTCGTGCTTGTAATTTTTAAGAAAATCTCACTCATCAGATAAGATCGTGCATGGATGTTTCAGGAAGAGTTTATTTTCAACAGTTCGAGAGTGAAAGGCGAGATTTTGATAACTCCTTTGAGATTAACTCATATGAATTGCGAGAAAACCCATTTAAATAAATTATTTATCATATTATCAGAGAAACTTTAGGCTAGAGCAGGGGTGGGCAAATAGCGGCCCGCTACAGACATTTTGTGGCCCGCCAAATCCCCCAGAAAAATCCGGACAGCCAGAAAAACTGCCAAAGACAGCCAAAAACTCCAAGACAGCCAAAAAAACTGACAATATTTTATTTTATTTATATCTATTGATTTTTATGATACAATTTATACCTTTTCTGAAATGCAAAGTTAACTAATATGGGCAATAATTTTCAAAGGTGGGGTCCTCCGCTAACTTCCGCTTACACAAAGTGGCCACCGGGCCAAAACAATTGTCCCTCCCCCCCCTGGACTATAGTACCCCTCTGCAGATCAATCGACCCCTACGCGTCGGTTGTTAGGGCTAGAAAGTATACCTGAGTCTCTTAGAATACATATAGCTGCTTTTTGAAAAGAAAATCGAGGTTTATTACCGAACGCTTCTAATTTTCCCTTTAAAGAGATTTTTGGGTATCTGTTGAGATATAAATTCCTGACTGCTCCAGAATAGTGTTACTTAATGCACATTAAATTTAACGCGCCCGTTCAATCCAAACCGTTTAATTTTTTTTTCAAAGTTAGGAATTCGTGGTAGCTAAATTCAATCTATAAAGTCTAAAGTTTCTAGCTTTGATTTAAATTTAAACGCTGTTTTATTAGAGAAAGTAAAATGTTGATCATAAGATGAACAACACTTTTACCTCGATAAATTTCTAAGAAATACATATGAGAATAAAATTCATCAAACAACGACCACCTGTCCGTCAAGGGTGGATGTCCAGTACAGGAACTCTGTCTGCTTGGACTTCGAAGCTACTCCTCATAGTTACCTGATCGACTTGGGATATAAGGAAATCGCTTAGTATGAATATCATCCCTCATTTGATTTTCGTTATTTTAAGTAGTTCAGAGAAAATAACACGCGGATTTAAACTTTGACGATGGGCGTACGGAAAGCTCATAAAAAATCGCTCCATAAAACGAATCGCGGCTGGGTCAGAAATCAATCTCACAATCTGGGCCGATGTCCCTATCACTAAAACTACCCTGATATGTATCTGATTAAAACTGAAGTTTAAAACGTTATAATAATAGTATTATTCCATGTCAAAACTTTTGATTATCTTTTGTAGCAGCACCAATCTCTCAAACTCTCCTTTAAAGAAGATAAACGGGCACTTCCTTATTAAAGCGGCCTTGGCGTAATTTAAATTGGTCTTGGCGAAAAAAAGGAATACATTATGGCAGCCACAATTTCAAAAGAACAAACATTAACAAAATTCGATTTATAGATAACTTTATTTTAAAAAGAGTGAAAATTATGAATAATGCCTTTCCATCAGAGATTTTCCAGTAGCCTCAACACACACCCAAAAAAGCGCTAACAGCGGCCATGGTGTTGACGTTGTTAAGGAAAAGGCTTGCGGTTAGCAGGAAACTATGTCGAGAAGAGACAGTAGTTTCAGTTCCCTAGTCCATCTGTTTTTCAGGGGGGAAAAATAAGAAACCTTAGAACTCGAAAGCACATCGTAATCATAAGAAAGTCAGATCAACCATCAACGTTTTTTTCTATCGTAGTGACTCTCAAAAACATATCGACCTCTTCTAGGACAACATTCAATTTCGCTTTTGCTGTAAAATGTGTATAAAAAGTATTCTAAACACATATATTTCCCTTTCTCCTTAACTATATCGCCAAAGCCTCTGTAATAAGGAAGTACGGAAAAACTTAGTTAAAAACTCTTAACACCTTTCAGCTGTTAATAATTACAAGATAAAAAGAACTTTTTATATACCACATTTTTAAATTTTCTGTTGAATCATATAAACTTGACAATTGTCTCTTAATTGCACAAACCTTCACTTAATTATTCTTTTTCACTTTCTTTTATTTAATTTTAATCACTTTTTAGCCGTTTCCACTGTCCACAGACTTTATAAACTTTGATTTTCATAATTTTTTTATTTTTCGCACAATATTTTTGTAAACAAATTAAATTCACATGTATTCGGTTTTCAAAATCGTCACACGCCGTTACGCAAAAGTGCAAGCATAGAATTCGATCGAAGCGCCACCTTGCTGATTTTTTCGGCTAAAAGTATTTAAAGAATGCATTGTCATCGTGTTCTGAGCTATTCTAAAAGTTTCAAATGTCTAGATAGTAGGGAAGTTAGTTAAAAGTCGATTGCCAGATTTGAACTGGACAAACACACAAACACACAAACAAACAAGAAAGCGAGTTAATAAAAACATGGTAAAAATGAATACCAGACTTTGTAATTTATGAAACACATAAGGATTTCATATGAAAAAATATTGGCATAGAAGGTAGTATCCTAAAAATTTTATTTGCATCTTTTGTCGTTCTATGATTAGCTTCTCAAAAATTCACAATAATCTTTATAATTCTTACCCATACAGATACATTAAGGTTATTGGATTATTTAAACATAAAAATATTAAACGGACGGGGAGAAACAAACAAAAGTTCTATAAACAAATCAGCCAGTGTTCGCAGCTACAGAATTAGCTCTACATTATGTGATAAATATATAGATGTTCACTCCCTGGGAATAGGTTTGTTTTCTGATCTAGGTCATAAATATGACGAAACTTGTTTGCAGCAATCAGACACTACAGTAATGGGAATCGTCTCTATCACCGATTTAGTTGACAAAATCAAGTGAAAGAAAAAGTTTTCGATCATAAACTAGGAGAACAGTAAACAGTATTTGATTAAAAACTAAATAAGTTTTTTTTTCCTAATATTTTGTGTCAGCTTTTCCTTATGATGTAAATGGTAGTTTTATTAATGTTTGGTAAACTGGACTGATAGAAAAGTACTTTGTCTCTCTGAGCACGGTTATAATTTAGCGAATCCTCACGGTGTCTTTCAAAATTCTTAAACAAAATAGCTCAAATTTTATTTTAACCTATGTACCGCCATTATCTAATGTGTGCACGCATATTGGATTTGGTGAATATTCAACAAGGTTTTGCTATATGTAAGAAACTACACATAATTTATAAGAATGTGGTAGGATATTTTCAATATACAGTACCTATATTTTACACTTCTCTCAAACGTGCGTCACTCGCAGTTACACGACGATTCTCGGGGGTCCTCGCAAAACGAATTGGACTACTACGTTAGTAGGCGTACGGGTCCGAGGTAGCCTAAAGGTAGCGCGTTCGGCTTCAGACGAAGGGAAGGTATAATACCTCCAGATGTCGCCTTTGGGATTGCTCTGTCAAAATTGAGGTGTCACCATGGAGTAATATTGACTTACCTCCTGTATGGTGCTCTCACATAAGAAGTAGTCAACAATTTATGCGGTTATTTGAGCAAATGTCTTAGGACAAGAGTCTCCCCATTAAAATTTAAAATAATAATAATAATGTTATTTAACCTTTTGTATACGTCTTAAAAATTTCCATTTTAAACCCTATCGAGCAATGCTTTTCTATACATTCCTGTCAGGAAAATTTTTTGGGATGTGGGGAAGATGGGACTCTTTTTTCCCGTGTTCGTTTGCCCTTAGAGAATTCCCGTCTTTTCCTCTATAACAATACACCCTACCATGTACCTTCCTTTGTGATTCCTATGTAATGCACCTATGTAATGCACCTGACACAGCAACTAAGGCTTCTCGGGATTGAATACCTACCGGTGAACAGACTGCCACCCCAATTTCAACCGAGCAACTCCAGGGGAGACATCTGGGATGCTCGTACCCTCTGCCATCCTCTCTGGCATCACAGAACTTTCCGGTCTACAAATTGTCTTGAGAAATTCAAACGTTATACCAAGAAAATTGTTGACTTCTTCTTCTTAGCTGGTAACACCATACAGGGGAGTCAACAATTTACAAAGAGTGAAAATCCTATAACTCGATTAATAAGGTACCTGTTATCGACATTACACTTGTTTATGGACAAACGACTTAAGTTTGAAAGATAATTCTTTCTTGTGCCTTTTCACACGCATTTTTTGTACTTTCTTAACAATCGATAAACATATCTAGTTTAATTTTATGTAAATATTATTCACTCTATAGTGCATTCAGTAAATTCGTGAAAAAAAAGACAGTGCTTAGTATTTTAAGAATTAGCGTCAGTTTTTATCAAATTTAATGTTTGAGCATCCATAAAGTGAATTCTAAGCCATATGTAAACATTTATGAAAATTGATATGTAGATAACATACGCTGAAGGAAACGGGTATTCGTCATATTATAAAATACAAGAAAGTACAAATCTTTACCTATTGAGTTCCGTAATGTTCTGTTAAAAATATACTTCTTTAAGTGTATAGTCCTTCACGCTTGCATGTGCTTTTATATGCATTTGTATACAGGGATTGGAGCATGTACCTCGTTTTTAAATAGATTCCACTAATATATAACTTACGAAATTTTTAATCAAAACGTGATATATTGCTGAAAATGCATTTTTCTGGCAATAAACTAAAACTGTAAGCATATCATCTCACGAAAAGAGGTAAAAAGAATTTTCCCTTTGAGAGAGAACCCTGTAATATCAAAATTGACTTCGTAATCATTTCGAAGTCTCTCAGCAGTTTGACGAAATCGTCTTCCTATGTCAGTGTTTCCCAACCTTTTTCGAGTTGGGACCCCCTTTAATGGTTTCCACGCATCCTACGACCCCTTCCTCCCAATTCCCACCCTGGATATTTTCATAAAAAAGGCCTTTTGAGGCATACAGATAAAACACTTAAATATATTTTTCACAATTTAAATTGCAACTAAATTTATAATTTAACAAAAATGAAACTCGTAAGAAATTTGTAAGAAACAAAGAACATCAATGAACTTTCATTCCTCAGTCAAAGATGTATAAAAGCAAGAACAGAACAGAACAAAACCTTAAGAAAATTAATGCTGCTACAGTGTTGATTCATAATAGTATATAAGAATAAAATAGAAAAATTCTTAACTAAATAAAATCACTTTATTCCGTCGGGAAAAACTACAATTGTAATGTCAAAAGTGACAGCACAGAGTGAGGAAAGATAAACTACCATTTAAAATTTCTGTACTGTACCTAGTAAGTAAGGTCTTACATCACTATCTTACAGTTTCATGGCAAATAAATATTGAGAGATTTTGTAAGTGAAATCCGCTATAAAGCTGTTTTAATCGATTAAAACCTTGGAAAACCCCTCTTCGCGAGCGCCTTGTGGTTCGCGATCCACAGATTGGAAACCCCTGGCATAGATATTTACTTTAACTTCAAGCTGAAAATTTTGACAAAATACTTAGAGCTCTCCATCCTTTTACAAACTGCGTAAAATTTTCTTGATACCGATACGGTATCGTAGCCAGTTTGAACTGAGAAAAAGAGTAAACGACGTTCATTAATTAGGAGCTAGAATTAATTCGTGTCGTCCCTTCAAATGCCCAGTGCACTGACCAGGATTAAGACAAAATGCAGGAAATCCGAGAAATTCCGAAAAGCACCCCGAATTGCCTTTATTGCTCCCGGGTGAGCTATGAATCTCTAGAGTCATTAGAATATCTGTGGGCCTATGAAAGCGATCTTTAGATCTTGTGCAAGTAATAAGAAAAAAATAGTGTTGGGGATTATAAGTTAAGTACATTCACTGCAGGAAATTTATTTACAGATTTTTAGTAACACGTTTAAAAACAAATATACCTTTAAAAAATCGGTTTGTAATCAGAAAAGAAATTGTAAGTTTTTTCATAAAAAAAATTGTTTTTTAACATGCACAACTCGTAAGAAAGAATCGGTTAAACAAAGTGCTTTTTTTCTAAATGTTAGTACTAAAAATCAAATAAGGATATTAGTATAAGTCTTACTGGACGAGAAGCCAGTAGACTGGCTTCTCGTCCAGTAAGACGAGAAATAAGACGAGATCAGTAAGACGAGAAATACGAGAATACACAAATTGCGATTTTCTTATAGCTGAAGTGATCAATCTTGTTGTAGTTTGCAAATGCTAAGCATTTAGCTTACAAGCCTCCCAATGCTTTTTAAAAACGAAATGCAATAAAATGTCCTAGTACGGAACATGCATCTAAATATTTAGTGTTCATAACTTTTCCGAGCACGAGGTAGCCTAGTAGTAGCGTGTTGGGTCTAGAATTGGGTGTGCTCAGTTCGAATCTCCACGAACACCAATAATACCTCCGAGTCTAGACTGGATATGGGCACACTAAACCCTTGGACCGGAGTCCCTTTATGAGGTCAGACAGGGTGGTAGAGGGTACGATCCCCCCAGATATTGCCGCTAGGGATGCTCGGTCAAAATTCAGGTGGCACCTGGCTAAAGTCAGACTCTGATCCTCGTGGTGCTATTGTAAACCAGCGCCATAGCACATTCTTCTGTCCCGCAGTCGAGACCTGGTCTGCCATGCTCCGACCAAGGGGGCAGAAGTCACAAGAAATACAACCTTTGTCCAGAAAGTTCGGTGAATGTGTCTTTAGTTACAATGTGTTGTTGTCTTACATGAAACAGCTGTTACTGTCCTTCGAAGTAATCCCCGTATGCAGTAATGCACATCTAAGAACGGCTATACAATTCTTGGAAACTCCTGGCGTAGTCGTCTTTAGGGATGGTCTTCAGCTGGGTCGTAGCATTACGTTGGATGTCAGAAATGTCCAAAAACCTGCGGCCCTTCAGAGCTGATTTCAATTGGGGAACAAGAAAAAGTCCGGGGGATACAAGTCTGGAGAGTACGGTAGGTGATTCAGTGACACAACTCGCCTGTTGGCCAGGAACTGCTGCACCGGAAAGGCAGTATGTGGCCGGACATTGTGGAGAAGTTGGGTCCAGTTGTCTTGCTTGGCGTACTGAGTACGTACCCGATTGTTCCGTTGCAGCAGACGTTTCAGTATATCCACGTACTTAGCGACATTTAACGTGGTGCCCTCAGGGTGGAATTCTTTATGGATGAGACACTCGAAGAACACCACGAGCATTGTCTTGATGCGGGATTTCTCACTTCGCACCTTCTTGATTTTCGGCGACACTGGACCCCGCCACTCTTTACTCTGACGCTTGCCGTCTGGGTCGTACTTCAGACACCAGGTCTCGTCACTCGTGACAATAGTTTTCAGGAAATTTGGGTTTTGATCCGCCCTGTCGATGAAGTCTCCACAGGTGTCAAACCGAATCTGCATTTGGTTCGGCGTCAAAGTGTGATGCACAAGTCGAGAGCAAAGCTTGCTTTTACCCAAATTCTGGGTCAGTATGAGGTGGGCCATCTCACGACCAATTCCCACTTCCTCCGCTATCATTCGCACTATCACACGACGATCCTTGGCCAAGAGTTCCTTCACTTTCTGTACGTTGTCCGGGGTGCATATTTTGAAAGACCTACGATTTCGGCACTCGCTTGCCGGTTTGACGAAAGCATCAGTTTTGCCATCTGTTCACTTATATAGGAATCTTTTTATTATAAGTTTTTTTTTTACTTCTACGTAATTTAGTATGTTTTAAAATCTGAATTACATATATAACACAGGATTTAAAGAGATTTTAACAAAATAAATAAATGAATCAATTGAAATAAGTATATTATTGAATTTTAAATTTACTTTCTTCAAAATCCACAATAATTTTAATTTTTAAAATTTTAATATGTTAATTAGAAAATAAATGTATTTAATAAGCTTTAATTAAAAAAATTAAGTTGCATAAAATAAAAAATTTAAAGTTTTAAATTCCAATAATTTAAATTTATTTTAATATATAATTTTAAAAAATGAATTTTAAATTAATCAAATTTTTAAAATATAAAAATTTGTTTTAATTTGGTTACATTTTTATGCTAAATTATTGAATAAATGAGGGAATGATGCTGAGTATGAAGGAATGACAAATCATTATTAAAGTTGACTATTTTCATATAACAAACTAGTTTTGATGTAATTATTAGTAGGCAAGAATAATACATTATTTTAATAATGGTTTATTTAATTATAGTAAAATTTTATCCCTAAATAGGCACATGTAAAATTATTGATCAAGAAATTTATATTGGCTTTCTCTGCTATTACAAGGTGTAGGCTGAGGCAGTTCATATTTTATACCTATCAAGCTGTAAATATGAAGTCCTTTGTTGAGGGTCATGCATATCTGTAGTTTCCTGTGGAAACCATTACATTTATAGTTAAATTTTCAATGTCTACTAATAAGATCTCTCCAGGATACAGTGTTTTATCATAATTTATCATCACCTACTCACCAACTTTGAATTTTTGTTTTTGATCTTTGATCTTTCTTTGCTGTAGATTTTTTTTTGCTTTATTTTCAGAATTTAATTGAAAATAAGTGCATTTGAAAATTTTGCACTGAAAGCAAGAAAGTGAATGAAAGTCTAGTACTGTATGTGCTGAAATGTATACAATCTGATAGAAATGGTTGTAAATCTTTTTCAAAACAAATATGATTACTTTCAATTATACAAAACAAGTACGATTACTTACACATCTAAAATTTTTTTTTCTAATTTTCTAGGCTTTAAAACATATTGTATTAAGTAATTTCGTGTTTCAAATCAGGAATACTGTATTCAATGCAATATTTTAACATGAACCCATACAGATCCCACTTTCAAACTTATACAATCATTTCATTACTATATAAAGTATTATTAAAAAATTTCGAAAATTTTTGAAGCGGCGCATTTTGAAAAATTCAAATTTTAAATTCAAATAAAATAAATTTTTCTAAGCCCTAATTATGTTATATCATTGAAAAAGGTCTTGAAAATTGCTTTAAAATGCCACCAATCTTAGCTCTCTAGCTCAAATTGTTGAAAGTTTTTGGATAATTGAATTAAAACACAAGGAGTGCGGTAACGAAGAAGTGAAAACATTCTGAATGTATTGATTTCGTAATGTCATTTCGTAATGTCTGAATGATTATATTTGGATGTAAATATATTTATACATAGCATATTTATACATGTTTATAGCGTAATACATGAATATATAATATATTTATATTAAATTGAAATAGATTGAATTTGATTGTTAAATTTGAATTTATTCTTATTTATTGAAATAGACTGCAAAAAGTTTTTGCACTTGAGTAATTTTTATGATTTTTTAATCTGATTTTCTTTAATTTTAGTGACGCTATCTACTGGAAAAATAAACTAATAACATAGTTTTATAATTCAATCATCTTTCCTTTTTTCGTTGGCTTAGCAAAATATGAAGTAACAAATTTAGCATTTTCAAATTATTAATAAATAAATAAAAATTATTGTGGATATTTGAAGAAAGTAAATTTAAAATTCAATTATATATTTATTTCAATTTATTCATTTATTTATTTTGTTAAAATCTCTTTAAATCCTGTGATATATATGTAATTCAGATTTTAAAACATACTAAATTACGTAGAAGTAAAAAAAAACTTATAATAAAAAGATTCCTATATAAGTCAACAGATGGCGAAACTGATGCTTTCGTCAAACCGGCAAGCGAGTGCCGAAATCGTAGGTCTTTCAAAATATGCGTCCGGGGTGCGTGCAGTTGCAGGCCGACCACTTCGGAGAGAGTCTTCAATGGTGTCCCGCCCTTCTCGGAAGCGTTTAAACCACTCATAAACGCACTTCAAGGTGACAGCACGTTCTTCGTAAACTTTTAGTAGCATTTCATGATTCTCTTTCGTTGTTTTCCCAAGATTGAAACAGAACAGCATATTCGTTCGCTGATCGATTTTGAATTTCGACCGAGCGCACAACATCTTCACTCTATAATGAACTGTTTCCACACGCAACGCCGCCTCTCAGGAACTGGTTCAGACCAGTCTTCACATCTTCGGCACTGTAAGCGCCAGTTGCAAACTCTTACGATCGTGAGCACTATGACGTCATTCACCGAAATTTCTGGACAAAGGTTGTAACTTGTCCTCCGTCCCATAAAGTACAGAGCGCTGTGTTCAATTAGAAGACAATCATGCCCTGTTAACAGAAAAAAATGAGTAACAGCATCTCCTAGATGATTTGGGATGATTTGATTCCTATAAGGATTTTTCACAAGAGATTTCCGTGTTCTCTTTTGGGATCAGAGCGTTAGTCATTTCATTTGAATTCTGTTTTGAAGGCTTATTTGACACTGAGTTTAGCTGCATAGAGTGACATTTATCTCATGGGTTGCAAGGCGAACTGTTCTTTCATGAGAGGACGGAAAAGAGCAGTAGTACATTTAGCATTATCCTGGGTTCTCCATGGGGAGACGTACTATGTTGAACCCCTAATCGTGATCAATATTTGATTGGCATAGATATCGGTTTTCTTCTTTTATGCAATTATTATTTTATGATTTCCAGTTTCGTCTAACGTGCTGGATGGAGAACGTCGAAATGAAATGCAGTTAAGTAACTAATATTTGTAATGAAATGAGTAAATAATATGTATAAAAAGTTTAATGCTACTAGCCAAAAAAAACCCAGTTTTAATATTAAAATGCATGTAAAGTTTTCGAAAATACAATCATGTCCATAAATTAAGGATAGTTCCAGCTCCGGCAAATAAAGGTTCAGAAACAAAACAAACGTGACTTATTCATAAAGCCCATTTATTAAATAAAAGATAAAGAACAAAAAATATGGTGTATGTATGATACCATTCATAAAAACTACTATTTTTGCTCCCTGGAGCAATTGTAAAAATATCTCCTTTACAAAAACTTAATATTACATGGTTGGTATGATGGTTGATACATTGTATGTCTCCCATGCATGAAATACAGTCCGTACAACGCCTAGGTATGCTGAGTATCAAATTATCGAGCTGATCTTGGGGAAGAGTACTCCACTCAGCAAGCAATGCTCTCCCCAGTTCCGGTACACATATAGGAGGTGATTGACGGGCTGCAACTCGTCGGCCAAGCATGTCTCACACATGCTCTATCGGATTCAAGTCAGGTGAGAATGTTAGCCATTCCATACGGGTGATATCCTCTGATTGAAGGCATTCGTTTACGATGTTTGCTCGGTGAGGACGGGCGTTGTCATCCATAAACACAAATTCTGCGCCCATGGCACCCCTAAACAAACGTACATGTTGTTCCAGAATGATGTCCCGATAAATGTGGCCGTTCAGGGTTCCGATTTGAAAATGCAGATCTGTTCTGGAGCCCAGTATAATTCCACCCCAAACGAGCAATCCTGCACCACCGCGACGGTGTCGTTCAATGATGTTGTCTTGGTGGTAACAGGTACCTGGCGTTCTCCATATGAAAGTCCGACGTGAATCAGACTGCAAGCTAAACCTGGACTCGTCGGAAAACATCACATAAGCCCACTGTGAAGATGTCCACATTGCATGTTCTCTACTTCAGGCCAATCGCTGCCGACAGTGAGTTGCCGTGAGTGGAACACATCTGATAGGCCTGCGAGCGTATAGACCAATATTTCCCAAACGTCTGTACACGGTTTGCATAGAAACTGTGGTACCCGTGGCTTCAGATAGCTGACTAGACAGGTCGGATGCTGTGCTCCGTCTGCTTCTTTTGGCAGTTACTGTCAAATACAGGTCTTCATTCGGCGTTGTAACTCGGGGGCGACCTGTACTGTAACGTCTACTGACATTTACATCATCTTGGAATCGATGCCAAAGCCTAGAGATGACACTTTGGGCAGTTCCAAGTTCCTCTGATACTTCCATCTGAGTACGCCCACATTCCAGGCGGCCGACAATTCTACCACGTAAAAATCATCCACATGCGTTCTCTGTGTCATAACTATTCGGTTATGGCACTGGACGGCTTACAGAACGCTTGTGAACAATTTTACTTCTTTGCCACCATACCTTATATACCCTTCTCTTACACTTTCGTCATTGTGACGTACTATCGGCGTCATCTGGTGGCTTCCTGGAATTTCCATATTATTCTTGAAAATGTTTGTGATAATTCTACAGGTAAAATTTTTACTTTAGAGTTCGATTTCCGTGTGATTCTGAATTATCCTTAATTTATGGACTTGAGTGTATTTAAAAAATGTTTCGGAAAATCTAGGCTTTATATGTCTAGACAAAAGAAAGAATTAAAGTACAATATAATTTAATTCGGAACAACTTTGTATTTTTGTTTAAAGTATTACAATTTTTAACTGAAAACAGTGAAATTTCTAATAGTACCTTAAAGCTTATAGTATAAGGCAAGGCAAGGTAATATTGACTCACTGGTGTACTTAGTCATATTTTAACTTTATCTCCGTAGAAACAGGGTACGAGATCAAAACAAATGTGTTTCGAAGTTCAAACTTTAAAAATTTCGAGAAAAATGAATCCGATATAAGAATAACAAAAATGTAGCTTTTCTTTAAGGAAGCACCTATCAACTAGCCTGAGCCAATCAGAAATCAGCATTTGAAGTCCTAAAATCTCCTAATTCACATCGGAACCATAAATATTGCTAATAACTCAGATAAATAGTTTTATATGACGTCAGAACGTGGAGTTAAAGGAAAAAAGTGGCATAAAACGATGTATAGTGTAATTGAAATTGTTTACTTTATTAATGTAACGCTTTGTGAGCAGTGTAAGTAGTAAATATATAACATATCTAATTTAAATTAATCAGTTTTTGTCTTTGACATTTAGATATATGTTGATTGATTTATTTCTATTCATATATTTTAAATACTTTTTGTAGATATTACCACTCAAACGATATAGAACAGTTATTTTTTTATTTAATAAATCGGAAAACATAAACACGTTAATTAAATTAAAAACTTGAAAGATAAATATTCTCAAATGTACGTTTGTTGAAATTACAAAATATTTAATAAATTATAATTAATTATCTGAAATATTAAATCAGTATGACAGTGAACAGTGGAATATTTAATGAAGTTAGTCAGTTTTTATAATAAATCGGGATAAAATAAATACAATTACAGATTTGACTTCTTGTATCGAGATTTATCTAAACAAAAATATTACTCTTGATGATTTTTCTAGGAGTCAAAGTTAAAAAAAAAAGATAGGCCAATTAACATAAAAAAACCTAATGGATTCCAAGCGTGAAACAAAGATGCTCTGTTCTTAATGCGGAATTAAAAAAAAAACATGGAATTACTTCAAAGGTACTTTTTAAAAGCAACGAATTATTGAAAGAAATTTAGTTCTCTCTTTTTATCTCTCAATTAATCCATGAATTAAGGGGCGTCCATTAATTACGTGAGGCGATTTTGGTGATTTTTCGACCCCCTCACCCCCCACCGGTGAGATATCGTGAGATTTGGCTCGACCCCCTCCCCCCGCCCCTAATCTCACGTGAGATTTTTCATAATGCGTACTTTTAGTGTAAATACGTCAATCTGTGCTTGATAGCGTTGGATTTATTCAAAAAAGCATAATTTGCTCAATTATTTTATTTAAGACTAGTTAAGACTAGCATTTAAGACTACTAACAACGTAGTCTAGAATCACAGTGAGAAAATCGAACAATAAAATACTTAAATAGGAACTACTAAAATTCGTAAAAGAATATTCATTCTAGTTCAGTCCACGGGGACTCACGTGTGGTCTCAAGAGTGACTACTGGAACTATTGTGTAAGATTTAGCCATATTTTAGTGTAGAAACATGTTTTACTTAATATAACCCAGTTTTCTGGCAATTTTACACTGTTTCTTGCGGAAAAAAAATTACGTGATATTTGCCGAGACCCCCCCCCCCCCCCCCCACGTGAGACTGGGTAAGATTTGGCTCAACTCCCTCCCCCCCCCTAAAAGCCTCACGTAATTAATGGACGCCCCCTTACCTCATCAAGAATGTACTTTGGCTATTAACACACTGACGACAATTACTTTACAATGTTTATTGAAAATAGCTCTTCAACTCCTAATATATTATCTAATTCAGTGAAAAGAACAAACTTTCAAAGTGCAATGAAAATGTTTATTTTTCAGTCATTAAAGACTACACATTTCTATAGCTCTCAATCGCTCTAGAAATGACTGTGAATTGTCTTTAATCAGCTCGAATACTTTTTTTCCATTTGGAGGGGAGACGTCAGAAGTTTAACGTTAGGAACCAACTCTTAAACAATTTCCCGTTTTACCTTTTAAGATTGAAAACATGCACATAAATATGTTTTAGACAAACACAGGTTTATTCTGGATTACCATTTTTTAAGTTACTAGGTAAGTTAGGGAAGTTTTTAATTACTAGGAAAGTTAGGGAAGCCACCCAGAGAACCCACTGCATGTAACATATTTTTTGTATTTTCCCCTTTAAATTAGTTTGAATTATGATTTCTATAGCACACATTCTCTGATTTTATGATACTATAGTTATCTGTATTTAAGATTATTTGCATGGGATAAAAAAACCTGAAAAACTCTTATAACTTTTGCATCATTAAGCTAAGGCTATAATAGATATAAATGTTAACTTGACTTTTAAATTACTTGGCATCTATGACCTTTGAATAAATTCCGTACCGATATTTAATTTACATTAATAAACAACAAGCACGAGAGAAACAACTTCCCGTTACATATATGAATTGTTTTCTCTACATACAATACCTTTTATCAACTCTGTGAATTCATCAATTTAAAACTGTGAAATACACATTTCTGTTTTTCTTTATGCCCTTCCTGGCGGCTTGCCTTTTCTGAAAAAATTGTTAAAATCATTCATCTTAATCACACAACTAAGTATCAGTCTAAAAGTTCCGCCACCATGAGTTTTTTTCCCATACAAGTTAACGGTGAATATTCGTTGCGATTTTATTTAAAAAATCAGACCATCTTTATGCTACCACGTGTTTCAATTTTTCGACCTACAGTTTAATTTTACGAAAATATTTTCGTTTGTTCCAAAAGCAAAAAGTTTCGCTCTAAAATGAATATCTTTTTAAGTACATTGTTATACCACATGTTATTGTCCGCAAGCTTTAAAAAATAGTTATGAAGTGAAAAAGATATTTAAAAATCCTTTATCAGTGATCCATGTGATCTATACAACCAAACACCCTGTATGCTGCATCTATAGTTTCTTAATGAATCTTTATAAAGGTATTCGATTACGTATATATTCGATTAAATACGTCTATGACATATGTAACTAAGGAGAGATTTTTTTCACCTTTTAAACCGAATTTTATGCTTTCGATCATACCAAAACTATTCAATTTTAGAATGAGTACCGAAGACATACTTTTTTCCTGTACTTGTAAAATACGAAAATTTATTGCTTTTACTTTAGCCTTTATATTTCATTTGGATTTTAAATGCAACGTTTTAACACTAGAAAGGCGGAAATTTTTTTCTTACTAGAAAGACTGAAAGCTGTCATTTTGACGGTTAAAAATAAAATCAAGAATTTAAAATATTTAATGCTGTTTTTTAATGGTAAAATATTTTGAACTTTGAACTATTTCATACCAATATATAATAAATTAGTATATATTTAAGATATATTTTTATGCAGGTATGCCGAGCTGACAACCTGGTAGGGTTTATCCGTAAAAATATATGCATGGTTTGTGCAGTCCTTATTTTTCAACACCAATATTTCCGAAGAGCCAATATTTCTGTTATTTGCAAAAGGAGGAAGACACGGAAAGTAACTAACATTTTCCCGGTATTATTTTAAACATTTCAGCCTGTTTTCTATATTACCGTCAAATCGACGGATTTCAGTCTTAGTAGGTATACAACACCTTTTCCCCTCTCTTTACTATCGAATATAATTTTGTAAACGTGTGTGCATATTGTCAGAAAATTTCAGAAATCATAAAATTTCGGAAGCCTGAGGACATAAATACAGACATAGAGCTCAATAGTATGTCCGAAACCGTCAAAATGGCGGCAGTGTCATTCTAGTGTTAAAAGCATATTATAGCTATGCTACCTGAACACGCTACATAAATAATCTAAATAATGTTTCAATTCGAGCTGATATTAACTACTTAAGATTCTTTTTAAAGTACGATGTTCCTGAAAAGGAAAAAAGAATTCACAAGAAATATCTGTATACATATTGTATATATCCACGTACATACATACAGCAAACTGCGTCAATTAATTTTATAATAAAAGTTAATTTATTTATTTGAGCCACACTTTTTATAAAGCCTACCCTCACACGCCTCTTTTCATCATGCTGTCTGTGATCTTTCAGAGAGACATAATTAAACAGAAAACGCGACCAGTCACTCTCTGCTCGAATATCAGCTCGCCCCCTTCTTCACTACCTCATGTTATGACTGCAATTTAGTCATTTGGAAGCTACAAAGTAATGATGTAATGATTCTCAATATTACACGGTTCGAGGGAAGCAACGAATGGCAGTTCATTCAGTAATGAAATACTAAGTAATTGTGAAAAGTAACAGATGTCGGTTCTAACTGTTTTATGTCTGTTACTATTAACAGTTTAGGTACATTATAACTCATCTTTAACTTTTGCTGATAGTTATATGTTAAACGTGCGACATGAATTCTACCACCTCGCTGTTAGATTATTTTAGAGGTAAATTAATGAAGTTGAGTTATTCAGAATACGCCGACGTAAACAAAATAAGTAGCACTTGTTTATTGTAGCGACCAGTATTGGTTTGGGGGGACATTTCGCGAACCAATTACGCTATGTGGTGTCAAAATTGATGTGCTACCTACGATACAAAGTGGCGGGGATTAAAAAAACTAACTTCGATTAATGCCAAAATGTCATGGCTTCAAAACATGTAGGCCGCGCTGGGGTGTTTATTTTATTTCGTGTAAGTGCAACCTTGGCTAGATAGGTCCTTCAGTTTCTTCCCAAAGAGCCTTCAAGCTATGTGATTAAAAACGAAATTTTCCACCTCTTCCCATTCTTAGGGTCTGTTCACATAGGAGTCCTTTGCGGAGAGTTAAAGTATTGAAATATATTTAATCAATGACAAACCTCCAAGCGATTAGCTACGAAATTTTTAACGCCTATGATTGGTTTATTTTCGTCTCAACGTCATCTATCAATTAACGCTCTGCAACGGACTCCTATGTGAACAGGCCCTTAGGATTTGGGTCACAGGTTTGTTTTTTCCTGAAGAGCGTATCTTTTGCTCGATTTCTACATTTAATTAATTTTAAAACTTCGTAACTTATGGCTGTGAGCAATTGCTTAACGATAGTAGTTCGGTCTCTCGTGTCAATGTAGCTTGGAAGTCTATTATGCACTATTTTCTTTCCCCTCCTTTTACATTTTTGTCTGTAAGGGCCTGTTCACATAGGAGTCCGTTGCGTTGCGTTGCGTTAAGGAAAAGATGACGTTGAGACGAAAATAAACCAATCATAGGTCACCAAACGATTAGCAATGAAATTTTTAACGCCTATGATTGGTTTATTTTCGTCTCAACGTCATCTTTTCCTTAACGCTGCGCAACGGACTCCTATGTGAACAGGCCCTTATTCTTGGGCACTATCTACTTTCCCCATGTTTTCTTTTCCCTATGGTTTCTGCTCTTAATTCTTCCACATTTCGCTGTTGCGGAATGGCAATTTTCCCTGGGCGCTATGTGCCTGGTTTGTTTTGTTGTGCACACGTTCTCTCGATATGTCCCTGACGAAGAAAGTAGTTTTTACTGTATAAATTCTTAATCCTTCCCAATTTCATCCTTATGGAATGACAAAACTCTCATTGGCCTGGCTTGGCGTACTGTGTACACGTTCTGTCGATGTGCTCCTGACGAAGAAAGTTGTTTTTACTTTAGAAATTCGAATCGATGCATTATCTCCGTGACTCTTACTGAACTATTAAAGTATTTCGATTCTCGAATTGGCTTCACTAGTTGTGGTGTATATTTCCTTATAAACAAGCTGTGCTCAAGTTTTCATCAGTGTTCGTGGAACAGAATACAGGTAATGTAAGAGCATAATATTATGAGCTAGTTTCCTTTATGCACTTCTCACTCTAATGATATTTCATAACATAAGATTCAATACGCTTAAAATTCTAGGTATCTCATTACGAAGATAGACAACAAATTAATTCGCCATATGCAACAACATAATCTGCAGTTAAGGTTTTACACTCTCTTGAATGAATGAGAAACTCTGTATATGATGCCTCTGTTGGAGTGCTCAGCAATAAGCGAAGTTATATACTTGTTGAGTATATAACTTCGCTTACAACTAAACAGAACAGATGCCTATAGCACCACAGTGAACAAAGTCAGATAAAGGATGTTAAATGTTCATAGAAAGTTCATCAAATTTCTAGCATCCCAGTGTAATTTGGTATAGTTCTCACTTTCTTAGGCTTCCGGATCAAGTCCTGGGCATTAAAGTAGGTGATCTGCATTCATATTGCCTGTCCTGCAGACCTGGCATTCACGTTTGGTTAGGATGTCAATTCGGTTTAAATGTTCGAACATTTAAACCGAATTGGCATCCTAACCAAAAGTGAATGTCAGGTCTGCATGACAGGCAATATGAAAATATGAATGCAGATCACCTACTTTCATGCCCGCCCAGGACTTGATCCGGAAGCCCAAAAATGTTAGAACTATACCAAATTATACTGGGACGCTAGAAATTTGAACTTTCTATGAACCTTTAACACCCTTTATCTGACTTTGTTCACTGTGGTGCTATAGACATCTGTTCTGTTTAGTTCTTTGCTGTTTGTGTTGCCTGTATATATGGATTACTTTTCCAAATAAAGCCATAGGTTTAAAAAAAATATTTGTTGAATAACACCTGGCACCTAAAGTGCGTGGAACTGAAGAGCCCAGATCCTGATTCATAAAAAAATTTAAGATTTGTTCGCGAACTCTTATATTCAGTAACTCTCAGGAATGATCTCAATCCCAAAAGTTTAGCTCAAATTAGTAACGCGATAAAATCGGAATTCCACGTGATAGTCGCACATCAAGACTTCGATTTTACAGGTAGATTTATTACTATTATCGTTGTAATTCCAACAACAACATGAAATACATACAGTGTTACTCTTTCGCCAAGGGGATCAACAAGGAGGGAAGATGGCATCTGTACAATATGAGCCACACCCTCGAATGCAGAATTTTCTATTTACAATGTAAAATGAATGATAAGCTGTTTTAAGGCGTAATCATTCACCTTCTGGGGCTTAGTGAAAAGCGGTTGGTCAGTACAAAGAAATCTGAAATGTGATCGGCCCGCTTGGCATCCATCCATTGCATAAAAATTATTGACAAAGAAATATTTCATTTAAGAAAGTTTATGGGTAGCTACTATATGACTGATTAAAATATATCGATTTTTTTATAGTTTGAAATTACGTTTACCATGAAGTAATGTGTATAAATTAAAAGCTTTTTTAAGCTAATTTTTGAAATGAATCAATCCTACATTATTTTTTTATGAAGAATTTCAGTAAAATTTCTGGGAACGAAAGACAGGAGGCTTCTTTTAATGGACAACATCGGTTGGGCCAAAAAAAAAGAAACTTTGAAGAACATTATCAGGATTGTTGATGAAGTTAACGGAAAAATTTTCAACTAATTTCAGATCAGGAAAAATTAATACCTAATATAGACGAAAAAATCTCTACATTATTACGAGTTGTAACGGTTTGTTGCGTCCCAAGCTATGGACAGCATTTTAATATTTCGCTTTGTTGCATATATCAATTTCGCGTTTTCATTTCTAAATAAGGGGTAACTTATTTTTTAAAACATTAAAAAATATGTAATAAATGAATAGTCTTTTATCAACTCGAAATTTGCTTCTAGGTAAAAAAAAAGGTACTGGAACGAAGTAGAGTTTTACCAAAAGTTTCACAGAGGCATTAATTTGGTTGTCTGACAAGATGTGTATCATATTTGTTGAGATACATTAAATTGAATGTTTTTATACTAAACAATAACCATAGCAGCTATGAGTTTGACAGCTGTGTGTTTTCCTTAGGGAATGTCATGTAAAACTAATTGTGATCTAATTTAAGGATATGTATATTCATGGGTTATGATGGATACCTTTAATTATAGGTATGTCAAAAATACTAAAATTTTCTGAAAAGCGATAAACTTCATTAAAGTTTTTAAAAATAAATATTAATTTTATGAAGATGGTTGGTTGGTTAGCTTGTTGACTGACAGCACTCTGGTCATGTTTGCTACACTAGGGTAATCAGACCAGAACCTACTGCTTAGAGCCGATTTCGAACGGCTTCAAACATCCATGCCACCAGCGGGACTCGAACCCCAGACTCTGGTCTCGTACACCAGCGCCCTAGCCATTCGGCTATCATTCAGCACTTTTATGGCGAAGAAAAATGTATGAGCGTGCATGTATCGAAATGTACATTTTCATCTCGATACGCACGTGTTATACATACATATGCAATTCCTACACAGTGATGAAATAAAGATGAATGTATTCAGTTCGGTGAGAAAAAAAAGGTAGGTCTCACGATCCTAAAGCTAATGTGACGACGAGTTCCCCTCTTCCTTGAGAGAATTTTGCTAAAAACAACGAAACAAAAGTGAACAAATTTCCCTTCGAAACAAAATAAGAAAAGTAAAGCGAAAGGCTTTGTTTACCTAATCATAGTAACAAATGAAAACTAATGGCGACAAGGGATATCAGAATCTTTCAAAAAAAATCTCTGGATGTACTGACTGTCGTTCGTAAAATATTTCATACTGGTCTTCAGAGAATTTTCCTCTGCAATTCCATTTGGTCAATGGACGCTCATTAATTTTACTGTCCATTTCGTTTCTAATAGAAATAAAGAAATTTTTTTAGGTTTGATGTAAAGTTAACCCTGAATATTCTGTAAAATGGGTTTCCAAAATTTAAGGGGATAAATATCTAACAGAACAGGGGTTGATTCGAGGTTAAATGATACAAAAGGTGGAAATTTGTCCCTTATTGCAATTTCTTATTCTAATTTTACACTAACCCTATGAGATATAGATAAGAAATATTTACATAAACTTAAGTGGGTATTTTTAATATTTCCTTATTTGAGCCTCTCATTTGCCAAATCGGTTAACTCCATAAAACAAAAAGTGCCGAAAAGTGATAAAATAATATAATTTTTTTTTTTAATTCCCGAAAATATAAATTCAAATAAACATTGTAGATTACTGCAGATGTAGCTTTTAGCTGATGACATACAAAATCTATGAGATTGAATATCCGTGGAGTAATCGTTATCATTATTACAATTTTTGCGTGGCTAAGGGACTTAATCGATTTGATAAGTATAAAAAAGTTACATCCAATTCAGTCTTCCAATTATTTTTTTACTACAGAAAAAAAATGAAATAATTGTTCAATAATTCCCAAGTACTTACTTCTGCAGCAGTTTGACTGTAACTGACTCATTTATTTTACTCTTTTGTGATGAAACAACACTAAACTTTTTACCGTTATCATCAAGTATTTGCTTCAGCTTTTGAATTGCATTACTGAAACTATTTACGTTAGAGTGTGGACTTAACTGGATTGCCTTCTGAAAAAAGTTATTTATTATTCGATGGCCAAAACGAAGCGTCCTTTAGGAGTGTTAAACCTTATCGTTTGGGAAATTTATTATGAATGTAAAAAGTTAAGAGTCAAGTAAGACACTAAAATTTCAAAAAGGGGACTTAACCGATTTGACTTGTGAACGACTCATTTATCACTACGCTAAGGCCGTCTGCACACGGAACAACTGGTTAGGAACCCGTCCGACGGGTTTGTAACCAGTTGCGCCGTGTGCGTGGCTCCATTCAATTACATAGGTTGTGACTCATCACGGACTGGTTTGTGATTTGAGTCAGTTATCAGTTTCTTTTGAGTTGCTCCGTGTGCAGACGGGCTAAGTCTTAGAATGTCCTAAACCTTTCATGTATATCTACATATCTATCTTAGGAATCCTGGATTCAGGCTAAGTTGTAAGCAAGCTTTAAAGAACTAAGTGTGTCCCTTTCGCCTTCTTCTGGATACATTTTAATTCGCTATGTTTATAAATATTCATTTTATTTTTAACAATACTCAGTTTATCATCGAAGAAAGTGAAATACAAATTTTGATCTTGCTTCTTGATAGTATAATGTCTCTCGTGTCCGATTTTTATTATGTTTTGTTAGTCGCGCGCAATACATGTCGGCCAATAATTTTGGTTAAACCAATAATCTTGGAATAAAATTTTAAAATGTATATTCTGGAATAAATGTATACTTATCTAAAAAAAAACTTTTTGAATAAAAGTGTTTTATTGCGGAAACTTTATCCAAAGGTTAACAACTGATTGAAAACCTCTATTAGTTTTAAAATTGAGTGCATATGTGCCATTGTCATTTCGTCATCTTTTTTTCGAAATTATTCCTCTGAAAAATTTAATTATATTGGTAGATTTTAGGTACTTAGTGACAACGAATCGGGTATTTGTTTGTGTATATATATATATATATATATATATATATATATATATATATATATATATATATATATATTAATTAATTATCTGGGGTTTGCTACAAAAAGTACCTAAATCAGTTTTCTCCAAGATGACTTTGTTTGCTTATGTCTCTTTAAAAAAATATTTTCAATGCAAGAAGTACCCAAGTCTGTCCGATGCTTTTAAAGTGTTTTCTAAACCATTGTACAGACATGTGTACTTCTTACGTTGAAAATATTTTTTTAAAGACACATAAGCAAACAAAGTCATCTTGGAGAAAACTGACTTGGGCACTTCTTGTACCAAGTCACAGATATATACGCATCAGCAATAATTAAGGTACGTCTAATAGATAACGTTCTAAAATATTATCCATAAGTTTTTATTTCTGTTATTAAATTATTACTATGTTATCAAAATATTATTTTATATTTTTAAAAATTCACAGTGACTTTATTAAATGCAAATACGTCAAATGTTCCTTTAAAGGATCCTAATTTATTGGGCGGTTCTTTCTTTCTACATCAAATATTATTGCTCCAAAATTCCTCTCTTGTACAACATACTCACCTTTAAGACTTCCATATGAGAGATCTGACATTTGCTTGATTTACTCGCCTTTCATTCATTACTTACCGAACCGAAGTTCACGCTTAAAGATTTCCTCAAGTTTGGTGATTGGGTCATCAGTTGTATAGGATGAATCTTCCCCAATTCCCCACGTTTTGAAAAGAAAGGGGGGGAAAAAAAGAGCCATATTCGTTGACTAATCTCTCAGGGGTCATCGTCTCCTCTCATTAATCTGGTAAATTTCCAATAATCTCCCGGGAGAAATGTTGGAAAACATGGTAGCGCGTAATCAGTTACGAAGGATTTGGCAGTGAACCAAAGACACCATCCTCCTCCGCCCTAATGAATAACGTGTGCTTTCCCCGAGATGAAATCGAAATAGGCGCATGCTCCAGAGCGGGGGAGGTATTAACAAACCGAACAGACGAAAAATTACTTTTTTTTAATTTTTATTCTTTGCTCAGTGGGTTAGCGAAGTTGATAAATTTTAGATACTGTAAAGCCAGACACACCTCTAATGGAAATTTTATCTGTATTTAATAGCGTTATCTTTGTTTTTCACGAACGTTTACTTAGATAACTCCATGAAAGAGGGAACTTTTTACACGCATAACGTTATTATGTAAAGCAAAAAATATAGAGTGAAAAAGAAAGTTAAACTAACTTTTTTTTACTCTTATAGGGAAATCAATTGCTTCAAAATATGCAGATGAAGAGACATATTTTTTGCTATATTCATAAAGTGCACTCAGCGACTAAATAATTATACCCACTGTGTCATATTTCATACAAATCTGATATTTCTTATCGGCAAGAGTCAATCAAAAAGTAAAGAAGTTCAAAAAATAGTCACCGATAAAAGTTCTATAAAGTTTGAATTAAAACTTGGAACTGATAAATCGGAAAACTTTTTCTACACCTTAGACATTACTTTTATTGCCTCTTCCTATGATATCAATGCAAAGATTCTTCTTATAGAGCTCTACTCCTGCTCTTTCTACCAATCCATAATAAAGCTCTATATCTCATCGTTATCAAGGTGTTGTCCCCCAAAGTGTTGGTTTAAATTAGAGAACTAGCAGTTCTCTAATTTAAACCAACTTCAGCTTCAAATCCGGGTTATGCGGTAGATATTCAAAAAGTTTCCAAGGAAAGTCATCAACCAGCTTTGTCTTCTGTGGTGAAACTACCTCGCTTCACTGAGGTTCTTTTCGTATATGGCATTGGGACAATGAGGTAATGCAAAAATGAGTCGTCTCTTTACGATACGAACATAAATTTATTTACAGCTTTATACAGTTTAACACTTAAAATAAAAATTACAGAAAACTCTTGAGCATGTTGTGGGCAAGCCTATTGCATCTTACCAGACCCCTGCTCTTACTACTACACTCGATTCGAGTTACAGACTAATTAATTCACCGGAGGCGAGACGAGCCTGCTATATCTTGTCAGACCTCCTAAAGCTACCAGAGACGCTCTCTCTCTGCTCTATTCCAATTAAAGAATAATTAATTCACCAGAGGTGAGACGAGCCTGCTATATCTCGCCAGACCTCCTATTGCTACCTGAGACCCCCTCTCTCTGCTTGTCTCTCTCACTGACTGCCCGACGATCCCCACCACCCCCTTGGGCTTTTTCGCCCACCCAGCCAATCCTCTGATTGGTAGGGTTGGGGGGGGGGAATCCCGGGGTACATCCTTTGCGCTTTAGGTAACGCTTCTTCTCAAACATTACATCTTCCATGTAGTTCATGAACGGGCGCTGTCCTGTATGCAACATATTAATACACAATTAACAACATACATAACTAATTAATAAAGGTAAAAATTTTACATTTATACGTGCAATAATTGCAGATTTTTTAACAAAAGAAAAAACGTTCAAAATTTGAAGTTTTAAATAAAACAGTTTTGCTCTTTTAACAACTACAGCAAAACAGACAAATATGAATTTACTGTTTGACTATTTCTAGGGATGAATTTTAATTTACTAATATTTGTCAGAATTTCTTGTTTTGCAGTTGAATAGCAATTAGTATTTATTTTCCTCTCACACAAATATTTTACTTAAGATATCCAACAATACTTATAAAATTGACTTAAATATGTGTAGGGTATCAGAAGATTCTCAAAAAGACGGTCTGCATAACTGAAACAAAATATTAACTTGACGTTTCAGAGGCAGTTCGAGATAACAATTTTTAAAATATTTATAAACTGTTCAAAATTTACTCCGAGGCGTTTTTCCGACCAAAGATACAGGTAGCAATAATTTATTAATTTTTCGTTCTCTAGGTAGTGGTCTTTTGCTTGTCTGCACACAGCTATTAGAAAAACGTGTCAGTTTATTATTTTCAAATTTGGAACAGACATTCTAAAACCTTGCTTGAGTGTGACTGGTACCGTTGCCTAGAGGTTGTTAATTTCAGATCAAAACCGTAAAAAGTAAGTCAAAAAAGAGATTAAAATAAAACTAATTTCAAACGAAAATTACTATAAAAAAATTCCAAGACAGGCGTAACTGTTCTTGTATTTACGTACCAAGTTTGTAAATGATCATCCGTGCGTGAAATTTCTGCAAAGCGAAAAAGAAAACATCAAGACTTTACTTCCTCCTTTTTATGTTGTAATCACACTGTCGGATATAGCAGATATATGTTAATTAAATAATAGTAGTTTAACCGAAAAATTAACAGTCAACTAAAGAGGGCAATTATAGATAATGTTTTTGTAATTCCTTTAAGCTTATGACTGATAAGAAATGAATTTTTGATTCAGAAGGGATATAATTTATCTAATAACTTTTCTTTGAAAATTATAGACAAAATTTATACTATCTAATAATTTAATGAAAGGGTATCATTTTAGTGGAATCGTATCCATTAAATCGAAATGTGCAAAATTTTATTGTAATTTCAAAAGGTGCAATTTTGAAAGGATTGCGTGTATGATGTTACAAATGCATGTTCTTTTAAATATTAAACCGTATGGGACCAGTTCACTTAACACAAAAGTACTCTATGTGGAGTCATAATAGCGAATCGATAGTATCACGTTTATGTAACTGGTTTACAACGTTAAACTTTGATATTTTGAAATATGCAAAATTCTCATCAAAATATTTTTAGGCTCCGTCCATTCTGCATAAATTTTACCTAACTGCGGACTTATTTTGCCGAGTGACTGGCTATTTGTCTTTATGTACAAGAAAAGAAAAAGTATCGAAAAAGCTGATTGGTTAAGTGTACGGAATCAATACAGTCTGGCTTAAAAATATTTGACCTTATATGATCAAATCAGCCCGAGCGTAAAATTTGTATCTGTGGTAGAAGTTATTCTAAGCATACTAAATAATTTCTATTTCATTCCAATGCCTGTATTCACGGGCTGATGCTTGGAATGTTTATAGGCTAGTCTGTTTATCGATAAATTTAATTTTGATTTAAATTAATCGATAAATTTATTTTTGAGTAAATATATTTTAGATTTACATAGTACATGAAATACATTGTATTAACCTTTAAATGCTGTATATTTTGTTTGCAGTTTCTCCTCATATGTTAAAGAACCGAAAATTTTCGGCGCACTATCAGTTCCCCTTTTCATTTCGATGATTTATTCATAGAATTATCTCGATCAATTTAAACAGGAATTTGAGCATTAATCTAGAAGACTATATATATATATATATATATATATATATATATATATATATATATATATATATATATATATAATATAGTGTGTGTTTGTTTGATTGTTTGTTTGTTTTCATAAAATATTACTTACATTCCATCTAAAGCAGTACTCATTACAATTTTGTTTGCTTTCTTAGTAGTCTGCATAAATAATTGCTTTTCTTATATATATCGTAAATATGAATATGCGCATACAGGCTTATGAACTGTAAAATAAATAATCAACACTATTACTTTTATGAGAGACATGAACCTGAAAATTAGCTGTCGAAAATTAACCATCAACTTAGAATAAACTGTTTGTTCAAGCACCACCTGATCAGTTTTTTTCTTTTAATGTACACACGGTACTATGTTTATTGATGTCAAAAAATATCAATGTTATCAGTGTCAGAAAATCAAAATATAACCTGAGAAATTAAAATTGAGGAAGAATGAATTTTATTTATCGTGCGTATTCATTGCATATCATAAAGAGATCGACAACAATTTAATATAAAAAAATGAGCATTTGTGGGAGATAGTCTGCTGAAAAAACAGATAAGCAGAAAACTGCGCCTAATGCTTTAGTTTAAAGTTAAAAAAGATCCGCAACGGGAAAATAAAAAAGATTAATATTTTTAAATGCACTGCTCACACGTTTTGCATGCCAATTGAACTAAAACACGTTTCCTCGTGCTGAATAACAAAACTTTTTAAGTACATTTATGTTACAATATCTTTCTCAAAAATTGAACTCTAGAAAGTGTAAATATACTTTCATTTTTCGACCCACTTCTTCTAATACCTTTGGGAGTTCTATAGAGGATATTTTCCTACAAAATGATCCACGGCATTTTTGAATTATATACCTTTCTCTAATGAAGTTCGTTGGTATCACCTTTACGGTGCCCCCATTGAAAACAACCAATGATTCTCGCGGTCAAAGTCTGAATGTCTTCATTGAAAAATGCCCCGCATTGGCATACAACAGCAAACAACATATTTCAAGTACATCTACTCAGCGATAAGTTTTGATGTGCGTTATACGAAATTCTTTCGTATCATATGCTGAAGCAATTAAGTGCATCATCTGAGATAGTATCACAGAAAATTCAACCGAATGAATTTTCTCCGTTTTCTTTTAATAGTTGCACATACAATTGAATACATTTTTTTCATATATTGGTTAACGTAAAACATATAAGGGTGGCCCAAATGAAAGTGAGACTTTTGATTTTTTTTATGTAATGGTCTATTGGTAGGAATATGTGAACACACGAAGTAATAGTGATAAATGAGTTACATATCCGATTCACATAATCGCCGTGTCAAGCAAGTGACCCAGACTTTACTAGATTTTGGATATCCTGTTGAGAAAGTTTCCGTTAGGTAGCGCTACAGTATTTAAATGGTTATAGACGACGTTTGGTGGCGCTACTGGACTGACATAATCTCGTACTCTCTCTAACTCAAATATTTTAAGTTTAGATTATGATTCGTAGGCAAATGTCTCACGACAAGTGCCTCCGCATTGGGGAAAAAAAGATTGATTCGAACTAGATAGAATTTGATTTTGATAAGGGACGATAGGTCCCATTTCGAATGAGCTTGATGCTCGTATTCTTGATTGGGTTTTTAACCCTTATGTTTGCCATTTATTTTGTGTGTTATTAAAATGATTTGTAATGTTTAGGCGTGCATCTGATTATTTGATTATGCTTTGAATTTACCACTGAACCACTTTCGATTTTGCACCAACCCTAACCGAACATCATCCGTGGTTATCTGCGGAACCAGACTTGAACGACGTTCCGAACCTCTGTAATCATTAGCAAACCGGTAGCCCCTGGAAGCCTTTTTCAGTGGGCCGAAGATGTGCTAGAACAGGTCAGGGGTACAGGGAGGATGGTCGAGGACCTCCAGTGGAATCGCCACAGAAAACCGTGTTCACACGGCAGTCGATTGCATGGTGATGACCAAGTGTGCTTGAGAAGGTATCGGCATGTTCCATGCTGACACGTCCTTTGCAATTTTCCTTACAAACCATCTGAATACTGTGCACTGCGACAGACACTCATGCCTATACACATGCCTCCATACGACGATAAAATTCGGCTCCACTAACGTCTTCTGCTGTTAAAAATTGAATAAGTTCTCATTGGACCTGTTTGGACGAATCCATGTTACGACCGTCCGTAATCGCCTTGCTTAAACATGTTCAAATAGCCCACTGGCATTTTCTGGCGATAACAATTTTGTTTCGTAATATCCAATCGAAAAAACGCAAAGATCTGGTATTTAAACACTGCCGCTGAAACTAAAGTGTCACTTTCATTATGGCCACCCTTATATATTGCCTGGAAAACGTGAGAAAAGAGTCAATCATGCCTCTTCTGAATTTCGTGTCTCTTTTGAAGTTTTGATTCCGTGAGTTAGGCAAGCATAGAGATATATTACCAAACTTTTAACTATGTCTTTTGTTATAATAATGTCAGCAATGATTTTTTTTTATGAAATGGCAATAACTTTAGCATGTGACATATAGGAATACCTTGTCCAAATAGCGATCGTAGATCCTATACGAATGTAAGGAATTGAAAAAGTACTATACGTATATGAGGGTGTCTACACAGTAGAAATTTGAAAAAAACTGATAAAGGGACGTTTATAACGAGGAATTTTTAAGCGGCTGTAAATGAGGCGTGCTCGTGACGTAGGTTTTAACCACATCTCATTGACACGCTAGAGAGTAAATTATATTCTGCGTGAAACCCGATGGCTTTAGAGGAGCTTCCATGGTCTGACAACGATGAGACTATTCAAAAAGACTAAATTTTAAAATTACTTTATCGCTTACTCCCCTTAAAGGAAAATAGTTAACGAAGCCTATCGAGTCGCAGCTAGAGTGTAATTTGCTCTCTAGAGTCTATAAGGTATATATCTCTTCTCTGAAGCTTATATTAAATTCTGTATTCTTCAGTTATTACGGTATAGTTCTGACTTCCATAGTTAAATTAATCGTGGACTTTCTTTTTTCTTTTGTTCTTAAGATTTCTAAAATTTTTTCATGCCCGTCAGGACAGTAAATGCAGGTTCTACAGAAAAAAAAAATGCGCCCAGTAAATAAGTTAATTTTACGTTTATTGTATTAAGCAGTTTAGATGGAGTGTGGAATTCGTTTAATATTGTGAGAGCTCATAAACTGGGCAGGTTTTCACCCCTAAGGGAACCACAGTTACTGTAGAATCATATATGGTAAAATGAATACTTCCTCAACAGGAATTTATTGTTCCTGGGAATTTCAGAAGCACCAAAATTTGCATTTGTCGTTAGAGGACCAATAAACTACGATGCTACTACCAAAATTAATTATTGTCCAATCTGATTGTTGTTTCAACACCTCTCATTACTATTTCTCTCTTGAAAGAAATCCGTTACTGATGTTTCAAGGTTCTGGTAGAGACAATTATCTGTTTAGAGTGTCTATAAGATTTTTCTTCTGTTTGGAAGCTCATTACGCATAACTTAAATTGTTTATTTTAAAATTATAATAGTATAGTTAAGATTTTTTAAAAATTCGATGGACAAAATCAGATGTAAAATTTGGAATACGTTGTGGAGAATATTCCCTATAGACCGTAGAGGACGCTGTGAGTGCTGAGGGCAGATGAGTTTGACGTTGTCAAGAGAGAGAGTTATCAAGTTAATATGATTTTCAAAGTGTATAGTTGTAAATAGTAATGTATAGTTGTTATTAAATAACTAAGAGTAGAAAGAGAGAGTGTCAATTATTTAGAGAGGAATGTCAATTAATAACAAAACAAGAACCACCGATACACTAACTGAGTGATTCATATATGGTATGAATTCCACATACGTAAAATTAACTTTGTGAATTCTTTTTCTGCTAAAGCAAAATACCTTGTCCTTAAAAAGGACAAAACAGAAAGTTTAAAACTTTGATGACCCAACGGAAGCGACAACAAACAGTTTCAAAAACGATAAAATAATGTAAAGGTGTTACAAGAAGCTTAGAACCTGAAATGTGTTTCTGACGTTGCAGAATGATAAAAAGGATGGTCATCGACAGGACTTGGTAATTTAGTTGATGCACTATTGGCCCGGAATACGGAAAACATTGTGGGATCGATTCTCGATCAGGCCATTGTTCTTTTTTAATGACAGTAAAACATATGTGTGAGAGTGGTGGGGGAGACTCGTTGCATTTTAAACATTTTTTTGTGTGTATAAATGTAAATATCTCAAAATATTAACTTTCCATTGCACTACAGTGTTAACATTTAAGATTCCAAACATGTTTAAATGAGTGATATGTAAAGTAGTTAATAAAATTATTTCAGCGAATCAAACTTTGTGAATTTTGACGGCTAAAAATTCATTTGTTTCTCATTTGGAGATTGATTGCTATGAAGAAAATGTACTTTAAAAATTAAAAAAAAATGTGCTTTATTGTTTACACAACATTAGAATTTCTAGTATTTGTTTATTTAAGAATGAGGTTGAATTCAAAACATGCTATAAACGAAATTCGGGTCAAATTTCGGGTACGGTTTTTTCAAAATACAGTATAGAAAATTTATTCGATATTTAATTAAAGGAAAGTAAAACATGACCTGATTAGATTGGTTTTATGCGATGGTTGAGTTCCCCAATTCATGAAATCACTAGCCGCCAGCTGTTTCATCTTGGGTTTGATTTGTGTACATGAATGGGTCTATTATTCTGCGTGCCGCAGATTTAGTTTGTAGTCAGAAAGATAAGGTATATAGCTCTTCTTTAAAGCTTATATTAAATCCTCTTCTCTTCGATTATTACGGTATAGTTTTGATTTCCATAATTAATCGCGGACTACATTGAATACATCAACTCTCAGAAAATTTAATAAAATAACGGTAAACAGTGTTAAAGGCATCACAAAAAAAGGGTTTCAATTGAAATTTGGTTTAGAAAATCAAAATTACATGTACCCTAGTTACTGCAGTATCTTTCTGCAGTAACTAGGTACCTATGGCCTATTAACAGGCTGTACTGATTACCTATTAACAAACTGACTGACCTATTAACAGACCTGTTAACTGATCTATTAACAGAAAATCTTTCCGCTAATAGGCCATAATGGCTAGCGTAAGGCCCACGAAATCTACTGGAGTCTTACAATTTTTTTAAACACCAGTATGTGAATAAAGTATGGCTCATAACTATAATCTGAACCTTTATTTCTGCAGAACATAGAACTCTAAAAACGTTTCGGTCTTTTTTTTTTCAGATCTACACTAAAATCCTGTCTTGGGCTGTTTCTAAGGAAAACTTGACGTCATTATGCGGAAGACTTTGAATATTTCAGTGCATGGCTCTTTGTTCAAATTATACAATGTATCCATTAACACATATCCATAATACCAGAAAAGTGATACTCCGACTAAGCACACTAGAGTTCTATTAGTGACGTTAATCGTCCTATCTGTTGTACATTATCGACCAGTTTCGAGTGCATTAAGAAGCCGATTATTGCGATGTTGGACTCTAAGCCCGTTCGTCCATCGATCGTCCGTTCATGCAACTCACAACGTTTAAAATCTGTAAGCTAAGAGGATGATTGATTAACAGTGCTGACCTATGCTGAAATAGATTTAAAAACGGATCCCAGAGAGCAGTTGTTGAAAATTTAGTTTATATAAGTTCGTAATTTCAACTCTCAAATGGGAACATCGGAAATATTCTGTTACCCCGTATTTTATTATCATACCCTTTAAATGTGTTATTTTTGAAAAAGAAAAATTACGTATAAAACGGGTGCATCATACGGATTCCCATGTTGTGAAGTCATGCTAAAAATTTTCCGAAAGCACGTATATCATTAATTTCAGATTTGTGGGGCACATGTGTGGGCTTTTCTTTTAGATTTTCCTGTCTTATGGAATTTGACAACGCACACGTGCATACCTATTTATAACAGAGTACATTTATTTCTATCTCTTGATTTCCTTGCAAATAGGTGGCAGGACAAATAGCTATCCGTTTACTTTAACAGGAAAGAGGGCCCGAGGTAGTCTAAAGGTAGCGCGTTGGGCTACCGACTGGAAGTGCTCAGTTCGAAACCCGACGATGGCCATTAACACTAGAAAGACGGCTGTCGTCATTTTGACGGTTTCGGACATAACATTGATCGCTATGTCTCTATTTATGCCCTCGGGCTTCTGAAATTTTATGACTTTTCTAATTTTACGCGAAATGCGCACACACGTTTATAAAATTATATTCGATAGTAAAGAGGGGAAGAAAATGTGTTGTATATCTGAAGCCGTGACATGTGTTTATACCTAAGACTGAAATCCGTCAATTTGACGGCAATATAGAAAACAGGCAGAAATCTTTAAAATAATACCTGAAAAATGTTAGATACTTTTCGTCTCTTCCTCCTTCTGCAAATAACAGAAATATTGGCTCTCTGGAAATATTGGTGTTGAAAAATAAGGACTGCCCAAACCATGCATATATTTTTACGGATAAACCATACCAGGTTGTCAGCTCGGCATACTTGCAAAAAAATATTTCTAAATATATTCTAATTTATTAAATATTCGTACGAAATAGTTCAAAACTTAATGTTTTTTAAATGGTTAAATTCTTTAAATATTTTAAATTCTTTATTAATTTTTAACAGTCAAAATAACAGTTCAGTCTTTTTAGTAAGAAAATTCTCGTCTTTCTAGTGTTAAATACTTTTGTGTCTAGGTAAGATATGGGTACGTTAAATCCGTATACTGCGAAGTCCTTCCACGTTGTCAGTGGGTGGAAAAAGGTGTGTGCCCTCCAGATGTTACCCCTTTTTGGGGGGGGGGGGCTGATTACAATTGAGGTTGGCACCAAGGGAGCAATGTTCATTTACCTAAATAGTGATCTCACATAAAAAGTAGACAAAGTGCCTCCGCATTAGCTAAAAAAGAAAAAACTTTATAAGAAAAGAACAGAAAAGAAACAAAACGTTTAGCCTAATAGATATTTTGAATTTTAAAAAAGGATTGTGGGAAGGATTATCTTATTTTTGGAGCATGGCTGATTAACAATGTATTAATGGACTGAAGTGAATGTCTTACCAATAAAGGATTATACTCTAAAGAGAACTAACGTAGAATAACCACTGCATATGGATATGTTATTTGCATGAACCGTAAATTTTATATTTATATGTGTTTCGCATATTTATTAACTTTTCAGTGACAAGTGTTCCGGATGGAGAACAGTACTTAGTTGCATTTATGTAGATTTTTTTCTATAATAATAACAACCTTTAAAATACTTCAGATCGAGAATATTCTAGGATTAATATATAGAAAATTATAACCCATTTTAATGGTTTCAATTAGTTATATATATAGCTTATAAAAATTTTGATAAAATTTAGTAATTTTTTTATATCATCTGCGTGTATATATATATATATATATATATATATATTATATATATATATATATATATATATATATATATATATATATATAGTAAGAAAAAGTTATTTGTTATTTTACATGAGAAGACAATTTTTATTGCTATTTTCAGTTTGAACCATTGTCCGGTGTCTATGTCCGGCTATTTGTTGAAACGAGATTCCCTATGCAACAAATTATTTTTAATTAATTTTGTTTTTGTGTATACTTTTAATAATTACAAGATAAAAAGAACCTTTTATATACCATGTTTTTAAATTTTCTCTTGAATCTTATAAACTTGACAATTCTATGTATCAAAAAATACTTTTTAAAATTTTTTTTTTAAGAAATATCCCATCAACTTGAAAGAAAATGATCAAATGCGTAATCAATCGTTTAGCTCGAGAATTGGAAGTTAACTTGCGTTTAACTTTTCGTTCCCGTCCCGGCTGATAGATGGCTGCACCATTCTACAAAACAAAATAAACTGAAAATGAATTCAAATCTGCTTAAAGAGGATTAAGAGTATTAAAATAATGCATTATCATCGTGTTCTGAGCTATTCTAAAAGTTTCAAATGTCTAGCTAGTCGGGAAGTTAGTTAAAAATCGATTGGAAGATTTGTAGTGGACAAATAAACGCGCACACAAACAAACAAACAAGAAAGGGAGTGAATAAAAACATGGTAATAAAAATAAACTCTTGATAAATTGTAGGGTTTTTTGTTTTTTATATGTGCGTAGTTACATCCCCTTATGTATGTTTGAAACTTAAGTTTTAATCTTATTCTTTTTGATCAATGTAATTACGCTAATCTAATAATTACCCGGAATAACCGGGTTCACTGTGTATCTGCTTTTCTAATTGCAAATCACTTTGAACAATGGGGAAAAGCATTTTTTCCCCTAAAGCTTGCATATGTAAAATTTTTGTACATTTTCACATTAGCTTTGAGCTTGTATTCATAAACAATCATATCAGATATACGAAAAAAGGGGGTTTTGTTTATAGAAAAAGGGTGTAAACAATGATAAAATCATCGTCTGTCAAATACTCTAAAATATTTTGCATTCACCGCAATACTGTGTTCTGTGCAAAGCACAAAAATGCCAAATTTTAACTGACTGGGGGTGCGTTTCAATTGTCTCGTGTCACATTTAAAACGCAAAAAAGAAAGAAAGAAAGAAAGATATTTAAGTAACGCTAAAGTTAAAACTCCGTCGGCATCCTTCCCGCGAATAAATCATTCCGAGCAAAAGTTTCCACTAACTTTCTGCAGTGCCATTTGGCGCGTGGCAACCCCGAGTTGGCGATTTTTTCCTCTGGCCATGCGCTGCACCCCTTTCACATGGCGGTGCATTTCAGTTTGTTTTGGTTGACAGCGGAGGCAGGATAATAAGAAAGAAAAGAATGAATGTTGCTGGGGGTACGACGACCACGGGTTTGAACCGGGGTGTGACAGGCAGATCATCAGATAGTAGATTTAATAACAAGAAGAAAGACAGTCAAACGCTGGGAGAGCAAATCGCGGTAAGTTGGTTTTGGGATTTTTATTTCCCATTTTTGGAGTAATTAAATTCTTCGTGCGTGTAGTTTAAAATCTACATATTGTTTTTTATTATTTAAATTCGCGTGTTTGCTATTTCGCAATATTTCTTTGCAATTACTGATTTTGTCATACCTCGCAAAAGCTATTATGAAATATGCATTTTGAAAATGTATTATACCAATGCATACTGCAAAACGCACCTTTTCTTCTATTGATAGACGATAACTTTGCCGAATATTATATCTTAATGGGAAACAAGATTGTGGTGATCAATGATGTTTTAATTGATAAATACTAGTATTTGCCTTAAAATACTAAAATACATGAATTTTTTTTTTATTTAGGAGAAATTCAAGCTATGTCAAAGCGATATTCCACTGTGTAAATGTTTATATTCGATTTATAGTTTCCTTTTATCCTTACATCATGTTATAGCAATTTATTTATATCAAACTAAGTATAGTACAATTATTCAAAGACCAGAGTTGGGCTCTCAAATCCCTTTTCCTTATTAACCTTTACCTTATTGGGCCCATTATTCCGATTCCTTATTTAGAACGGGAAATTCCATACCCCCTTTGTAAGAACGGCCATTAAAGGGATTATACATACACAAACACACACACACACACACACACACACATATATATATATATATATATATATATATATATATATATATATATGCGTGTGTATGTATGTATATATATATGCGTGTGTATGTATGTATATATATATGCGTGTGTATGTATGTATATATATATATATGTGTGTGTGTGTGTGTGTGTGTGTGTATATATGTGTGTGTGTGTGTATGTATATATATATATGTGTGTATGTATGTGTGAATATATATATATATGTGTGTATGTGTGAATATATATATATATATATATATATGTGTGTGTATATATGTGTGTGTATATATATATGTGTGTATGTATGTATATATATGTGTGTATATATATATATATATATATATATATGCGTGTGTGTGTATGTATGTGGGTGTGTGTATGTATATATATATATATATATATATATATTCATTCGTTCTTGGGTCCGTATTCTTGTTATAGATGCTATCCCACCCCGTAAGGGAAAGTTTAAAATGAATATAAAAATTACTCGCTGCATAGCATGAGGCAACCACCCAATTTTCCTCACCATTTTCCTCTAACTCGTACAAGAGAATTTTTATGAAGCTAATAACAGTTCGACACGTGAAGCGTTATTTAAAAAAAAACAATGGAACTACTTTGCATGTTTCTTACTTAACTACCCATAATGCGAAGGTATATACGAGTACTTTCAAAACTTCCTCTATAGGGAAAACTGAAATTTTAGTCATAGCGAAATACTGACAAATACACACGTTGTCTGGGATGGCGGGTTTCACAATAAATTAACCCAGTTTGATGGAAAGCCCCATTTCCCGAACTGCAGGCGATCGTCCATTTTTTTGTTTACTTTTTAGATCTAGATGCAATTACTTAGCGTTGAAGGGTTCAGAAGATGGATACTGATATGGATGTGATATCTAAAATCAAACGACAGCTGGTGGTGGAAAGGTCGTCTTGAAAAGTATTTCATTTGATTTTTTTTTTGCTCTAATATGAGCGACCCAAAAGAAAAAGCTAAATATTGTTTATTCTCTCTCTAAAGCTAAGAATTTTCCATCATATAGAATCGGTGAATAACTATTAAATTTACAAGTAACGGTATAAGGTCTTTCCTACGAAACGTCAATTGATATCAAAAACACGTGTATTTAACTTCCTGTAGAGCAATACTTTGTATATGATATTTAAGCCCTTAAAAACAATGTTGTGTTCGCATATCCATATGAAATATATCAAATGATCCTTTGAAATCCGATTTTTTTTTCAGTAATCATTAACCCCAATTTTCTAACTTAACTTCAAATACCACATCCAATGGCTAGTACCTTATCACTGTTATTCTAGATTACATATATAAAATACTAGCATTACCGTCCGGCGTTGCCCGGGTAGATATATAGATATAAAAATTTTCATGCATTCCATCACAAAAATACTGGGCTGCAACCCACGCAAAATAAACACTTCGCCCTCCCCCCCCCGTCACCCCCAGACCAACTCTCAACCACCCCTCAGAACAAACCTCTTTTCCCCCACGTATCGAATTAGACTGGTTGTGGTGAAGGGGCTGTATCCATATTTAAGAGGTGCTCTTAGGGGCACAAAAATCATTAAAAAATTAATTTAAAAGAAACTAATTGAGCCCCAAATTTCGAATTTCCTAATTTAAGTTTCTCGGGTCCTAAACATTAAATGTGCCGAATTTGGTCCCGGTGGGTGAAGCAGTCTGATTCTATTGCGGACAAACAAACAGACAAACTCTTTTATATATATAGATTATCTTTTTACTACGAGAAGTTTTTTCACGAATGACCATTATAAAATTTTATATAATTACAATATATAATAGAACATTTCTCAATTTTCTGAGTCGAAAATAAGTTTGAGGCAATATTTGGTGTTAATAATGTTTAATTCTGTGGAGTTACGGCAGATGTTGATGTGTCCAAATAATTCAGTTTTATGTTTTAAGTTGATATCGAAGACTTAAAATTGGTTCTTTAATGTGAGCTCATAGTGGAGTTATGAAATAATACTAAATTATTCGTATTGACAAATGTTGTGTATAAAAAGTAATACTTGGTCTCTAATTGAATATTTTAGTCCTTAATTGAAAATTTTCATTGAAGACCAGCCATGTGCTTGAGGTTGGATATGAGTATTAACTAAAGGATATTTGGATTGAAAAACTTAATTGAACAATTTTATATTTCCCAACAAAAGTTACTTTTTTAATTTGCCGAAAAAAATGTTAAAATGACATATCAACATGAGCCCTAACTCCACAGAATTATAATATTTTTGGGAATATAACGGCGATTTTATCTAGCTCAGCATTCTAGGGTTCTAAACAATTTCGCACGTGTTTCATCCCCTTCAAGTATAAAGGAAGTGCTCGATCGAATGAAAAGCACAAGCAATTTTCAGTGTATTTTTTGACGAAAGGTGGATATCATTTTCCTATTTTTAACATTCTTAATTAATAAAGGGTGATGCATTTCCCTCTTTCACTATCATCATAATGTACAGCTTAAAATGCATTCTTAATTGTTTTTTCTATGAAAAAAAACCTTTCATATCAAGTTTAAACAGATATATTTAGTGGAACGAGATAGAAAAGAGGTATATTTTTACTCGTGCAAAGGAGAGAGAAAATACAATTTTCAAAACTTGTAGTGGGACTAAATTTCATATTCCTTTCATTCTTTCCCAAGAAGCATTGATGGATTTAGAAGTTTTTCTGTCCCAGGCCAAATTTCTTTTGACCCCCCCCCCCTACGATTCATTTTTATCAAATTTAATTCACAGATTAATAATAATATTCTTGAATCCGAGCTACACCTTGTTTTTTTTTCCAATGCGGCAGACGGTTTCTTGGACATTATCCTAACCACCATATGACACCGCGGTTTTGCTGGCCACTTTTCTGGGAGCACCGTATAGCTGGACCAGCATTAGCCCCCTATGGGCCGGTCCCGTAACTTTGAACCGAGTCAAATGACGAGACCGAAACACTTGACCCCGCACCTCCAGAGGTAAATTTGAGAACGCGGAGAACATTGCAGCCACGACATATTTTACGTGCCCCGGCCACCACTATGAAGCACGTCGGTGGATTTGTCAGCGACCGGCAATGAACCAGAGACGTTTAGATCACTGGCTCGCTGCCTTTGCCAACTGGGCCACATTCGCCTTGCTATGTTATAAATACAATTCGTTGTAAATATTACTATTATTAAATATTAAAACAATTTTCACTATTTTTATTATTAAAACAAAGTAAAATTTTGTTTTTAAATATTTTTCAGATAAGTTAAAAATCACAAGGTAAAATATGTTTTAATTAATTTTATTTCTTTCTATTCCTACACCCCCCCCCCTCCCCAGAGCCGCCCAGAGAGGGGGGGGCAACTGGGGCACTTTGCCCCAGGCCCCTAACTGCTTAAGGGGCCCCAAAAACTTTTTTAATGAATCTATTAGATTTCATCCAAAAGAAAATTCTGAAACTTGTACCGTACTTCAAAATTTAAAATAATCTCCTGAAAAAAAGGGCCCCCCCCCAAAAAATATAAAAAATTTATTCGATTAATTAGATTTCTCTTACTCCAAAATAGTCTACTGAAAAATACGTGATTTAGCTTTAATGAAAAATATGACAGTTTAGTCCTAACTGCTATAAAATTACGTTCTCTCTAATAAATCGAAGACAGCACTAACTACTAAAATCGATAGCAAAAAAGCCTCGTGGATGGAAGATGTCATATTTATTAGAGAATATAACAAGCGAGCTGTGCAATGAAATATAATAATTATGTTAATCATTCATGTAATAAAATTTTAAGTATGAGTAACTTAATTTGAGTGTGTGTTTTAGTCTCTTTCCATTTTTTATTTTTCTTGGGTTCCCCAACAGAAACTTGCCCTAGGCCCCGTAAAGTCTCTGGGTGGCCCTGCGCCCCCCCCACTCCTCCCCGAGGTTGCGGCCTAGGTGGCGAAGTCCAAAATCCTCCTCTGCCAAGAAAGAAATAAAAATAATTTTGGGACAGATTACTATAGCTGACTTCCAACTGCAAACCAATAAAATACTAATAATCTCATGAAAATAATATCTAAAGGCGTTTGTTAGTTTAGAAAAACCAGAAAAATTTAATTTGAGTCGAAATATACACATTCTTCCCTTTTCTTCATCTCAAAACAGAAAATGAAACGTATACAACATAGATTCGTGATGATAATACTATCTACTTCCGAAGCTGTTGGGGACAGCATAGGGTAGGAGTTCGAATAACGGCGATTAAAGTATGTGTGTGTGTGAGAGAGGGAGAGAGAGATGAAACCTAATGTAAATAACTTGGTTTTTCTCCAATTGTTTATTCCGATCATGGCAAAAGATGACCATTTCAATCCACAAACCAATCCTCGAACATTGCAACATGCTTGCAAAGAACTCGGTGTCATACAACTCTCCCTGTTATGGCAGGAGGCTGTATGTGATGCAACTATACCATTATTCGAAGTTTTCTCTATTTACGAACCATTTCAATCAATAATGCTAGCGATGCCGCTTGTCGTTTTATTGAAAACTGAATCCAGAAAACAAAAATATCCTCTAGAAGGGTTAGAAGATTTATAATGCAACCTCAAAAAAAAAAGAGTACATCAGATTACCTATCTTTGTTATTTCGCTGCTAAATATTAATATTTCCAACAGCAAAGAAAATGGAGAAGTAAACGTGTACTGAGTCAGCTGTTCGGATGAGAGTAGCAGTTTGTCAATAAAAAAGATATTTTATAAATTTATCAGCAGTAGTTTTTTCGATTCCGTTTGAACATGGTTAAGAACATTTCCTAGCCGTGGGGATTTTTTAATTACTGATAATACTTTCATTGTAAAATGTTTAAAAAGAGCAGTTACTGGTATTAAAATGTTAAAAGGAAGAGTCGAATTTTTTCTTCTGATCTTCTCTTTAAGTTGTCAAAATGGATACAAGTGTTTCAATCCGTTACTAGCATGTTTTTAGTGTTTTTGCAGCCATTAATAAAAAACAGTGTTTTAAATTCCTTTTGATGTCATATGATTTCATTTTATTAACTGTAGACTCACAACAAATAAGTGGAAATTCTAAAAGTGCCCATGATTACTACACTGAGAATGCTTAAAACGATGACACCGGAGACATATAAAGTTTAAATTTTAGGCAATAATTTCATTAGAAAATCACCCTTGGGTGAGAATTCATTTTGAATTTACAGCTGTGTACTAAGGTTGTGCACCCATGGGACTTTTGAGGTAATCACACCGACTACAAAACCATTTTAAATACCGTATTTTTAGACAATGCTAAGCAGTAAAATCAGAATATTTCCAGTCACTTGTTTACATTATTGTATTTAACGTATGGAAATAATTCTACACGAACTAAAACTTATAAAGGGGGCATATACTGCCGAACAAATTTACAGAAAACTTACCCTAGCGTTCAAAATTTTAACTTTTCAATAAAAGATTGCGCATTTGCAACAAATCCTCATATTGAAAACGGACAAATATATAGCTAAAATTAAATAATTGAAAAGAGCAAGACAAATATTATCAGTAAGAATTCAGACAAATACAAACAGAAATCATGCGCCTAGGACTCCTGAAAACACATACCGGGCCCGACCTGGCAAAAGCCCAACTGGGTAAATCCCGATGGTGCTGATAGACCCGCAGCAGGCAGCCACCCCTCGGACGATCTAGCCAAGCGTCCCCCACGGCCCCACGACAAGCCCCAAGTCACAAGAGGCACAGACCGGCTCAAGGCAGAACAGACCTTGATTAGCTTGAAGAATTTTGAAAACATGGTAAGTAGCTCTGCCGGAGGACGCACTTAGGACTCAACGCACCATAAAGCAAGATTCTGCAGCAGTACTGGAACTGAACCAGCCATCGAGGTAACCGACTGGTCTCGCCTTCAGGAGGCCTATCCAAATCAGTTATCTCAAGGGGGAACTTTCTAAATAGGATGCAGGTCTAACCAAAAGACATCCCAAGTCCCTGAGATCCCCATGACTGATAATTATCAGTCATGGGGATATTATAATCAAGACAAATATTATATCTGTCTTGCTCTGTTGAATCATTTAATTTTAGTTATATTTACCATACGTTAAACTTGCGGATGTACGAAATAACAAGACTGATAATTATGACAGACAATTCGCAAAACACGTATTATAAAAGGGGCCAGTTAGAGCAAAATATATTCGACTCAAGCGAGATAAATGTCAAGGGCCTCTTTGGTTTTCCCCGCTTAGTGGGCTTCTCCGGATGATCTAACTTCTGACTTCAATGCGTACATTGCAACTCCCTTTCGTCTCTCAGAAATTTTACTTGTGAATGAAACAACTTTAACTCATCAACGTTACAACAGAGAATTATCTTGTATTCCTTAATTTGCGGTTCTTGATTTAAAAAAAAAGAGTGAGATGAGATACTACCCAAAACAGTGATTCTCAACCATTGTGCTGCCACTGCGAATACCCATACATAAGCGACGTCAGACAAGTAGTTCAATCAGTTCTACCTTCCTAGCGGGGACTAGCTGAACCAATGCGCATGACTATTACAGTTCTGGGCCGATAAGTGGTACCTCTGGAATATTACAGTTCTGGACTTTTGAATCTAGATCACGAAATGAGAGTAGCATTATCATTTTTACGCCCAAATATAAATGAAGTTATCAACAAACAACAAGCTCAAATTTCGCATTAAATGTAATTTATAGTGAAATGAACATTTTGCTTACTTTGTAATGCAATTTCGTTTTATATTTCAGTGGAAATTATTTCGTATGCTATTTTTACAAAATATACAGGGTGTTTCAAAAAGAATCATCCGCTTTGAAATGTGTATATTATGAAAAATATTGAATATAAAAACTTAAAATTAATTTTATATTACATGGCTAATCATAAAAGTTTTTTTACAAACCAAATTAAAGGTGCTCCATATGCCCAGCTTTGTATGCACGACATATGTCTATACGGTAAGCAAATTCGTCCCAAACTTTTGCGAGCATGTCTGCATACACTGCTTCAGCGGCTATTATGCGTACACATACAACCCGTGTCTTGGAATTGTTTATACCATGACCTAATGCTCTGAGAGGTAGGAACTTCAATCTACCAGGGTTTTGTCGACGAAAATCACGTTGAACAGTTGCTACGGACTCACAATTTGCAAAACGTAGAACACAAAATGATTTCTGTTGTGCAGTCGCCATCTTTACAAACACTGAAGTGGCGGGCGAAGGAAGAGCGTTAGCGCTACATGTTGGCAACTGTGTGAAACTAGAGATTTCCCTCTTTCTGCCTATACATTATTTGATCAATACGGATTAAAAGATGAATAGTTATGATTTTTTTAAATCGGATGATTATTTTTGAAACACCTTGTATAATAGGTACATCAATCAATTATCCAAGTAAAATTCTTTTAAATTTATCTTATTATTAGTCTGCCGCCCAATTTTTTAAAATTATTAAAAGTACACCGTGACAAAAAAAGGTTGAGAATCATTGATCCAAAACATGAAGGAAAATCATAAAAATATATGTTTAATGGCACTATCTCTTTACTAGTCGATTAAGCATTATCAACCGACAAAAGATTGTTTCATGAAGATGTGATATTTCAGACAAAAGCAAACCGGGACTCTGGATAAATCTACAAACATTTAGAGAAAACTACGCAACAAAAAAAAATTAAAAATATCAAAGAGCATAATCAAACGTAAAAAAAAAAATTCTATACAGTTGTCTGAAACTAATTTTGCTCAAATTTTTAATCTCATGATTAAGTATTTATTAATCCACTGGGTTGCGCAGGTTGAAATTTCAGGAAAAAAGATCGTTTACTAAAATCGAATCTTGAAAAGATCGATTTAAATTTTCGAAAAAGTTGGGAAGTTCTATATTTAAAAATTGTTGAAACTTCTTAGGTCATCTCCTAGATCACTCATCTCTTAGCTCATCGCTAGGCCTGAACTTTGCTGATTTCGCAATCCAATCAATTTATGATGTGCAACTTTAAAACCGAAGAAAAGAAATTCTCGTGCGAATCGTAAGTTCATTTTTGTGCTCCGATTTCGAGCTATTTTTTCTTTTCTCTGCCGACAAGCAACACATGGTAGGAAATCAATGTAAAATAGTTTTAACACTATACCGGGGTGTGGTTGACATGGTTACCGAATATGTTTCAGCGAAAATTTAATTTTTGTCCTACGTACCGTAGTTTTCATTGTCATGATGTACTGGAACGTCCTTCAAAGATATTACAGCACGAAATACGTAATCATTCTTTAAAATATGCATGTAAACATTTATGAATAATAGAGTGGATTTATTCAGTGCGAATCAAAGAAATGAATAGGAACTTGCGCCCGTGCATGGAAGGAAAAGTTAAGTTATAACAATTGGAATAGATTTTATTTTCATATTTCAGAGTCGTTACAGATTTGAATCTCCGTATTTTCTTTTATCGTCTTTCATTTAGCTAGGAATTTCGGTGTAATACAAGTATTAGAAAACAGCCTTTTTATGTCAAAGGAGAATTGTATTGACAAGTTTTATCCTGTCAGCCATTTATCTTTGCCTAAGCCAATTAACTCTCCCTCAAATTCCTCTAGACGTATATAAATTTGTAAATCTGTTGGTTTCTATGGGATACTTTATTGAGAAATATTATCCCGGCCGGTATTTGAGCACTAGGCTTTTAAATTGGAAATGACATATTGAAGAATTTAATCAACAATGTAGTGAAATTAAGGAAGCCCTTTCTGTTTATATATTATCAGAACGAATCTTATTAAATTCTTTATAAGCTCTTGAAGTTCTGTATGAAAATATTTTTCATTTTGCATTTGATAATGGCTATATAATAATAAATCGCTGAAAAGCTTCGATTTCAAAAAAAAAATTCATTATCCATGCGAAGTAATAATGAGTGAAGTCTGAGAGGTTTCTACATGAATTTTTTATATGCTTTTTACTTATTTAATGTCTCACCAACTAAACACTATGATCTATGTTCAGCTTCAATGCAAATTCTTCAATCTGACGTAAACGTTTTAAAATTTTCACAGAATATGAGACTGCCAGCTGCAAAACAAGATTATCTTAATGTATACGGAAGAAAGTCAGCTTCGTGAAGATGAGACAAATAAAAAGGTTTAAAAAGTTAAACGATAATTAAAAAAGGCGGAAGTAACTGTAAATGTTATTTATCTTAAAATATTTTACATTGAACTCGTATTAATAAAATTGAAATGAACATAAGAAGTTATGACATAATTAAAACTGTCAATGGATCTTCTAATTTAAGATTGTTTTAATTTACTGAAAATATAATTTATGAAAGAAAAAACTCACGTTGATTGTGTTTATGTTTATATATATATATATAATATATATATATATAAATAATATGGGGCTTGGTACAAGAAGTGCTTTAGTCACTTTTCTCCAAGATGACTGTTTGCTCGTGTCTCTTTAGAAAAATATTATTTTCAATGTAAGAAGCACTCAAGTCTCTACACTGGTTCAGAAAGCACTTAAAACATCGGACAGATTTACGTACTTCTTACACTGAAAATAATACTTTTTTAAAGAGACATAAGCAAACAAAGCCCTCTTGGAAAAAACTGGCCTAGGCACTTCTTGTACCAAGCCACAGATATATATATATATATATATATATATATATATATATATATATATATATATATATACATATATATATATATATATATACAGTCGAACCCCGTTATAACGAACTTCAAGGGACCAAAGGTTTTGTTCGCTTTCTCCGATGGTTCGCTATATCCGAACCATTAAGAAAAATGCTAGAATTCACAAAATGTTCTTATTGGTTGCAATGTGCATTCAATATTGATGTATTAAAAAATGATAAATCTATTAAAAGTGATAATAATGAATTAAATCGACTAAAATCGATTACATTAACAATGGCACAATACTAATTAAATTACGTATAACAGGAAAACGACGAGACCAAAATTTTCGTTCGTTATATCCGTGGGTTCGTTATATACCGGGATCGCTATAACAGGGTTCGACTGTATATATATATATATATATATATATATATATATATATATATATTTATATTGTGATATCACTAAAAAGCTCAAAGTATTGCTTTAAAAGGTTAGTTCGAAACTTTGAATAGATAGTTAGCTGTAAATACAATCTTCTTAACCCCCTCGCTTAAGTGATGTAAAAAAGGTTTTTTTTTACAACTTATTTATTCTCCACAAGCTCAATGTATGCACCGATATCCTTGGTAATAGTGTTATTCCAATTTCATCAACGAATTAAAAATGTAATTCTAAGATGTATCGATTTAAAAAAAATCTATGCATTTCAACATCCATCTCTGTTTGAAATATCCTGCAAAATGTCGAGACTTTAAATTTTTTTATGTACACAGTGTATACAAATGCATACAAAGGATTGCTAAAGGAATAAAAAAACATTTTGATACAAGAAAAACATATTCTCTGACTAAAGACATAATGAAGACGTACTGGAGATATATGACGAGAAGTATTGTTTTCCAACTCGCGTGTAGAGGCAATCTCGTCTATGTTAATCCAAATGACATTTCCGAGTATGTTAATTCAAATGACATGTTATGAAAAAAGCATGATTTTTGTAATAATGATATCTCATATTCTGTCTAAGTCCTTTTACCTTTCAAATTTCTCATTCCGACGATTACTTATCTTTTAAATTGTTTTCTCAGTCTCATTCGTGTAATTACCTCCCTCGAATACTAAGTGTTAACCACAAGAGCGAGAGTTGTGCTTTGAATTTCTAGCACAAATATGAATTACTTTACGGGGTGCCGTTATCACACTGACACATATTAAAACATATTCCTGTTTACATGTTATGGACGTAATCGTGACATGAAAAGTTTCGTATGCATGAGAAGGCAGTAATTATTTTAAATCACCAAAAGAGGGAGGAAACCATAGTGTTATGCTAAAAGCAACTATTCCGCTGTTAACCTCATTTTTTGGTTTTTATATGCAATTTTTGTATGTAACTATGGTTATAGTTATTGTAGTTTTAGAATTTGCAAATAAAACTAAAAATATGTGTTTGCAAACCAATCGATCAGCTGAAATGGAGCATAATGGCAGTGTAATTGTTAGAATATGGTATCCCTGAAATAAGTAGAGATTAGGGTATCCAAATATCCAGGTTTTCTGTAAATTCGGTTGTCGAATAGTAATTTTAAAATAATCCGACGGATACCGGATAACCGAATGAAAATAAATATTACATTTATTTCTTTTAAATTTAAAAATACAAAATTTTACTAATTTTTTAATTTAAATAATGGTATTTCAAAAATACTAATGCCTTCAGTGATACGCAAGAAAGACTAGATCTAATTTTTGTACAGAAATTTCCAGAAACTGTAAAGGCTCTCTCCGAATCTGTTGAAGTCGGTTTCGCTGTCATAATGTTATTTTGGATTGACATTTCTCGCATTGCGCTCTCAAATCCTTCATTATTTTTTCGAAATAATCCCAAACAGATGAGTATGGTCTTAACGATGAAATTTTCTATGGACAATTAAATAAAATATTTGAAAATAATTAAATTTTAAAATAGGAATACTAAAAGATAACTTACCAAAACTTTTGTTTCCAACTTTATACGAATTTTATGAAAACTTTTGTTTTTACAATTTGTTTTAATGCACAATGTGTTTTTAACGTAGGATTACGTTCCTCCATAACGGTCCTGCGGAAAGCAAAATTTCAAATGTCCTGCGTCACGAGTTATAATTTTGGCAGCTCGCCAAACCCAGTCTGTATCGCTTGGGCAAGCAATAAAATAGTTAAACAGAAAAGTACCAAAATGCTTCAAAATTATGACATACATATATGTATATATATGTATAGATAGATATATACATAACACATGCATACATATATACATACAAAAGAGGTAAGCAACGATAAGTAATACTACGTTAATAACCCGCCGTAGTTTCGTTAGAAGAGACTACCATTTTTTTTAATTAAATTTCGAAAATTCATCTCCCAAATATTTCATGAAATAAAAAATATGTCAAAATTCAAATTTCAAAGCCCATTTTATATGGAAAATTTAAAAAATTTAAGTTGCGGATATCTGGAAAATATTGGACTGATATCGGATAAGGTTAAGAATTCAAACACCGCGTATAACGGATACGGATATATCTGTTTTGGAAATCCTAGTAGAGATGGAACAACAGTAATTTTCTGAAACAGATCAGGGTTTACCAAATTAAGCGAATATTTTAGTCTTTAGTTCCGATTAGCTACTGTTTGAAGATGATGTTAGCTTGCCTTAATTTTAACCCGATTAATAGATACTACATATTTATAAATCATTCTGGAAAAGAATATGAAATTTGCGAGTTGCCTAACATGGCTCAGAAAATTCATTAAAACACGATTAGTGACCAATATAAATTTCTTCCCTTTTTAATTACAGTATAGTCTTCATAAAGTTAGACTATAGATGTGTTCATCTGAAATCATTGGTGCCATCTACCGCCTGAATGAGGAATCTTTTACTCATTAAAAACTATTTCAGCAATTGGAGTTAATTCTGTGATGTAGCTGAAAACCAAGGAAAAAAGAAATGGGAATATACTTTTTTTTCCCTTGGAACTTCGAGGGAAGGCATATCAACCGAAATTGTCACAAAGCGCTTTTTGTTCAACCAAACTAAAAAGGAAAGTAAAAAGTAAATATATTGGATAAAGATTAGAAAAAAATGATTTTAGGATGTATTTTATTAGCGTTAAGTTTTTTCCAAAAAGGTTGAGAATCACAAAATAAAGGTTGAGAATAACAATGTGGGGTAACTAATTTTGATAACTGAACTGTAAACTGCGGATGTAAATTAAATTATTAAATTAACAATACCTTTATTTCACTCTAAAGACGAAACTAGCTTGAATTCTCTAGAACCAAAAACTGTGAATTAAATGACAGAGGTAGCTTTACTGACAAAACTGATGTAAAAAAAATTCTTGTTACGTACGTATGCTTTTGTACCGGGAAAAGAACATTTCAAATTTTATTTCGTTTATCCCAAACTTTTTCTCTAACGATAGATGTCGTAGAAATCCTACAGGAATCATATTATAACTATGCAAATTTTGTTTGATTCTGTGACGCAGCCAGGAAAAAAAAATTCTGGAAGGTCTCATAGATTTGTAATTGGTTAAGATGGTGGACATTACAAAGCAATTTTTTTAATTTTTACCTCAGAGATATGAAATTTTGCATATATATTCATCAAAGTATAACTATATCAAACACCTTATAAAATTTTATAAATATTTAAAAAAAATTTGTTTTAAACATTGAAAAATTTTGTTTTATAAATGCTCCTTGCGATCCAATTTTTAACTTTCCCCTTTAATTTTGCATTTATATTGCTTATAAATATATTTTGAACAGAGTTGTGAATTACTTTGTACTTTCGCTGAATAGTTAATTTTTAGTAAATATTTTTATGCTTGTACTCTGAATTTTTGGGAAATTTTTGTACTTTCCTCCACTTAAGTTAAACTTTGATAATCTGAATAATGTCGAAACCTGAAATGGATACATAACTTTATTTTTATGTGTTAGGGGAGTCTTTATTATAAATTTTATAAAATTTCGTCAAAAATTATGATGCAAGGAGCATTTCAAAGATTTGCAAATCTGGAAATTACGCATTTTCAGAAAAAGACATTTAAAAGATATTTTTTTCACCTACCTTTAATATTCACTTTTCTAAAGCCACTAAGTTTTCATTTTAATTTTTATTACATATTTTGAATGAATTTTATTCCAACTTTTACATATTTTAAAAAAATTAATACACCCCGAAAAAAATTCCAATTTTTGTTCGACTTTTGGTAATTTGAAAGTCCACCATCCCCTTAACACAATATTAATTAAACACCCGAATCTTGAAGAGAGGAGGCTTGCCTTTTGGTCCGTCCCTCGTCATACGTTTCTGAATTGACTGAAATATTTCTCTTTCCATAAGAATATTAAATGTATATTCCCTTAGATATATACTTTTTTTTTATTTAAGGGGACAAAGGACCTTCAACTCGTTTTTAAAATTTTCAATATTTTATTCAATATACCAAATTATTATGATTAATATTCTTTTTTACTGCATTGAATTCATTTAGAATTCCCAAAGAAATATTTTACGGAAGAATAAGTCTTGTTTTTCAAAAAATTCTTCAAAAATACTAGAATTTTCAAAATTTTCCATGCGCATTCATTTTTTCTGATTTCCTCCAAATTTCTTAGGATTGTTAAAGTGTTTGCCATAAAACTGTGCACAGTTCTTTGAAACCTCAAATATTTTTCAAATTTATAGACTATGAAATAAAGTAAAAACATGCAAAAAATAAAAGATAGTATAAAAAAAAGTTATTTAAGACTTTAGATTCACACAAGAAAATAATCAATACACAATTATGTTTATAAACATATGGCAAACGTTTATTTAAAAAAATTAAGGTTATTAAATGATATGGAATGCGCACGGAGCATTTTGAATAACGTTAGAACTTTTGGAAAAAAAATTGAAAAGCAGGAATTATTCTGCCAAAAAATCCTTATTTTGAATTCTAAGAGTCTTCAATGTAATAAAAAAGAATATTAATAATTCTTTTTCTGTATATAGAGTTAAAAATTGAGAATAAAAAAAATTGAGGTTGAAGATCCCTTGTCCCTTTAAACAGGCTATAGGGTTTTACCTTATTTTTCGCGTCTAACAAGCTTTATTTTCAGTAAACATTTCAAGCGATATTTTCTAGGCGTCATGCTTGGTGCACAGCACTTAACTCGAAAACGAGAGCTATGCGAATTACAGCCAATTCAAATACGATTGTGTCAGGTGATGACCCATATTTTGGAGGGGTCAATGAGTCCAAAAAAAGCGAATGCCTCACTTGTTAGTCAGTAAGAGAAATATTTAGGTATTTAAACAGAAAAGAATCAATGAGCATTCAGTCCAGCGGAAACGAGATTTAGACCAATGGTTCTCAACCTCGAAGGCGTGAGTGATTAGAAAAAAATGTGTGTAGAATGCATTTTACTAGGGTTACTTATATTTTTCAGGTCGGGAGGAGGGGGGCTACATATAAGACAAGTTGAGAATCATTGATTTAGGTAAACTGTTTGGTTTCATGTGTGTGGAAGTAAAAAGGAAATATATTGGATGAAGATTAGAAAAAAAATGCGTTTAGCATGTATTTTACTACCTTTACTTAAGTTTTTCAAAAAGGTTGAGAATCACTGATTTAGGTAAACTGGTTAGTTTCATGTGCGCAGAAAGGTAACGTATTGGCGGGAGATATTTTTTAGTTAACGTTAGGTTATTTTGTTGGTGTGAGCTCCAAACAGTATTGTTGTGTAAGTAGGAAAACAGCTATTCTGTTTCAACCACCGTTTAGTTGTACACTCAAGTAGAGAGGGAAAGCTATATTTTGCTTATTATTTGAGTATTGGTTTAATCTCCTACTCTAGGCTTTTTAGCAGAAGCGCAAGTCACTGTAGGTTAAGAGCCCTGATGTCTAGAAACTACTAACCTATCTATTTTGCTTAAAAGTCTAATATACAAAAGACTAATTAGGTTTAACTACCATTAAAAGGCTAATATACAAAAGACTTTTCTACCATATAAAAGATTTAAATACCATTATGTGTTTTAAATGATTATATATCTATATCTATATATATATATATATATATATATATATATATATATATATGCTCGCAAAATATGATTTGAATTTATTATTCTTTTTTAAAAATAAAAATGTCTTCTTTCGTGTTAAACCCTTTTGAACTGTCAGTCATTGATAAAAAAAAAATTGATCAAATGTTGAAAAATAGTGAATTTTTTTCCAGAATTTAAAATAGGAAAACAAAATTGTAAGGTTTATGATTAATAACACCTAGAATGTCAAAATTTTAACACTGTTTGTATGGTTTGCGATTTGCATTTTGTTGAAAAAGTTATAGAGGATGTTTATTTTTAAAAAAAATAAAGAATTTCACAATAATCACGAAAGATTATAATTAACACTTCCTTGTTAAGTCACTTTTGGGGTAAATGTCCTTTTCAGTCCACTTGTACCAAAAACAATACATATATTATATGATAAATATGCAAAAATTATCTTTTTTTTCGCTTTTTATGGACAGAAGTGTTTTTAATAGGGTAAATTCTCAAACTATAAAATACCGAGTATAAGAAACAAATAAGTTTATTCCATACTAAAAAAATACATGTAGCATACATATAATCAATATTATTGAATGCACTACTACACATATCTTTATTTTCTGTTTTTGTAATAGTCGTAAAATTTGGGAGTACTATTAGCTGATCTTTAAGTAGACATAAGAAGGGAAGTGATATTGATTCCTTAAAGTTGGAACGTTTTCGTATGTTGGCATTTGCCTGTTTTCTTATTTATAATATTTCAAAATTGCTCGCTAAGAGGAAAACGCACCATTTTTTTATACCATTAACTTATCTTCTGTTCTATTTTTTACTGTAATGCAGATATCTCACCAGCCAATTACGAAGAAAATGCGCCGAAGAAAATGCGACCACTAAAGAAAGATGAACTGCGTGATTTATAACACATCACTATGCCACGTGTACCATCAGCGACGCACGTTTTAGGGAGAGTCGCAAACATCATCAAGGAGCATGTAAAAGTTACACAAACAATAATTTTTAACGTAGGATTACGTTCCTCCATAACGGTCCTCCGGAAAGCAAAATTTCAGATGTCCTGCGTCGAGCGTTATAATTTTGGCAGCGTGCCAAACTCAGTCTGTATCGCTTGTGCGAGCAGTAAATAGTTAAACAGAATGTACCAAAATGTGTTAAAATTGTGCCACACACACACACGCATATATATATATATATATATATATATATATATATATATATATATATATACACATACACACACACACAAAAGAAGTAAGCAACGATAAGTAATTCTACGTTAATAACGCGCGGTAGTTTTGTTAGAAGAGACTACCTGAAATTTTTTGCACTTCATCTATCAATGGCAGTCAAAAGGGTGCACGCGAATATGGTGTTAAATATAAATTGCTTTCACTTCACATATGTGCCTCGCATCGCTTGCGTATACAAACGACAGTATTTGACCCTCATTAAGATGTCTGTCGTAAAAACTACCCGGACAAATAACAGCTGTAAACGGCAATATGCCCATATTATCTTGCTTTAAAATTGTCTTTTCAGTCTTTTACCATCGAAAACCTTCCCTAAAGTGTTAATCTATTATTGTTTAAATTAAATCCACTTAAATACTGAAAAAAAATCATCATTTCTTGGTATAGTATCCTACCTATTTCATCTTCAATATAGAGTTTGTATATATTATACAGGAGTTCTGAATAGCATATGTCTATTTATTCCTAGACTTTTGACTGAAAACTGAATTTTTATCTTGACAATTTTTTTTCTTTTATTATACAGATTTCAGCAAAATACTTATCACTAGTTGTTTAAATAGAAAATAGATAATTTTTTATCAATTTTAAAGTTGAGGAATTCTAGTATTATGGACGGGAAAGACTTGCGCCCATACATGAAATTCTTAAATTATTCGTAATGTAATAAAGAGGAAATTTTCATTTAGTTTATATTAATTAGTCGTAAGATTTTTTAATTATTTCATTATGAACACATTCTTAAACAAATTCATTATGAACACATTCTTAAAAAATAGTTGTTACACTGTTTGCACCTTCTGCTTATAGCAAGCGTATCTGTATGCGTATTTCCCGCATGCATATTTATACAAGAAAAGGCAATATTGATCATAGCATTTATGAAGTAGGATATAAAGAATATGCATCATATGGACTAACGTATTTCAAATAAAAGTAACTATCACAACCATCATTTTTACAGGAAATCATCTCAACATAAAGCTTCCGGGTGGATAAGCAGACTGATAGCAGACGGAAATACCAGGAAAATGCAATTATTCTCGAAAAATAATACATTTAATCTATGAATAGTTTGTTGATAATCAAAAGGATAAAATATGAATATTATAATGAATATTATAATGAATATAACAAATACAAACAGGTATAATAATGAATATTCTTAGCTGTTATGCATTTTTTATGAACGATATGCAAATATTATGTTATAACGTCGACGATTTTTCCGCATAGTCTCCCTCTAGTTAAAAAACAAACTCTGGAATCGAACCCCGACTTCTTGCTTTCTACACAAGAGAATTAACCACGGGGAACCCCGTCATGATCTGCCCTAGCAATCCTTACAGTACATAAAATAATATTTTTTAAAAGTCTAGTATAGTGAAAAAAAGCATTCCTTTACACACAGCTTGTTTAAAATCATCTTATGAACTTGTTGTCGATGTGGTGGTGGTCATTTATAACCCCAAACCGGACGTTCCATACTGGGTCTCGGCTCCGATTTGCAATGGCACCACAAGGGTCAAAGTCCCATTTTAGCTTGGTGACGCATCAGTTTAGGTCAAACATCCCAACGGACGATATCTGGAGCGGCTACTACCTTCTCCCACCGACTAACATCATAGATTTCCGGTCTACGAATTTAACATGCCCATATCCGTCCTAGACACGGAGGTACTGAATGACGTTCATTGTGATTCGAACTGAGCACACCAATCCAAAGCTCAACGCGCTACCACTAGGCTACCTCAGGCCCGTAAAATTATAAATTATATTTAAAAGTTAAATATATAAGAACAATTTAATAAATAAGTTCCTAAATAAATTGTTCTACCTAACGAAGGGTTAGAAAACTTGGATGATTAACTTACTTTTTTTAAACATGTAAATATATATATATGTGTATGTATGTGTGTGTGTGCGCGCACACACAACAATGTCAAAAGTAATTGGTCACATAGGTCGAAAGTTGAAAAGTGGAAATTTTTTTAAAAATCAATACATTGTTGGACCATCTTTGGCTGTAATCACTGCCTCGACTTTTCTGGACACGCTTTCAACCAACTTCTGCTATGAGCACACTGAAGTTTGACCCAATTTCTCGATTAACGACTCTACCACAGTGGAGGGCGTTTTCAGTTGGAGACGAATTCGACATTCTAGCTCGCTCCATAACTGTTCGATATGATTGAGCCGGCCAATTTGTGTTTCGTACTTGTGTAAGTCTTACCGAAAAATATAAGATTTTATTCCCAAATATTGCCAGATTGCAGGAAATGCAAATCATCTAAAATGTTTATGAAATTCTTTGAGTTCAGAGTTGGAATATAAAGAATGAAAAGTCTGATCCCTTCCCAGCAGAAACCGACCATCATAGTATCCTCTCGAAATTTTATAGTAGGAAAGAAAACGCTTCCCGCGTAAAAGCCAAAGCCCAGCGCGTTCATCCTATTGGAAACATTTGAGGCGTTATTTATCACTTCATAACTATATTTCGCTCTTTTGCTGAAATGAACGACTTCCTAAGCACTATTGTAGCTTTTTCTGCATTAGCAAAATTATGGCGGTACTTGTGTGCAGCCTGTCTGTCACAGTACCCGATATTATGCAGTTCCTGACGAACTGAGCGGGGACTGATATCGGTGCCCTGGGCTTGAAACATCTCTGAAGCCAATACTATGCAGTGGAAGACTGATTCTTCTTTTGCGTCCTCACAAAGCATCTATAGTGTCGTCATCAAATCTCCTCCCAGGTCGGGGTTTCGCTCCAGTAATGTCCTTACCCTTCCGTCGCCAGATGATTTCGGCATGTTCAAAAAACCAGCAATTACATGTAAATACTACTTTCTTAAGTAACATCCTAGGACATAGTTCTTTGGAAATACGTGACTTCAGCGTTGCGTGCCTTAATATATTCCAGAAAAATTCAAAATTTTACTGCGCATTCACGTTTGCAAGTTTACTTAATTCGCCCTTCGCATCTTCATTTTCACAAGCAAATTTGCCTGTATTTGCATATTCGGAGGTGTCCGATTACTTTTGGCAATGTATTTTATATATGATATGCAGTTTCGTTAGTTTAGCATAATTCTCTCTGGTATTTATGAATGTGTTTATGAAACTTACGTTTGCTGCAATTACTATTATTATTATTATTATCAATTTATAAAAGAGAAAATATTCTGAATATTGTCATTATTGACTGTACTATCGTTAGCGTAATGTTTGCTTTATAACATTAACGTTTCTTCGAAGGTAGAAATGCATATACAGGCAACATGAAAGTTAGCCTGTAAGTTACCGTGAGAAAAATTACATACAACTTGATTCAGTTAAATTTCTCACTTTTTCATCAAAGAATGTTTTTTAGTAATTTTTGGCTTAACGCTTATAGACTGACTAAATTTAATATACTGGTCAATTTCAGCTTTCTTGTAAAATCAGTTTTAATCTCAATATAAATATTTACATTAAACTTTTATATATATCATACCACTTTAAAGTAGTTACGTGCGCAGTATCAGTCATAACCAACATTAGATATACATACTTCAGTTAACTTCATAAATGAAGAGGATTCTAATTGTGAAGGAGATTTTATCACAGTTTTCATCTGTTCATGGTAAAAATGCCAGGTCAGTAAAAGTTATTCAGTCAACCTTGAAAATTTTCCTATACTTACATGTTCAGGATTCAAAGGACTCGCTGTTCACGAACATCGTATACACATGCTCTACTGTGCAGCGTACTTTTTATTCCATAATGAAATAACACCTTTTACCATTATATTAAGATAATTACCGATGTCGAAAGCACTCCTGTATGAATGTTCGTTAATCGTGTCTCCTGGGTGCCGTTATATCTCCGTTACTTTGCATACAGATGGATTGCGTTTAGAAACAATTAGCCCTTTGAACTCATTCTTCCCGATTTTGACGGTTTGATGGATAGTAGTTGAGAATGCATTCGTACAACTGCTGCGAAATGACTTCTCTCTGGGGCGTATACTGTTACAGTTCTCAAAGTAGGCTAAATAGTTTTCTGCAATCTTTCCAAAAGTTTAAAATTCCCTTTTTTTTGTTATTAACATTGTGCAAAATGTAATCTATTTTCATTTTCTGAAAATGGTTAAAGTTCAGGTTTTTTATAGTTTGGTTTGGAGCGGTACGGTCATTTTTTGCTACACGAGTGCTAATTACACTGGGACCTACTGCTTAAAGCAGATTCCGAACGACTACAAACGTTCCATGTCAAGAGTGGGACTTGAACCCACAGACTCTGGTACCAAACGCTGGTACCTAGCCATTCGGCCATCGTCCGGCGGTTACAATTCAGGAAATTTTCGTTTTCGGAAATTTACGTTTCTGAGCTATTTTCAAAATATTCTAGTTGCCACTTAAAGATACCACCATATCTTTTGCTCCCGATACCCCATTTTAATACTTCCAAAGTTTCAAACAGAATATTTTTTAACAGATTTGGAAGTAAAGTTAATTTTAGCGGTCTTGGATGACCTTAATGTCTTTTGTTTTTGTTATTCATTTTTGTAGTAGGGGCCGTGGCGGCCTTGTGGTACAGCGCGCTGGTTTTCGGTGCTGAGGGTGCTCAGATCGAATCCTGGCGAAGCGCAACTAAAATGCCTCCGTTTGTGTCGTCCCTTCATAATGCTGGTCCAATGCTGGCTAGGGGGCAATGCTGGTCCGCCTATATGGCGCCCCCATAATAAAATGGCCAGCAAAACTGCGGTGAATTATAGGCGAATGTCTTCGCGACAAGTGCCTCCGCATTGGGAAAAAAATTGTAGTACAGTCGAACCCTGTTATAACGAACTTCAAGGGACCAAAGGTTTTTTCGCTTTATCCGGTGGTGCGCTATATCCGAACCGTTAAGAAAAATGCTAGAGTTCACAAAATGTATAACTCATTAGTTGTAATGTGTATTCAATAATGATGTATTAAAAAATATCTGTTAAAAATGATCATTAATGAATTCAATCGACTAAAATCGACTACATTAAACTGACACGATAGTAACTAAATTACGTACAATAGGAAAACGGCGGGACCAAAATTTTCATTCATTATATCCGTGAGTTCATTATTTACCGGGTTCGCTATAACGGGGTTCGAATGTAGTTTTTCTACCTTTTAGCATGAGTATATCACGCATATCTTCTTAATTATCCACTATCCTCTGTTTGCCATAACATTCTTATTCATAGCCTTAATAATCTATCGATTATTTCCCCTGAATATCTTGTATAAAGGAATTTTCCATAGATCACCCTACAGATAGCCAAAAAAATAAGAACCTTTATTTCCTTTCAATGCTAAGCCAGATAAGTTTTATATCAAAAACAATATAACCGTTAACTATATAATCGTTAACTCCAGTTCCAGTTAACGATTACATAGAATGCGCCTTTAGACAGAAAAATAGGCGTGTAACAAACTGTAAAGAAAAAGTTCTGAAAGAGTTTGAAACCAAATACTATAATTACTCGTTACCGGAAGGCTTTCAACTTTCATATTATTGCAATACTAAGCAAACAACTAACTTGTCAGTACTGGTATATTAAAAAGCGAATGTTAACTCTTTTTTTCAATAGGTAGTGTAAATTCTTTTTCTCAATAAAGATAAAATTTGGATTCTATCACACTGATGTGAGATAAATTAGTTTACCTCTAAAATTAAGCTATTTAACAGATTACCTAAATATATTTCCCCTGATTAATCGGGATTAATTACTTGTTCGTTTCCCAAATTGAAAATCAGCAGTAGATATCGCATTAGAAATCCTTTTATAATGTGTTCCTTTAGAAGCGATATTGTGCTATTGTAAATTGTCAAAAATTCTTAATACAAAAAATGTATAGATAATTTTATTGTCGTTCATGAATTTCTCATTCAAGGATACTTCTTTGTAACTTAAGTGATCTCCAAATGTTCAACAAATCAGTAATTTAAATTAGGAATTAATTTAAATTATGAATATTTTTGTAGGAAAAAACATTCAAAGAAGAGAGCTTAAAATATGTGCATTAATATGAAATGATATTATCTAAATATTTATACCAATAACACAACTAAAACAAAATTTACTTAAAATATACAGGAGATAACCTATATGTTTGGTTAATTAAGGGAATCATTAAAACCTTGCTTCCTACAGCGAATTGAGAGAAAAATGATAGTACGAAATTTAAAGTTATTTATTTTCTTTTGTCTCTAAGATACTTTTATGCATTTGAGCAATTTGTTTTTAAAATATGTAGCATCTCACATGCATCGTGGCTGTTATATGAGTCGCTATCGCTTACCACATTTAGCCAGGTGGTAGCGGAATGGCTAGGGCGCTGGCATTCGGTTCAGATCCTGTGGGTTCGAGTCCCACTGTTGGCATGGATGTTTGTATCCGTTCGGAATCGACTTTAAGCTGCAGGTTACGGTCTAATTAGCCCTCGTGTAGCAAAAAGTTGACAGTAGTGCTCCAAACCAAACCAAACCACTTACGAAATCAGTTAAGTCTATAAAACGAGAAGTGGTAAAATAATATACATTTTTTTTTAAATTCTTCTGAAAGTATAAATTTCAATAATCAATGAAGAATGCATTACTGTAGATGTAGCTTTTATTTGACGACATATAAAATCTATGCGATAGAATAATCTTGGAATAATCGTTATCTATTTATATAAAACAGTTCAGTAACTGACTGACTGACTGACTGACTGATTGACTAACTCCCTCACTGACTGACATACAACGCACAGACCAAACCGCTGGACCTAAAGGGCTGAAATTTTGCATGGCAATTCTTCTTATAGTGTAGGGGTGCACTAAGAGAGATTTTTGAAAAATTCTTAAATTTTTTAAATTAAATTTTTAAGCTGTTTTTGTAACTTTTTTTAAGTTTGCATGTAAAATAATAATTTGAGGGTTATAAAATTTATATCACAAGAAAGATCATAACAATTCTATTAAAATGAAATCGTTTTCGAATCTTTACCTCTAATTTCTGATTTTTGGTGAATTTTTGAAGATTCATTTTTAGAATTTAATTTATATAAATGCCGATCACGTGATTTCTTTTTCTGGTGCTTTAAATAAATTTATCGTCACGTGCATAACAACTAAATAGTCAAAAAAATACTTTTTTTCTTGCTAATGCGGCAGACGATTGGACATTATTTTGTCTATAAAAATATTCCTTACGATTGTTTTATAAATATATATTTTTTACATCAATTGTATACATTGATCGTCGCATTTATTATAAATATATATATATATATATATATATATATATATATATATATATATATATATATATATATATATATATATATATATATATATTTTGGCATTAATTGCATACATTTACCGTTGTATTTACTTTGAATGTACTCGGTAGCGAAGTGCGGGTTTTCAACTAGTCTATATATATAAAACAGTTCCGTAACTGACTCATTCATTCATTCATTCATTCATTCACTGACTGACTGACATACAACGCACAGACCAAACCGCTGGACCTAAAGGGCTGAAATTTTGCATGGCGATTCATCTAATAGTGTAGGGGTGCACTAAGAAAGATTTTTCAAAAATTCTTCTTAGATTTTTTAAAATTAAATTTTTAAGCTGTTTTTAAAACTTTTTTTACGTTTGCATTTAAAATGATACATTGAGGGTTATAAAATTTATATCACGAGAAAGATCATAAAAATTCCTTCAAAATGAAATTTTTTTCGAATTTTTACCTCCATTTCCTGATTTTTGGTGAATTTTTAAAGATTCATTTTTAGAATTTAATTTATTAAATGCCGATCACGTGATTTCTTTTTCTGGTACTTTCAATAAATTTATCGTCACGTGCGTAACAACTAAATAGACAAAAAAATATTTTTTTCTTGCTAATGCGGCAGACGATTGGACTTTATTTTGTTTATAAAAATATCCCTTACGATTTTTTTATAAATGTTTTTTTATACATCAATTGTATACATTGATCGTCGTATTTATTATAAATATATATATATTTATTTTTTTTTAATTAATTGCATACATTGACCGTTGTATTTAATTTCAATGTACTCCGTAGCGAAGCGCGGGTTTTCAGCTAGTCTCTATATAAAACAGTTCCGTAACTGACTAATTCATTCACTGACTGACTGACTGACATACAACGCACAGGCCAAACCGCTGGACCTAAAGGGCTGAAATTTTGCATTGCGATTCTTCTAATAGTGTAGGGGTGCACTAAGAAAGATTTTTCAAAAATTCTTCTTAGATTTTTTAAAATTAAATTTTTAAGCTGTTTTTTAAACTTTTTTTACGTTTGCATTTAAAATAATACATTGAGGGTTATAAAATTTATATCATGAGAAAAATCATAAAAATTCCTTCAAAATGAAATTTTTTTTGAATTTTTACCTCCATTTCCTGATTTTTGGTGAATTTTTAAAGATTAATTTTTAGAATTTAATTTATTAAATGCTGATCACGTGATTTCTTTTTCTGGTACTTTAAATAAATTTATCGTCACGTGCAAGAAAAAAATAGACAAAAAAATATTTTTTTCTTGCTAATGCGGCAGACGATTGGACTTTATTTTGTCTATAAAAATATCCCTTACGATTTTTTTATAAATGTTTTTTACATCAATTGTATACATTTATCGTCGTATTTATTATAAATATATATATATATATATATATTTTGGAATTAATTGCATACATTGACCGTTGTATTTAATTTCAATGTACTCCGTAGCGAAGCGCGGGTTTTCAGCTAGTCTATCTATATATATAAAACAGTTCCGTAACTGACTGACTGACAGACAACGCACAGACCAAACCACTGGACATAAAGGGCTGAAATTTTGCATGGCGATTCTTCTTATAGTGTAGGGGTGCACTAAGAAATATTTTTGAAAAACTCTTCTTAGATTTTTAAAATTAAGTTTTTAAGCTGTTTTAGTAACTTATTTTAAGTTTGCATTTAAAATAATAATATGAGGATTATAAAATTTATATCACGAGAAAGATCATAAAAATTCCTTTAAAATGAAATCTCTTTTTAATCTTTACCTCCCTTTTCTGATTTTTGGTGAATATTTAAAGATTAATTTTTAGAATTTAATTTATTAAATGCTGATCACGTGATTTCTTTTTGTGATACTTTAAATTAATTTATTTTAGCGTCTCTTAATTTTTTAAAATATGTATACAGGGAAACTTCTCTAGTCGGCCAGTCCTAATCAACGACCACCCCTCAAAACGGCCACTACTCTTCGGAACCATGACTGGCCGCTATAGAGAAGATTCACTGTATATTACTTGTGTATTTGGGTACAAAAAGAGTAAGATTAAATGTAAAGTATTAAAACATATGTAAAGAAATTTCAATTAAATTCTTTTCTACCATCAGTATCGTAGAGTCTAGCTCAGACATTATAAATTGCTGTTCTTTAAATTTCATGCAGTGGTTTATCATCATAAAAAAATTATTCAGGTTTCGGCTACTAGAAGAAATAACGTTAGAAATTTTGATTACGAAATTACATCAAGTTAAAATATTCTGTATCAAATGGGGAGCTCACAGTCGGGAGAAAGGGAACAATACAATCCACCGTTCTTAATAAACTTTTGCTGGTTTCCTGTTCTTTTGTCAGAATTTTGATGAACAAAAGATGCAAATTTCCCAAACTTGTGGCATAATGATTATGAATGTTTTCTGAGCAACTGTAATAATTAATAAAATATTTCCCTTAAATGACAGGGAATCAGTCATCAGAAAGAGTTATTCTCTAGAAACAAATTCCCGAGAAGTGCAATTAGCAAGTCATCATTTTATAACCAACTAATTACGCATATTAGACAACTTCTAGGGCAAAAAAAATGACGTCTTCGCTTTGTAGGACGAAAGGCAATTACGCTGAATAATATTTCTGATTGAAGACACCTATTTTATATACCTATAAGTAACCATCTATAAAGTGCCCCTATTGTATTCGCAGCACGTTAGCGTTCCACCAGAGATTAATCTTTCGTGTAGCGCTGCTTACATATAAACTTTGTGTGGGTGTATTTATAGCAATGTTTTTTATTTGAAACAACGGGGAAACCTTGTAGGAACTTGTGTATTCTGTTCCTAATCCAGGGAAAGGGAAATTCCTTAGTAGTAAGTTTTCGGAGGGCTTTGTTTATATATATATATATATATATATATATATATATATATAATATACAGTGGCTCCCAAAAGTGTTCGTACACTTATTGGAGATAGATTCTCAATGAAATAGGGGTCTATCCATTAATTAAAATGAATATTTCAGAATGGGTATTTAATAATAAGATCTATTATCTCTTCTTAACAAAACTACATGAAATATTTTGCAAACATAGTAAAACTTACTTTTTGATTACTGGTTTCTTAAACCTAAACAAACGTACATCTCACAAAAGTCATCGTACACTGAAATAGTTTCGGATAAATTCATAATTAAAATTATCATCTGGCGCTTTATTTTTATTTTTCAACTAGCTGAATACCCGTGCTTCGCTACGGAATACATTCAAATTAAAAACAATGGTCAATGTATGCCATTAATGCCAATATCTATCTATCTATATATATATTATATATATATATATATATATATATATATATATATATATATATATATATATATGTGTGTGTGTGTGTGTCTGTGTATCTATACACACACAAGCATATATATAAAAGAGAGATAGAGAGTGAAATGTTTTTAATCGATATAAGCAAAATAGCGAATAGCATTAAGAAGATATCTGATGCTCTCATCGCAAGTGAGAGATGCTATCTTATTTGCCATAAATTATTTATGAATCGAACTGAATCACCTTACTGAAAGATCCATGCCTGCATTTTTCGAGGTGATCGATGACCGATGTAGCGAAACGCAGTCGATCAGAATAATAATAATAATAATAATAATAATAATAATAATAATAATAATAAAAGATTATCGTTGTTTATGGAGAAATTAATTTCATATTGCGTTTGAAGAAGTCACTATATTTGTTTAGGTTGCAGTAAACGTTGATATGAATTTCTCAAGCATAATAAGGTGAAAATTAAACTTCTTTCAGGCTTACAGCTAAAAGATTCGGATGAGGTTGAAAGTAATCGATTTAAAATTGTTGTACAATGGATTTTTTAAAAAATTTAAATACATGCACGCAAATGATTTAATAGTGTCTGGAGTGCTACTGTCAACTATCATGTTTAATAGCTAAATAGGCGGGAAGACATCTGAAGTCTGTTCTAAACGGCTACAAGTACATTGCCGGAATGTAGTCTCAGTTGCTGACGTCTTGAGTTAACCTAATTAAATATGAGGATGGACCTTTAAACTTAGAAAAGCCATGTATTTACTCTTCTTGACTTTCAAAGTAACCATCTTTGTATAGGGTATGGTTTGGTTTGGAGCATTACGGTCAATTTTCTGCAACACAAGGGCTAATTAGACCGGGACGTACTGCTTAAAGCCGATTCCGAACGGTGACAAACGTCCATGCCAAGACTGGGATTCGAACCCTCAGACTTTGGAACCGAATGCCAGCGCCCTAGCCATTCGTTCATCGTCCGGCTTCTTTTTATAGGAGCAAGGACAATGAAACAAACGAGCATCACCTGGAACCTAAGTCTTGGCTCCCGCGAAAAAGGTGACCGCATGATTATTTTTTTTTTTTGGGGGGGGGGGGTAGTATTTAAAAGCGCTGTTCTTGATTATAGATGTGCGTCAGTATGACGTAAATTCCACTATACGAAACGATATGTCGTTGTTCAATCTCGTTTATCGAAAATTTCTTTGCCGGGATATTGCGTCTTTCAGACGCTTGATTTTAAACCCCAAAGGCATTTGTTTGTAGCTGTTGCAAAAAATGTTGTTATAGATGTAATTTTTGTATACCCCGAGAGTGGAGCCTCTTAGTGCGCGACACGCGGCCGTTGCCAATCAGGAAGGAAAGATAGGAGATTTAAGCTGAAAAAATGGCAAAAATCTTGAGAAAGAATAGAGATTCCTACTAGATAGATGCTCCCTAAAAACCTAACTCCAGCTGTTATTTACGGATTTAAAAGGCTGTTAAGGCTGATAAAACTTTATTTGCTAATTATTTTTCAATATTTTTGGGCTAAAATTTTTAGACGTTTGTTTTAAACAGTTTTGATGCCCTTTAGATGGGTTGGTATTACAGGGGAAAAATACAGCTCTTTGATTGACGAAAGTCGAAAATTTCCTTCTCAGGAGTTAAGATCCTATACAAATCTGTATCTGTTCAGTGCTAATTCTTTAAAAAAAATTAATTGCCCCCAAATTGAGTTAATTACGTCAAAATGATTTCTGATTAGTTAACCCTTATTTGTCCAAGATTTTGGTTTGGTTTGGAGCACTACGGTCAATTTTTGCTACACGGGGCTAATTAGACCGGGGACCTCTTACTTAAAGACGATTCCGAACGGCTACAAACATCCACGCAACAGTGAGACTCAAGTCCAAGGTTTTATTGTATGTTTTACAGCCAAACCTAAGCAAACTTTGTAAATTTTGACGGACTAGGAGAGACGATATAAAATTTTTAAAATACAGATATTTGATATTGAAAAATGTTTATAAATCTCCCGTATAATTTGAATGCCAAAATTAAAAATGCATATGAACAACTAATTTCGTAACTTTTTATATGAAATACATCCACTCATTCAGAAATCCAATCCAATCTTACCACGTATTATTTCTAGATAAATTTAATTTTGTTTAAAATTTGCATATGTGTTTGCTTGTAGAACTATATTTTCAGTCCAAAAATTATTGGAGGTTGTTCATAGGTTTTTTATTACTTTCTCTACTTTGTGTTTCAACCATCTCATTGCCTATCACAAAGGATATTCTACAGGGTATTACATATCTCATACATTTTCCCAGTTAGTTTAGGGGACTCACTACTCTTAAATCCTTAAAACATTCGATTTTTTTTTTAAATATGTTAAAGCCTGATCATGTCTGAACAAAATAAAGCAAACCGCATGAAAATATTCCGCTTAGTTCCGAAGATATTGATAATCTGAATATTTAATTACTGATCAAGTTTATGGTGAGAAAAATTTTACTCATTTTTCTCAAAATGTAATTTTGCATCATTCCGCAACTGATATCTCAAAAACTATGAAACATAATTCCATGAAATTTTTATCAATGCATAATCATGTCATTTTATTGCGTCTGAACTAGAATTATTGCAATCACTGCACACTTTATTTCTTCAGGGGTAAATTAGTGCAAAAATATAAAGAAATTTTAAGTATATTTTGAGCAGTTTTAAAAAAATTTATAAAATATTTTAATGTTGAATATTTTATGTTCAATTGTATTTTGAATTATTTATTTTAAATATAAAACAGGAATTATACATTTATGTTTTAACTTAATTTCATAGTTCTGCGCGCCAGTATACAATAATACTTAAAAAACAAGATATATCTAAAGCATTTAAAAAAATTATTTAAAATTATTTTGAGAGTTGAAAATTTGTTTATTAAAATAAATATATCAATTTATCATATACATAAAATTTGGAAAAATTGGGAGTAAATTGAAATAGTTACAAAGAGTCAAAAAGTATGAAAATATGCCTTATTTCCTCGACAAAAGAGTCGTGAGTCCCCTTAGTTTAAGTATCTTCATCGCTGTTTTAGCTTGAATTACTTATAGAAATCGTTTTTCCTTTACTTGCGATTAAAATTCTATATGAATCCTATCAGAATCGCTGTAATTGCAACCTAGTTCTAATTTAGGTTCATGTAATGGTGATTTATAATTTTTAATTAGATTTCTATAACATGCAAATTTTTTCAATTTTCACTTGAAATTTCTGCAACATAAAATTCGTCATAGCTACTGCAGTTTCTCATATTGACTAGCTTTTTCATATTAGCTATAATACTTCGGTAAAACGATTGAAAACGATGAAATGAATTTTAATAATACTTGAAAAGGACGGCAGATCCTTTCTAGGATGAACTGTAGAAACATCGTCCTTTTTCCGTCCTTATCTTTTGCAGCACGTTGTTGATGGAAGTAGGGAAATACTTCAAAAGTAACATGTGATTAAAAAATTTATAAACGATGTTGGAGGATATTTTATTTTTACACTGAACTTCAAGAAATAGTCTATATATATATAAAACAGTTCCATAACTGACTGACATACAACGCACAGACCAAACCACTGGACCTAAAGGGCTGAAATTTTGCTTGGCGATTCTTCTTATAGTGTAGAGGTGCACTAAGAAAGGTTTCTGAAAAATTATCCTCATATTTTTTTTAAATTAAATTTTTAAGCTGTTTTTGTAACATTCTTTAAAGTTTGCTTCTCAAATTACTTTTAAAAATAATAATTTGAGGGTTATAAAATTTATATCACGAGAAAGATCATAAAAATTCCTTTAAAATGAAATATTTTTCGAATATTTATCTTCATTTTCTGATTTTTGGTAAATTTTTAAAGATTAATTCTTGGAATTTAATTTATTAAATGCTAATCATGTGATTTCTTTAAATAAATTTATAGTCACGTGCATAACAACTAAATAGACAAAAAAAAACTTTTTTTTGCCAATGCGGCAGACGATCGGACATTATCCAAAAAAATATTAAAATACAGTAAAAGATATGTCCCTCAAACTGTACTATATTGACTGTACTATATTCTTTAGTATGTTTTATTAGATTTAATTTGAATATTTTCTTCTACACTATTTTGTGTATAAAAATATCCCTTACGATTTTTTATAAATATATATTTTTGTTTTTTTACATCAATTGCATACATTGATCGTTGTATTTATTATATATATATATATATATATATATATATATATATATATATATATATATATATATATGTATGTATATATATATATATATTGGGCATTCATTGCATTCATTGACCGTTGTATTTAATTTGAATGTACTCCGTAGCGAAGTGCGTGTTTTCATCTAGTATATAATAAACGTGCTAATGGTTTGGCACTTTCATTAGAATTTTATTTGACTGTAGAAATATAAACAAATTACTTTTATTTTTACAGACACGCTACGCAAATGAACATAAACAAATTAGCTTTCAGAAAAAATTAAGACTTATCCCGGAGACTGCTTTGCATTTTTCTGCATAATTCGTCCATTTTCTTCTGAAAGAGTGTCAATGGACTGGAACCATTTTCACTTTCGTTTATTTATGCTAATTGTGACCGTTTTGCAAACAATGATTGGACTGCATGCGGGAAAAATTTAGGCAGGATTTAATGGATATTTCATGAATATAAATCGAACAAAAATGCTAAATATGTCAAGACATTGTTTTGTTTCTCGTGTGTGAGTATACATTTATTTATTTATTTTTTAAAATTTTTTTTACTTTTTTTATTTTTTTTTCTGCCCAGATTCTCGGAAAAGATAATTTATAACTCAGTTATGAAGTAATGGTAATGATATATTCAATGAAATCTTTTATTATGACATATTTAAGAATGTATTAATTCTCTGTAGGACTTCAGTAAATGATTCTCATTATATAAAAAATCAGTTTTGAAAATAAACTTTTTGTCTTCAATTCAAATAGGGTTTTCAAAATGTACCAGTTTATAGAGTGAATTTGTCTTTTCTAGTTACTGCACTTCTAACCTACCGCGTTAGAAATCGGATGCAAGAGTATACAACCAAAATAAACTTTATTAAAATCTCGTTAAGTCGCCTTTCAAGGCACAAAGTAATTCTGATGGCATAAATGATGTTGGAAATGAAATCAATGCGCCTTACCATAAGAATCGTGGGAATTAAAAATTATCAGAATGTCCAAAAAATTCATTGAAATTAATAGATAACTAGTTGGTACCCGTTACAACATGACGGCTATATAGTAAATAAATGTACTAATACACAAATTATACTCAACACTTCATTGCCAAATGTTGAAAATCATAATAATGCGCAGATACAAATTAATGTGTTTAAGCTGCCTCGTGCTTAGTGAATATCTAAAGCCAGATTTTAAAATGTCACTGAGCATGGCCAAAAAGCAATTTTTTTTTAATTGTAAGATATGGTTCATTAAACAGAGTGAAATAAACAATTTCCATGAGGTTTAATCTTAAATTTCACAAACGTTATTAGTATAAAAATAAAAATGGCATAGAGATATATAGAGACTCCTCGGAATAAACGTGTTTATCATTAAAACATGTCACTCAGCACCCGCAGAAACAGTGAGCTTCTAAAGCCATATTTAAACATGCCACTGAGCATGCGCAGAAATCAATTTTTAAATGTAAATTATCGCTAATTAATAGAAATTACGGTTACAAAAACCAAATTTGACAAATCTATAGATTAAAATCTTTCGTTTAAGACCAAAATGAAGTAAATTGATGCAGTAGTTTTCTCTCACGGACTGCCCAAAAAGTCGGCTTAGCAACTTGAATATATAGATTGTCATTAATAAGCTTAGGATAGTAAAGATTGTAATGTTCGTCTTCCATGTAGTCAAAGTCCCAGTAGTCAAAGGGGGCACACAACCTTTGACTACTGGGAAATGACCCTAAACATGATCAAATTCGAGCTACTGAAACTCCAATAATATATATATATATATATATATATATATATATATATATATATATATATATATATATATATATATATATATAATTTTTTTGTTTTATATCAAAATTGCAAGTCTTCAGTTATATTTTATGCAAAAATAGAACTTGTAAAGCCATAAATAATTTTTAGATTTTATTTTTAAATGTACACATTACTAAAAAGGGAAAAAAGTCATTGGATGTTTCGCGCATCATAAAGATTAAGAAATGTGCATATAGAAACTATTTTTTGGTCAAATTAAATTAATAATACACTCAAGTTTAATGTAAAACCAAAAATATACAAAAAATATAGTTTAAATTGAAAAATTTACATGAAATTTGAAAAAATTTTAAATTTAGCAATTTTTTAATACATTTTCAAGTGTAAAAAATTTTTTTACAATTTTTTTTTTTACTCTTCTGGTTTTAGTCTGTAAAGAAGCTTATAATACGAATCTGATAAAAATTTTGTGTGTCTAGCGCACATAGTTTGGGAGTAACAGTGCGCGCAATCCAAAAATTCACGTATTTGAGAAAACTGAAGTTAAAGTTGGAATAACATAGCTATGGCAACAGAGCTTTACATAAACTCTCATAACTCGAGAAATAATGCAAATTTTTTTATGTGGTTTTTTGCATATTGTTCAGAAATGTTCCAAAAATCAGAATATAGCAAAACCGAAAAATCGATTTTTTTTTAAGTTTTAAAGGTTGTGAACAATAATAACGACTGGTAGCAAATAACAGTTTATTTTTGCTTTTAAATAGGAGGGAGGTTGAGCTCTTCCAAACAGCTCCTGGCAATGAATTCTAAAGCTTGGATGATTTGGTTAGAAATAATACTTATGTAAGGACTCAGGACTAACTAGCTTTGCACTCTTCAAACTCCTCTGAGAAACTAGATATTTTCTGAAAACACTCACAGCAAAGCTTCTCCCCGAGAAAACACAAGGCTCCGCCATAAGCACCCACGTGCAAGCAAAGGCTATCTGAGACCCCCCCCCCTCCCCTCACCTGCTTTCACTTCACAGCGCGCCATTTTTTACTTCTTAGTCAGCGGTTTCCAATCTTTATGCTGCTACGCCGCCCTTTAAAAAAAATTCCGCGCCTCCCTAAAAAAAAAAAATAAATAAAAAATAAATAAATAAAAAATAAATTAAAAAAAAAAAATCCCGTGCCTCCCTATCTTTTAATAGATATAATAATACAGACACTTTAAATAATAACTTTATTACAAATAAAATTAAAACTACAATTATCAGAATAACAAGATTTTTCTATAACAATGCGAACATGCATATTTATTTTTATATTAAATTACTAAATCAACTACATCTAACGCATCAAAATTTAATGCGAGGGTTGTTGTAGTTTATTGGCACAAAGTTTATCAAATCTTGGGGGCAATGTGGAGAATGCCGCTTGCAATTATTTTTCGACTATTAACCTGGTTCGATATTTGGTTTTCATTGCAGCCAGTGGCGAAAAGCCCGTTTCGCATAAATTAGCCGTTACAAGCGGTAGAAGCACTTGCATTGCTTCGCAATACAAAGATTCTTACTCTCCACTAAGATTCATCGAAAATTGAATTATGATTTCATTTTGAAACTTTTGTTTTAGTGAGCTATCGCATGACAATTCTATCAATTTTTCTTTTTCGATTCAAGTCAAATTCGACTATATATAGATACTAGATGAAAACCCGAACTTCGCAACGGAGTACATTCAAATTGAATACAATGGTCAATGTAAGCAATTAATGGTAAAATATTAAAATTAAGTATAATAGAACATACTAAAGGATATAGTATAGTTTGAGGAACATATCTTTTACTGTATTTTTATTTTTTTTTCGGATAATATCCAATCGTCTACCGCATTAGCGATAAAAAAATAATTTTTGTCTATTGTTATGCACGTGACGATAAATTAATTTAAAGTACGAGAAAAAGAAATCACGTGATCAGCATTTAATAAATTCAATTCCAAAAATTAATCTAAAAATTCACCAAAAATCAGATTTCATTTTAAAGGAATTTTTATGATCTTTCTTGTGATATAAATTTTATAACCCTCAAATTATTATTTTAAATGCAAACTTTAAAGAATATTATAAAAACAGCTTAAAAATTTAATTTAAAAAAATCTAAGTGGAATTTTTTAAAAATCTTTCTTAGTGCACCCCTACACTATAAGAAGAATCGCCATGCAAAATTTCAGCCCTTTAGGTGCAGCGGTTTGGTCTGTGCGTTGTATGTCAGTCAGTGACGGAACTGTTTTATACACTGAAGTGCCACTGAATTAGGGATACCTACCTAGTAACGAGTTGGGCCTCCTCTGTCCTTGATAACGGCTGCCACACGACGAGGCATAGATTCAACAAGTTTCTGGAAACGTTCCACGGGATTGGCTTGCCAAATATTGGCTAAAGCTGTCCATAATTCAGTAAGGTTCTTTGGTGCAGTGTGATGGCCTTTCACGCCTTGTTCCAAAACATCCCACAGGTGCTCAATAGGATTTAAGTCTGGGCTTCTAGGTGGCCAATTCATGACAGATAAGTCAGAGGAATGCTCATCCAACCAGCCAGTAGCCAACCGGGACTTGTGAGAGGTACAGTTGTCTTGCTGGAAAACTCCATTACCGTGCGGATAACAGAACAGCATAAACGGATGGAGGTGATCACCCAGCAACTCTACGTACCGAATTTCATTGAGGGATGTGCGAGGTTGGTACACGCACCAAAGATCCCAAACTGCGCCACGAAAAAACACCCCAGACCATGATTGAGCCACCATGCCCTTGTACAGTTCCAGCCAGACATACAGGATCCATGGCTTCATGAGCCTGACGCCATATTCTCAGCCTCCCTTCGGCGTTAAGTAGTCGGAACCGAGACTCATCACTCCATGCTACTCGTTTCCAGTCCTCTACACTCCAGTCTCTGTGCTGTCTTGCCCAGGCAAGACGTGCAGCCCGATGGCGAATATACAGCAATGGTACTCTCGTAGGTCGACGGCTCCCGAAACCCATACGGTGAAGCGAGCGTTGCACAGTCCGTTTACTGACTGTTCGACTGGCACCGTCATTAAACTGGGTGGTAATTTGAGCTAATGTTTGGCTTCGCTGGCTACGTACAATACGCCTGAGCCGTCTCTCACCACGCACTGTCAAGGCTAATTGTCCTTTGCAGTTTGCCCGATCGCTAGTTTTTTTCCCACCATCCATGTATTCTTGGTATACTCTTGACACTGTCGACCTTGAAAATCCTAGATGTCTGACGATTTCGGAAATTGAATGGCCCATGCGTCGCGCACCTACGATTTGTCCGCGATCGAAGGCATCTAAATCAGGCAGTTTACCCATACTGGCAATTCCAACAACTAATTCAGAACAACCACAGTACGCGCTATATATGCAGTTACCACAGCGCCCTCACTTGCGCATATATGATGCGTATCGCTGCACAATTTGCATAGGCTTTGCTATCCCTAATTCAGTGGCACTTCAGTGTATATATAGACTAGCTGAAAACCAGCACTTCGCTACGGAGTACATTCAAATTAAATACAATGGTCAATGTATGCAATTAATGCCAATATATATATATATATATATATATATATATATATATATATATATATATATATATATTTATAATAAATACGACGATCAATATATACAACTGATGTACAAAAAAATATATATATTTATAAAAAAATCGTAAGGGATATTTTTATAGACAAAATAATGTCGAATCGTCTGCGGCATTAGCAAGAAAAAAAATATTTTTTTGTCTATTTAGTTGTTATGCACGTGACGATAAATTTATTTAAAGCACCAGAAAAAGAAATCACGTGATCAGCATTTAATAAATTAAATTCTAAAAATGAATCTTTAAAAATTCACCAAAAATCAGAAAATGGAGGTAAAGATTCGAAAAAGCTCTCATTTTAAAGGAATTTTTATGATCTTTCTCTTGATATAAATTTTATAACCCTCAAATTATTATTTTAAATGAAAACTTGTAATAAGTTACTAAAACAGCTTAAAAATTTAATTTAAAAAAATCTAAGAAGAATTCTTCAAAAATCTCTCTTAGTGCACCCCTACACTATAAGAAGAATCGCCATGCAAAATTTCAGCCCTTTAGGTCCAGCGGTTTGGTCTGTGCGTTGTATGTCAGTCAGTGTGTCAGTTACGGAACTGTTTTATATATATAGACTAGCTGAATACCCGTGCTTCGCTACGGAGTACATTCAAATTAAATACAACGGTCAATGTATGCAATTCATGCCAAAAAGACATATATATATTTATAATAAATACGACGATCAATGTATACAATTGATGTAGAAAAAAATATATATATTTCTAAAAAAAATCGTAAGGGATATTTTTATAGACAAAATAATGTCCTATCGTCTGCAGAATTAGAAAGGGAAAAAATATTTTTTTTGTCTATTTAGTTGTTACGCACGTGACGATAAATTTATTTAAAGTACCAGAAAAAGAAATCACGTGATCAGCATTTAATAAATTAAATTCTAAAAATTAATCTTTAAAAATTGAACAAAAATCAGGAAATGGAGGTAAAAATTCGAAAAAATTTTCATTTTGAAGGAATTTTTATGATCTTTCTCGTGATATAAATTTTATAACCCTCAATGCATTATTTTAAATGCAAACGTAAAAAAAGTTTTAAAAACAGCTTAAAAATTTAATTTAAAAAAATCTAAGAAGAATTTTTGAAAAATCTTTCTTAGTGCACCCCTACACTATTAGAAGAATCGCAATGCAAAATTTCAGCCCTTTAGGTCCAGCGGTATGGTCTGTGCGTTGTATGTCAGTCAGTCAGTGAATGAATGAATGAGTCAGTTACGGAACTGTTTTATATATATAGATTATGGTTTATTCGTGTATTTATAGTATATATTATGGTATGAACACTGATTTTTATTAAAAACTTTTGGCGCCTCCCCTGGCAATAGTCCGCGCCTCTCAGGTTGGAAACCTCGGTTCTAAGAGGAAACTACTCTAAACATTTATGTTCAGCTTTCTCGGAAAAATATTTTAAACATTTCTATTATACTGGTGGTTAAGCTTTAATTCTTGATCTTGTCAATTCTGATAGTGAATTCAAGAGAATACAGGAAAAGAGGAATAAAATAAGACATCTGATTTAATTTTAGTAATCCATCTACTACCCATTACGAGTGGATCTTTGCTTGAACATGTTTCTACTTATGATATGAAGTAGTCGTCTAATTTTCACTGGAACAAACCCTTGTCGGAAAAATTAAACTGTTTTTAAAACGTCCATCGCTCTATATTTATCCTGCAGTCCTTCGGTTTTTCTATGAGCCCCCTTAGGGAAATACTTGTCATTAGCAAGCGCAAAAATGCTAAACTGCTTTAAAGCCCGATCATAAGAGGTTTTTAACATGGCTAAATGGATAAGTGGGCGCGAGTTAGAGCACGGGAACTTAGTTATGTCTGTAAATGGATTTCGAGGGGTTAATGAAATATTTTAATTATTTTAATGATTGGTTTCATCGTCTAATTTCTATTATGCTGTTATTGAAAAATGTCAAAATATTGGTTATGGTATCACACATATTTAAAAATACTTCATAAGTGTAATAACTATTTATTGCAAAACTAGCTGAAAACTCGTACTTCGCTACGGAGTACATTTAAATTAAATACAACGGTCAATGTATGCAATTAATGCCAAATATATATATAATAAATACAACGATTAATGAATACAATTGATGTAAAAAAAAGAAAAAATTTATTTATAAAAAAAAATCGTAACGGATATTTTCATAGACAAAATAATGAAGAAAATAATCAAATTAAATGAGATGGAACGTCTAAAGAATATAGTACAGTTTGAAGAACATTTCTTTTACCGTATTTTAGTATTTTTTTGGATATGTCCAATAGTCTGCCGCATTAGCAAGAAAAGAAAATTTTTTGTCTATTTCATTGTTATGGGCGTAACGATAAATTTAAATACCAGAAAAAGAAATCAGGTGATCAGCATTTAATAAATTAAATTCTAAAATTTAATCTTGCATAGTGGCCGTTTTGAGGGGTGGTCGTAGATTAGGACTGGCCGACTAGAGAAGTTTCCCTGTATACATATTTTAAAAAATTAAGAGACGCTAAAATAAATTAATTTAAAGTATCACAAAAAGAAATCACGTGATCAGCATTTAATAAATTAAATTCTAAAAATTAATCTTTAAATATTCACCAAAAATTAGAAAATGGAGGTAAATATTCGAAAAAGATTTCATTTTAAATGAAGTTTTATGATCTTTCTCGTGATATAAATATTATAACCCTCGAATTATTATTTTAAATGCAAACTTTAAAGAATGTTACAAAAGCAGATTAAAAATTTAATTTTAAAAAATCTAAGAAGAATTTTTGAAAAACCTCTCTTAGTGCACCCCTACACTATAAGAAGAATCGCCATGCAGTCCTTTCAGTCCTTTAGGTCCAGCGGTTTGGTCTGTGTGTTATATGTCAGTCAGTCAATCAGTCAGTCAGTTACAGAACTGTTTTATATATATAGATTCATTTGTAAAATTAATTATAAATTATTTATTCCAAAACTATTTTATTCCTATAGAAAAATAACAGCTTCGTAATGTGGCCCAAAAGCCAATGGAAAAAGGAATAAAAATGTTCAAGTAAATTCGGAAGATGGCAAATGAGAAAAAAAATTATCAAAAGCAATCTCTTTTGAACTCAGACAACTTATTATTCAAAATTATTAAGAATAATTAGCATTCTAGAATTATCAATTGTACAAATGGACCGATAAATTTGATTCGATTATATCAAAATGAGCATTCATACTACGGCAATATCAAAATTAGATTGAATTCTTCATAACCTACAAATTTTGAAGGGCACAACGGAAGGGGATTGATATAGTTAAGCTGTGAAATTGCAAAACAAAGATAGGTTCCCGTAAATCCAAATGATATTCATTACTCGTATATAAGTTATCTTATCAATATTAAAGTTGAAAATATATATTAATATTTTGGAAGTATTATACAATATTCTTCTCGCTTCTCACGGAAAACGTTCCACTTTTCAACTGATATTTGCAACTTTTGAAAGAAAAAAGAAACAGTAAATGGACAATGAGTTAACGGCTACTATATAAACTAGTTTAAAACTTTTTTTTGTTTCAGAAATTCAACATTTCTGTGGTTCTGAAAACTTTCTTGGTCACATTATTTTCTTCGAACTTTTTTTCCGACCGATCGCAGCCGCCAAAGGGTTTCCCCTGGAATCTTTTCCCAAACAATTGTTTCTTGGATTGCCGCCAGGTTTCGATCTCGTGTCGATTCGGAATTGATGCATCGTCAACTGCCAAAAAATAAAGCTGTCACCGGAGCAGAAATAAAAAAGGACAATAATCTATACGCTGCTACACATGGGAGGATGGATGCAGTCATTTATATTAGTTGAAAGTAGATAAGATAGAAGAATTAATATCCATGTTGGGCAATGTTTGTTTGTTTTGGGAGGTAAACCGATAATCCACTCTTTCAACTTATACGAAGTACGGGTTTGCTGTTGTTTTCTGTTACGTGTATAGAAATTTTAGACTTGCAGGTCTAAAATAATGCAGTGTTATTTCACTTATGAAGTATCTATATAAATAAAAGAAAGACTTTGTCGGTCGGCGGAACAATTCTGAGTAGGCCGTTTCCAGTATGGGATCCGTTATGAAATTCAGCCATGTTTGAAAATGTTGAAATCAATGCATTTTTTTTCATGAAAGTACATAAATGTTACATATTTTGAAAGAGCTTTAAAAACTGATAATTTTTTCTGCATTCATTTATTCTGTTACTTTAATTGTTTTAGAGCTATTTCAATTCTAAATGCATACTCCACCGATCACAATTGGCCGTACAAAACGTAATCCGCCATGTTTTAAAAGTTAAAATCGATGCATTTTTTTTTCATGAAAGTACATAAATTTCACATATTTAGAAAGAGCTTTAAAAGCTGATATTTTTTTTCTAAGTACACTTAATCTGTTACTTCACTAGTTTTGGAGTTGTTTGGATTCTGATGAGGCTTCTCCTGTGAGATCATCCATCTTTGACGATGTAAACAAAGCGTGATTCCTTCACAGCGTGATTCTCAGTGAAAAATGTATCACTGAATAGAAATGCTCGTGTGTCTAATTTTTAATTCTTTTTCTATTTTTCATACTTTTAATTCAAACTTTTTAATCACAAATAGATCATTTGAAGATGCACTGATTTTTTGGGGATCGTTTGGCAATTAAAAGTTAAAAAAAAAATTAAATGCCGTCTGTCTGGTGGACGGATGGCTTGAGCGTAGCTGGGCGAAGCCCGGATAGTTTTTAAATATGTATGCTACCATAACCAGTATTTTTTTACATTATTCAATAATATCTTAATATAACCTCGAGAGACGAGGAAATCAATCATCAAAATGATTAAAATATTTTATTAACCCGCCAAAATCCATTTACAATACATAACTATCCATTTAGCCATGCTAAAAACCATTCATGACCGGGGTCTAAGGCCCAATTTACACAGAAGACGTGGCGGGGACGTCTGGCGGAGACTTGGCGAGGACCTGGCGCTCTTTTAAGTAACTTCTATGCAAATTAACTGCACAATTCACACTGAGGTCGCATGACGCCCGCGTGCCCCTTGAAGGTCTGTTCCCAGTCTTTTTAGTTTCGAGTGGCGCTCCGAAGCGAAGAGTGGAAGACTCAAGTGGCGTATTCTGTTGAATATCCAAATGCGTGATCATTTTGAGTTCAACGTGAAATTTTGTGAAATCCCTCAGAAGTTTCCTGAATTGTATGATTTTCGTCGTTCGGATTATTGCTACACGTGCATTGTACATTTCCTTTTGATTTCTTCCAAATTTCTCACATTTGTTAACTGAAGTGTTTGTCCCAAAACTGTGCATTATTCTTTTAAATTACAAATATTCTCCAAATTTATAAACCATGATAGGAAGTAAAAAGATGGAAAAACGTAAACAAATAACATGCAGAATTTTTTTAAAAAATAGTATTTATGTCTTTTGATTCGAACAAGGCACAGTTATGTTTATCACTAGAAAGACGGCTGCCGTCATTTTGACGGTTTCGGACATACTATTGAGCGCTATGTCTGTATTTATGTACTCAGGCTTCTGAAATTTTATGACTTTTTCTAATTTTGTGCGAAATATGCACACACATTTACAAAATTATATTCGATAGTATAGACGGGGAGAAAATGTGTTGTATACCTACTGAAGACTGAAATCTGTCAATTTGACGGCAATATAGAAAACAGGCAGAAATATTTAAAATAATACCGTAAAAATGTTAGTTACTTTTCGTCTTTTACCCCTTCTCAAATAACAGAAATATTGACTCTTCGGAAATATTGGTGTTGAAAAATAAGGACTGCACAAACTATGCATATACTTTTACGGATCAACCATACCAGATTGTCAGCTCGGCATACCTGCATAAAAATATATCTAAATATAAACAAATTTATAATATATTGGTTTGAAATAGTTCAAAATTGAAGGTATTTAACTATTTAAAAAACACATTAAATATTTTAAAGTCTTGATTCTATTTTTAACCGTCAAAAGGACGGCGTTCAGTCTTTCTAGTAAGAAAAAAACTCCCGTCTTTCTAGTGTTATATTTATACGGTAAATTTATATTAGAAAAATTAAGGTTTATAAATGAAATGGTATGTACATGGAGCATTTTGAAAAATGCTAGATTTTTTTTTAAATTGAAAATTGGACTTTTTTGAAAATTGACCAAAAAATACTTATTAATAAATTTTAAGTGTCTTAAATGTAGTAAAAAAGAATATTAAATATTCTCGTTTTGCATATGGAGTTAAAAATGGAAAATTAAAAAATACGAGGTTGAAGGTCCCTTGCCCCCTTAAGCCATAAAGGATGGACCACAAAACTTCTCTTTTATTGAAGAATATTCTGTTGGATAAGGGCTAGAACATATCCATCGTCCAAAAGAGATGATGTCATGGTTGGCACCACTGCATGATAAATATAGGGAAAATGGATGTTTTAAAAAGCAATTTTTCTGACAGGTGTTAATTTTTTAATTTTTTTGACAGGTGTTCATTACTAAAATTGTATGCTTTAATTTCAGAAAATCATTTAAAAATTTTTAAACATCTCGATGATTGCTTCATATATTTAGGACTGAGTATATTGTAAGTCCAGCCTCATTTAATGATTATGAAGCTCCCTTATTCGTCCACAGCATCTCTGAGCTGTGCAAATTCGTTTTATCTCGAGGGCAGAGTTATGTAAGCAAAGCGAAATAAGCTGAATCGTGCCTTATCTCGGAATGGAATTTTCCCCATGGTATCCCATCTTTAGAAGAATCTAGTTAAAACTCCTCGCCAGGTATCTGTAAAAAAATTTTCTGAATGATCCTTTGTTCTATTTTCAATGTACTGTTTCCGAGATTTTTTGCTTCGCTGACATATGCTGCAAATAACTTCTGTATAACTCAAACTACCCTAATTCATAAAACCAATTTTTTTCTTTTTCCTTTCAAAGTGGTTCAAAATGTTCTAAGCAAAGTTTTCATAAATCCTGAAGATAAATTACTTTGAAACCTTTCTTACGTTCAAAAGGGAAAAATAAAATATTCAAATGAAGTTAATGGGTCAGCAGATATGTCAAAAAATAATCATGCTTGAAATTTATAGAGAATCTATGCACTTCTACCTTACCTTTGGGTATGCATAACTTGAAGTGGCACTCTAAATAATTTCATTCAAAGTTCTTACAGAACAACAATGTTTATTTAAATATTTGCACATATAGATTTTGCTTTTCAACATAAAGCATACGTACTACTAGCACGAGATATATATAGCATTCATGAAAGGGAAATACAATTCAATATATTCACTTGTATAACTACTCATTCAAGAAAAATACACTTTGCAATACTCACAGATACTTTGAAAGTCAACAAGCAGTGCTTCTACGTAAACTCTGGGCCTAACAAGAACTAGCGTAGGTTTCAAGCAACCTAGCTATGCCTCCAGCGGCTGCTCGCAAAATTTAATTATTATTAAACCAGACTCTAAGCCTAGCTCCAGCTGATACTACGTTTCGCCAGCACTACTCCTCCTTTTACTTCCTCTCACTTCCTTTCGCTTCGTCGACCCTTCTTTGATCTAGCTGCTTGGTATTTATACCAACTGCGTATGCCGCGATTAGCATATCTTAAGCGGCTTCTTTAACTTTATTCACCTAAAAGTTCGATTATTGAGAATCGAATCTTATGTAAACCTTACAAATTTAAAACAAAAAATTAACACAGTTCCAAATTGTTCCAGTATTTTTTATAAACACAATGATCTTTATATAAAGGGAAATTTGATGGAAAAAAAACCATGACACTGTAAGATGTTAGAAGGTGACTTGAGGAATATTTTACTATATCCGATGAACTGTGCTTTCCAGTTCTCTGAGATTTGATGGTTCTGGATCCAGCTGCCTGATGCCCCTTTGGAATTCATCACATAAATGCTCAATTGGATTTTCAAATATGGCGCTTGTGTAGACCTACTAAGCAAGATTGGCCTCTGGTATGCTCTTCAAAGTGTTTGTAGACATCGGAGCTTTTACTGACTTGGAGCATTTTCCTGCTGGAGGGCTTGTGGCGGCCCAGAGGTACAGCGCGCTGGTTTTCGGTGCTGAGGGTGATCAGATCGAATCCTGGCGTCGCGCCACGAAATATGCCTCCATTCGTGTCGTCCCTTTATAGGGGGTAATGCTGTCCGCCTATATGGTGCCCCCACAATAAAATGGGCAGTAAAATTGCGGCGTGGTATAGGCGAATGTCTCACGACAGGTACCTCCATTGGGAAAAAAATTTTCCTGCTCGAAGTATTCATCTTCAGTGGGGTAAACCATTTCATAGCAGTTCATAATAAACTGGCCAAACAGTATCAGTGTATATATATATATATATATATATATATATATATATTATATACAGGGTGGTCATTAAAAAAACTTTGCTGATATATGGACCTCTAGCGGATGTCCCGTTCAACCGATTGAGATGAGATTTAAGATATAGTTATTCAAAGGTATGAGCTTGAGATCCTGTGAACGGCAACAAAGTCGAGCTCACGGGTACGGTTATAGTTACAGAAATTTTAAATTTTCGAATGGCAACACCCATTTTTTCTCGTCGCAAAATGCTTAGCGCATGCGAAAACCTTAAACAGCGTTGGAACGGTACGTGTATCACAAAAAAACGGACGCGTTATGCAGTGCGAAAAAACAGCTCTGCGAACGGCCAACAAAAACACGATGATAGCACCCATGTGTAAAATGTGTAATCCAAATAAAAGTTTACTTTTGTCTGATCCGTGTTGTCATTAGTGATTGGTGTCTTGCGTCTGCCATATGCAAATTTCTTCCGTGCGCCCCCATCGTGTTTTTGTAGGCCGTTCGCAGAGCTGTTTTTTGTGCGTGCATAATGTGTCCGTTTTTTGTGATACACATACCGTTCCAACGCTATTTAGGGTTTTCGCATGCGCTGAGCATTTTGTGACGGGAAAAAGTGGGCGTTGCCGTTCGAAAATTTCGAGTTTCTTACCTATAATCGTAACCGTGAGCGACACTTTGTTGCCGTTCACAAAATCCCTAGCTCTTACCTCTGAATAACTATATCTGAAATCTCATCTTGATCGGTTGAACGGAACGGCCGCTAGAGATCCACATATCACCAAAGTTTTTTTATGACCACCCTATATATATGTGTGTGTGTGTGTGTGTGTGTGTGTAATTAGCTGAAATATGTGACTTTTTTCGTTACATTTTTATATAACACTAAATTTTCTCGCTAACCTTTCATTAATTCTCACATGCTCACATAAAATCCCCCTCAATCCCCGCCCCCACCCTCCCACTCCACATTAAAGAAAATGAAGTTTTCCATCCTAGAATCCTGTAAGAGAGCAGAGCTATATATCCGGTCCTGGCAGATGAGTTACACTGATACCCGACCTTTGAAAATAAACGTCCTAAACCACACGAAAAATATCCATGGTAGAAAAAATTTCAGCCGCGAAAGAAAGCTTAAAATTTGGATGTTAGTTTAAATATTTTTTTTTACGTTTTATATAAATAAAATAGTAAAAATAACTAACCCCCTCCCCCGGAGTTGTTAGTCCCACAAAATGGGGGGGGGGACGCATGAGAAGCAGAATTTTAAAAATGTGTATTCCTTCGATGACCTTTATGGTTGTTCCAGCTTTATGAATAAGAGACCGGTGTCTATTTATGGGTCTAGCAAACAAAGGCCACTCATTGTAAATAGTTTGAATTAAGCACTGAATTAAGTATGTATTTCAGAGATATTAAGAATTGTTAATTATAATTTATTGAAATTTAAAACCCTCTTGTTATATTTTGCATTTCAAAAATAAGATGAATCAGGCAAACTATATTTGCCTACGCAGTTCAACTACACTCCAAAATCACAGTTATCCATGTTAATTTACGCACAAGAATCTGAAAATCATGGATAATCTAAAATTTGCCCTGTTTATATTGAAAAAAGTCAATTATTAAGTTCTGAATAAGGATTCAAAGTAGGGTTTGATTAGAATAATAAACCTTTACAAATTTCCAGCTTTTCTTCTGAAATGTGTATAGCCCGTACGACTTATTTTGACATTCTTACCATCATTTTGAATTTTATATCTTAGCTTTTTTCCTTTGTCATGCATGAATACCAACATAATTCGTAATCCTGCGTTGTTGTTTTTTTTAGTTCAATTTTCCACTCTCGTTGGACATAGTTATCTAAGAGCGTAATTTCTTTATAATAAACAACTTTTGGAAACTTTGCCAAAATAATTATTTTTAAGCGATAATTAAACACGGTCATATCAAGAGAGGGAAAGTGTAGTAAAACAATGGTCAGCACATTTCGTTTTAGAAATTTCCGACTGTTTTAAAAAGCACAAATAAATTTAAGAGTAAACCTTGAATTCCGCCGAAAAAAATGTGTGTCATTGTTTAAAGACGAAAATTTGTAATGAAAACTGCAAAACATTTTTTAGAATATGCAATATTAGTTTCTATTACAAACATTATTTATTTTAGGAACTATAAAAAGACTCTTGTTAGAAAATGCATAAAAAAAGCATTATCCCTTGAGCGATAAGAGTGTCACCCAGTGGCTGAGTGGTTAAGGCACCAGCCTGCACGCTGGGGGCGTGGGTTCGATTCCCGCATAAAACTTGGTTGTATTCTGGGGAACCGGTCAATCTTCAACCTGCAAATAGAGCCCCGTCTAGAAAGGGGAGCTGCAATCCATCGTCGGTAATAAAAATTCTTCTGTGATTATATGATTTGTGTTTCTATTTCCTTGTATTCATATGTACACCGGACTGGGGTGTAATGTCGTCAGCCCCCAGGGACATTAGCTCCCCACCCCCAAAAAACTGATAAGACCTCCCCCAGGGACATAGCCAAATAAAAAAACGATAAGACCTCCGATTAGAAAATAAAATGTTAAAACGTGTTAGCTTTCAAATGCTACTGCAGGTTTGTTACACGTTTTGAACAGGGTAATCTTGATAGATTTAAGTTAATTTTTTTCTGTTACACTATATAAATTTTTCAACCATTTTAAAATTATACAAACCTCCCCATCTTTTTGAAGCCAGAGGAATATTTACACCGAACAAACGTTTCTGACATGCTGCGAAATGTGTGTTCTTATTTCATAAATCTCATATGATAAATGCGCAGGAAAATAAGATATCATCTTGTCGCTCCTAAATATTGCCAAGGTCTTTTATTGTAAGAAAAATGGAGAAATGTATGCAATGGGTAAGTTCTATGCAGAAGTGACATTTCTTCATGGTGCATATCATTATTGCAATGTAAAAGTCTAAATCAATATTTGGAGAATATACAAGCACTCTGTTCTTTATCGTCAATCCATCTTTCTTCAGCTATTACATTTTTACATCATGTCTAGCTATTTGCTCTGAAGAGTTCAATTATCATTTCGGTTTACTCTCCATGTAAAAACCATGAAACATAGAATTAAAGTATTCTTAAATTCTGTTCCGAAGGAATTTTGCTTAGGAGAAAACTATAAAATGACAAATGTTATTGTTTTGTTTCCTTTCTGACTCCCTTTTCCAAATTTGAATACTGCGGGGTTATTAATTCTCAGTTGAATTTATATCCATTTTAGATTGTTTTATTTAATAAACTGACAGCCATCACCGGACTCACTATCGCGATCTTATAACGGTAAAAGTCAGCTTTATTTGGATACAAAATATGATTAATAAATTAAATTTCAAATGCAATTAATTTTCTTCGTAGAAATCGAATATCAAGTAACTTAATGTTCGTTTTCTTTCATCTAGTTTTGATGACCACACTTAATTTTGAGAAGTTTAGAAAAAAAATTGTCACTTTTTTTCTTCTATGTAAAGGGAAAATGGGCGGAATGAGTATTTTTACAGCTAAAAATTTCTATCTGGGACCGTGTGAATATCACAGGGGAGTGATTAAAGAACAAAAAGTCTAGAGCAGATACTTTATTTTTCATAATCAATGACCACAACAACAACTATCCAAGCTTCCGTGTGCCACATTTATAAATTCGCAAACTTACGCAGACAACACGTGGGTTTAAGGCATTGACAGACTCATGTTCAGGATCAGTATATACTTTACCCTTTAGTATAAAGAAAAAAAATTAAGGTACTCTCTTCTAACGAAACTACCGAGGGTTATTAACGCAGGATTACTTATCGTTGCTTACCTCTTTTGTATGTATATATGTATGTGTTACGTATATATGTATCTATATATTACATGTACGTATGTGTATATATACATATATGTATGTCAATTTTGACGCATTTTGGTACTTTTCTGTTTAACTGTTTACTGCTTGTCCAAGCGATACAGACTGGGTTTGGCACGTTGCCAAAATTATAACTCTAGAGGTACGGACGGATGGTCATAGCGTCTGAAATTTTGATTTCCGGAGGACCGTTATGGAGGAACGTAACCCTACGTTAAAATATAGTAATAGCGTGCATCTACACTACATATATTATGTATTGTCAGTAAGGTACAAGGGATGCTTTTCCTGCGGTATTTAAGACATACTTGACATTATTTTTATTTGACAACTGCTTCATAATCAGTAACCGGCGATTTTCAAAGTGTTCTGCCCACTTTTGCAATCAAACTTTCTTTGATTAAAAAAGATGTCATTTCCGTGTGTACTTTGTAAAAAAGACAGTACATTTAACATCAGTTCTAATACAGGATTTATTTATCGGTGTTCAAAGAATTAACAACTGATACATATAATTTAGTGTTTAGAGATGCGTTACACTTAGTTTTGCTCCCGGGAAGGATTGCAATACCTTGGAAGAACATACAACGAGATTTTGACACATAAAAAGTGATGATAAATGAAATTTAAACTTCAAATGAAACTTTAATGTTTAAAATTAACGAAAAGTAACATTGAAAACACGAAAGATAATGATGGATTAGGTGGCAAATAACAACAGACTAAAAAGAAATTCCCTATGCAGCTGGCAGTCTTTTACCCCTCTGAGTAATTTAGCCTGATATTACTTAACTTCTTTCAGATATTTTTCGAATTTTATCTTCATTTTAACTCAAAATAAAGTGAAATATTTCAGTGGGCCCCGAATTGGAGAGAGTAGGGAAATTTAGCTGGGTGACTGTCAGAAAGTACTGATTTGTTTTGTTTCCTTTGATCAACTTTTAATAAATTCGAATCCGTTTAATATTTACAGAGTCTAATTATCTGAATTTAAACCTGAGCAAAAACCTATATCGCTCACACCTTTCAACAACGTCATATCTCAAAAAACGTGATTGTTCAGGAGAGTGATTTTAAAGTTTAAAAGTAGAATAGAATCTATCAAAAATAAATATTAATTCTGCTCTTTAGAGGCTAAATATTGAGCGGTGAGATATGGCGATCTTTCAGGGATATAGTATTCTTTCATGGCATTTTGAAAACAGGCATAACTAAAAATCGCCGATTTTTGAGTTATGACGTTGTTGAAAGGAGTGAGCGATACATGGACTGACCATAATTTGGGTATTTTAAGGTTTGGGCAGTAGTCGTAATGTGGGATTTCTTTCAATTATCAGTTTTTATCATGCGTTTTAAGAAAACTATAATCGGTCTTCAAAACAATATATATTTTTCTAGGGGAATATGTAATACCTCCAATTTCTCTTCTGTGACAGAATACGCTAATAGATAGCTAGATACGCCAAACTATCATGGGATAAAATTGTCTAGTTGACTGGTTATATCAGTAGAATATTAGATATATTTCAGACATAACTTTTATTTCGATGTTTATTATTAGTACTGGTAAACTAATAGTATTGTATTGTTGTTTTGTCATGACAATTCATCCTCTTTTCACTCCAAAAAAAACATTTCTTTTCGGACGTTTTGCTTTTAAATTCTCTTTTTCTCTAGAAGGTTGAGTCTTAGAAGTCCTTTTCATATGGATGTTTTGGAAGGGCGCCAGCATTCGACCGCGCAGAAACGTCAACAGAACTCAGGGGCGTCAGTTTGAAATTAATCTACAGTCGATATTAACGGTGTTTGGGGGAAAAAAAAACTTTGGTCCAGCAATGGACAAAGAAAAAAGAGAAAAAAAGGGCTAAGCTCAGAATGGCACTGTCTCGGAAAAGCTACGTTTCATAATTACGTTACGAATGGGAAGAATGAAAACAATGCGAAATATGCAATAAAATGATCGTGTGTTTAATTACGTGTGAACAAAATAAGTATAAATTTTTCCGATTCTTTAGTTTTACGTAAAGCAATTTGTTATATATGCACGCGCGCTAAATCAGACGTTATAATCAGCTTTGTGAAATAACTTTTAGTTCACACAGAGAGAAAAATAACAGTGAGCAATCTCTTATGAGAAAAGGCGAAAGAGATTTGTAAAGCATACATAAATATAAAATATATCATTGTTGATAGAATTATAGCATAACATTTATAATGTAAATATATTGATTGTCTGCCGTTCCGTCAGCCAAAATATAACGCATATTATTTTCAAATATTTACTTCTGCATGAACGTTTTCAATATCGACTTGAAAGAGAATTCATGCACAACACGTTATATTTCATTGGTATTAGTTATGGTATTCATCGTTTTTAATTTATTAAAAGTGCTTTATCATTTAACTCATTTCTGCATTATGCTTTCCGTACAATTTTATATATATATATATATATATATATATATATATATATATATGAGAGAAAGAGAGAATATTCCGAAATTTTATTTAATAATTTATCAATATTAGAAAGAGACAAGAAGATATAGGATTTTTAAAAATTCCTTAACCCTTCAGCAGGCACTCCCGTGTACAAAGTGCAACATTTTCCTAATTTTTAATGGTTTTTTTTTACATGTAAGGTTTGTATGTTCTAAGCAGTTTATATTTATAGCTACACCCTTTCTACTGCAGTACTGATTTTCTGACCTTTGTATTCCTTTCCATTCATTGTTAGTCGGGATTTAACCGTGGTAAACCAGCGATTATACTGAATTACAATATAATAAAAGCAAGAGTTACTGTAGTCGATCAAATATGTAGCTATTACAAGGCATCCCGCATATCCCGAAGATGGACTTTCTCGTTGGTTTTTAGGCTTTTGGACATAAATAGGAATTAATTCGAAAGTTTTCCTTAGATCCAATAAACCAGAAAGTTTTGAAATAAAACGATTGTATCTGTATTCTTTGGCCTTTAATTATAAATATCTCAATATTATCCACATTTTATATCTTTCATAAAACGCAGAATTTTTATTTTCAATTTGAAAAAAAAAGTTTATTACAAAAGGAATAATCAGGGTTGAAAGTGACGTTGCAGTTTGTGCCACGCGCGCCTGCTGGTGTTCCAAAAATTGGCGCGCCCACTGCAGGGATAAAATGGATTAGTTAACGTTATAGGTATTCTTTTTGAAAGACCATTTTACAAATAAACTGTATATTCGATAGTCAACTTCTATTTCATCTAGTTATTTAAGAAGCTCATCAAAAGTATTCCTCTCATCTGGTACCTTATATCCTATTATATTTAGCCTATTTACTTTCCTCCCTTTTTCACTGCTCTCTCACTGACGTCAGTAAAACGCATCAGAGATTTAATTTGCTAATACAACATAAAAAGGGCTTTCTTAAACTGTCGAAATTCTTCAGCATCATAGGCACAAATTAGTACACAGATACTAAATTCAAGCATTTATTGCAATACCCATGACCACTTTTGACATAACTACCTTTGTAGGAACAAGATCTCATATATCTTTGATCATCATCAAAGTTTTGTTTCTGATTCGTTTCAACGTCATCCGCTTTAAATAAAGATTGTGTTGCATTGGTACGTTGAGAGGAAGCAGGGAAAGCTCCTAATTAATCAGCTACCATGGTTTCGCCGTATTTACGTAGTCATCAACGCAGCGTTTCCGAGCCTTGATTTATACTTGGGTTGACATTTTTCAAAAAGAGCTATTTTCCTGAATATTTATTGGTGGATGACAGTTTCTCTTGAATTCATACAGCTACTAAATAGGCAGGTGGTCATCATTATTTTGCCCTAAGTCATCATTAATTTAGGGTAGGCATACCGGGGCTCGAAAGTTTTTGTGTTTGCCGTTATTGAAAAGACACTGAAATATATACCACGCTTGACCCCTAAACCACGCAAATCTGCCCTGAAAGTCGGATAACAAACAAAAAGCAAGCTACAGAGAAAAATCCAAAAGAAAGATCAGTAGCTGCAATTGCATACTGGCTTCACAATATTTCGAGGACAGCCTCAAAGTCAAACGCGTCGTTAAAAGTTTTTAGTTCATTTTGACAGTCTATTTACACAGTATGCCCACTCGACTTGATTTAAAAATATGAAGTAAATCAGTTATGTTCAATAAACACTCTAAAACACGCTACAGAGAAATACTGAGGAATAAGCAGGACCGTTGCAAATTGTACCACTCCTCTTTTTATCCCTTATATCTTCTGACCCTATAGACCCGAAATTTTTTATTTATCTTAATTATTCTCATTAAAATGCATAAAGCTGGTTAATAAATATTTCCTTTTTAGAAAGACAATCACCTTTTTCATATCTGAAAACAATAGACTGGGATCCATTTCAAATTAATCCGGTTGATGGCCGAATGACTAGAGCGCTGGCATTCGGACACCAAAGGCTGTGGGTTCGAATCCCACTCTTGGCACGGACGTTTGTAACCGTTCGGAATCGGCTTTAAGCAGTAGGTCCCAGTCTAAATTAGTCCTCGTGTAGCACAGAATGACCGTAGCGCTCCAGACCATTGCAAATTACAAACATTGTTCCTATTCCGGAGAATCTTCATCTAACGCCTTCATCCGTCATTTTTCAAAAGCTCGGATGTCCTGTATGAGAAAAGGCAGGAATGGTGAAGTTAAGTCGCACAAAATCTCGTTTTCTCTTCAAATTACAATAGTTATACTAAAAACCGCTATTTAAAGACAAGCATCTCCAGTGTACATAGGCGTAGCGTGCTTCTAACATTTGGGGGGAGGAGGGGCACTAATCGAATTCAGTTAGGGCCCTCCTCAGCGCTTTCACAGCCAGACGGTGCTTCAAATATGAAATATTATGATTTTTATGTAATTGAATAACAATAGAATTGATGTTTGTGTAGTATTCAAAAGTTATACAATGAGAAAAATAAATAAATATAAATAAAATGAGAAAAAAATATAGCATCGACTTTTTGTTACGGATCATATCATTGTTAAAAACTATGTTAAAGCTAAAAATCTTATCGGAATCTTCAGTTTCACAGTTTGAAAAAGCGGGAAAAAACCAACTTTCTTAAAAGTTTTCTACAATTTTCCGATTTTAATTGAACTTTTATTAATGTTTTAATTTATTTCAAGTTAATTTGGGGGGCATGTACCCTCCGTGCCCCCCCCCCCCAGCGACGCTACGCCTAAGCCAGTATAGCCAGTAGCGATCAGCTTAGTAGAGAAAATAAAACTCAAATTTTAGAAATAATATAGGTTTCGGCCTTTGTATGGTATAACTGATTCGCATGAGGGAAAGAAAAGAATTCCAAATGAGAAATTACTTTTAAATCTTTCCTAGTGTCTAACGCACTGCCGTCACACCCTCTAAAAAAAGCAATAAGCGTCTTTAACAATTTGTTCCGCAAAATGTAGATAAAAAGACTATGAATTGCCAAACATTGTCGCATATTACTAGACAATTTTACCAAATCATATCTAAATTTAATACTACATGTGCATCGTAATATTTCGCAATAAAGTCTAATATTTTGAAGGGAAACAGCAAAATGTTAAGGGAAACAGCAAATGCCTATTTCTTCTTCCTTGAAAATATCGAATTAGTTAAACGCCCAGATTTGGAGATATTATTTACGGCTATAAAATATCATGATATCTGAAGAATATTATTCAGTTTTGGTCCCTGATTAAAGCAAACAAAAAAAATAAACATATTAATGGTGGGGAGATCACGAGACAGACCAATCTTAAATAGAATTCATATATCCCCTATTAGAATTTCACGGAATGACATTTTAAAAGTAATGTATCGTCAATCACGCGAATCGCAAAGACAAGGTCAAGCGAAACTTGCGCATTGTTTTCGAAAGAATATGTAGGGATATATTTTTAGAGCGCATCGCGTCAATATAATTTGCATCTCATGACATTTAACCAAGCGTTGCATTCTGTGCATCGAGAAGAGAAAATGTGTGGGCTTGGTAATAAGATTTTGAATTCTGAATAGGCAAAAAAAAAATTGGAGATAAACGTTATTCTTTGGAAGATAAAATATTTCAATTTCCAACTAATTTTACACACACTAAGCCCGTCTGCACACGGAGCAACTCAAAAGAAACTGATAACCGACTCAAATCACAAATCAGTCCGTGATGAGTCGTAACCTATGTAATTGAATGGCGCCACGCACACGGCGCAACTGGTTACAAACCCGTCGACCGGGTTTGTAACCAGTTGCGCCGCGTGCGTGGCGCCATTCAATTACATAGGTTACGACTCATCACGGACTGATTTGTGATTTGAGTCGGTTATCAGTTTCTTTTCAGTTGCTCCGTGTGCAGACGGCCTCAATGCTGAGCTATTAGATTAAGAATTGCTACATTATACAGTAGAACCCGCTTAATACAAGCACGGTTAATACGAAATCACGGGTAAAACGTGAAAATTGTGTTTGAAATATTAGTTAATTGTTGTGTAATAATGCAAAATTTCATGCTTTATGCGAGGACCCCCATGGATATTACGAGAGTTGTAAAATCTATCGTGATCACATTTTGCCACTTTTCTTTGACTTTTCATTTCTTTGAAAGATAATTTCCATTTCCAAAGTCGCTTCAAACAAAGGTTGAATACATTTGATGAATGTGAAAATTTAGATGATTATGCTAATGTCGACAATAAAGTGTTGACGTCAGGTATATTAACAAATGAAGACATTATTCAAGATGATACATTATTCAATGAAGACATTATTCAAAACACTGTGGATTGTTAAACTTCGGGTATATTTATATATTTGCAGATTAAAAAACTAGATCGAATACCAAATTTAGATATATCCCCTTTCTGATAAAAAGAATAAATACCCTTATTCTTCTTTCAATTGAAAATATTCCCTTTTAAATTATTTTGGAAACTATAAAATGCCATGAGACACGAGTTCTTGCTATTGGTTTTTCAAATGCTTTTCGAGAGCTACCATGCGAATTATTTAGCAAATAATTATTAAATTTATCATAACAAGTCTTCCAAATAACACCTGCATGCACCCCGCATTATATATATATATATATATATATATATATATAGCTTCTTTATTCATGAACTTGTAACTATCCCAACATTCCAACGCTGAAACAAACCTGCATTTGTAAAGCCACAAAATGTTGCGTTACTCCTGCAAAAGAATGCGCCTTGGCTCGTTGTGGACGACTTTTGAAGTAAAACGACACTTTTTTCTCCCTCAAAACGTGGGATGCTGCGTAGCACCATTAGTATTTATTTTCAAATTTGTTTTTCACGCTGTCTGGCATTCTTCCACAATTCTTATGAAGGGTGCGAAAATGAAGTATTTTTAAAGGTAAAGCGCATTCCTGAGAGGTATAATAATCGTTGCACCGCCCGCATACTATAGTGGTTAGTGTTCTGAGTTTCCACGCTGTGGGCTTAGGTTCAAATTCCGAATACGGTTTGGTCGTTTCCTTGTCGTCCCCCTCATGGGGAGCAATGTTGGCTCACCTTAATGGTACTCCCATAATAAAGTAGCCAGCAAAATCTTCGCGGATCTTCTTGAGACAATGTCAGAAGAAGTGCCTGACGAATTGGGAAAAAAAGTAGTCCATGTTGCTAAAATAGAGGGAAATGTGAGATAGTGTAGTTTCAAATCAAAAAATGAATATCGCTTTAAAATTTCTTATCCAAATTGCTCGACAAATATGCATATAAAAATTCTATCTTGTAATTCTACACATGATATGGAAATAATATGAAAGCAATTAACTGATATATTTTCTTTGTCTTGATTCCTTACATCGATTTATGATGAAAAGCCATAATGTTTGTGCTTTATTGGGCAACTTAGTGTTGATAATGTATTTATGCATACAGGTGGTTATCAAAATAATGGAAACATTTAGGAACAACATGAAATTCTTCATTAATATGGCTTAGGACCATCTATGGCGTTTAATACCACCTGAATTCACTAAGGAATTGAATTATGCAAGTCATGAATAGTGGTTAAGGGAAATACTATACCATTCTTTATGGATAAATCGTCATTGTTCCTGTAGAGATGCTGTTGGTGGATATCGATTCCTGACACTATTCTCTAAAACAGACCGCAGCAGTTCGATGATATTGAGGTTTAGGGACTGTGCGTGCCAGTAAGATGTTTGACTTGGTCTTTATGTTCCTCAAACCACGACCTGACACGTCTAGCTGTATGGATCGGAGCATTATCATCATGGAGAACTCCATCTCCTGCAGGAAACATTTTTTGCACCATAGGATGGATCTGGTCGGCTGAAAGTTCGACATACTCCTTCCCAGTCAGTCTCCCTTTCAGGGTTACAATAAATCACCTTTGAAAACCATGAGATGGCCGCCGAAACCCTAAGAAATTTCCCTCCATGTTTGACAGCTGGCATGAGTCAAGCATGATCATACGCTTGTGTATTTGTTCTTCAGATATACGCACGTCCTGTTGCGGGGGACAAAGGGAACAATGATTCGACTAACCAAATGTCATATTTCCACGTATCACTCGACCAGAGTTTGTGCTCATGGCACCACTGTAGAGGACGTTTTGTATTCACATCTAATATAAGTGGCTTGGGAATTACTACTCTGCCGAAAATGTTTTGTTTGTGAAGTTTGCTCTTACCTGTAATCACTGATACTGGAGCCTGCAGATTCAGATGGAGATCTACAGTAACTTTGGCTGCAATTTTCTTCTTTTCTGGCGTTAAATCCACTTGAACACCCGTCAGTCTCTTTCCCTTTGTTCCCTTTAGTCCACTATTCTGTTTCACAGAGGATGTCTTTCTGTGCACTCTGTATGCCGTCATGACTTCCGATTTCATAGCTCGATAAACAACCCCAACCATGGGGGATGTTGTAACAGATACTCCAATTAAACGCGTTTCAACAATTTGCCCTCTCTTCGCGGTCTACAAGGTTTGACATCCTACGCTATCCCCCAAAGAGTCTGATGCCCATAGTTTCACTACTGCTACCTTAGAGTAGAATAATGTATACATTATATTCTATAAAAAAAAAATACTGGTCCCTAGACTTGTTTTTTAAGGAATACGAAGCACTTTCATAAACACCACTAATATTGACATGTTTCCTATTATTTTGATAACCACCTGTATGTATATATATATATATATATATATATATATATATATATATATATATATATATATATATATGTGTGTGTGTGTGTGTGAACATGTATGTGTGTGTGTGTATATATGTTTGTATGTATGTATGTTTATATGTATGTTTATATATGTATTTTGCATGTATGTATGTATGTATAAATATATATATTCCACAAACAAGTTAAATTCTGCTTTTGTTAAACTTAAAAAATCTCTTTTCCTTTCTACCATTTTACTAACATACGCTCCTGGTTTAATGGTTTGTAATCTTAAAAGAATCTGTACAACATATCTCGCCACACGCTAACGTCTAAAGCTGAAATACCATGCTGTCTGCTAAGCATACCATCAGACACAAAAATATCTCATTTAGCCTGAGACTGAAATCATATAACTCTGCATATCGAGTTTCCACTGTTAATCAATAATCCATAAGGCCAAATATTTCCAGGCAATGTTTTTCGTTTGTCTACATTTTGCTTTTTATTCATAAAAGAAAAAATATGTAGAGAAATAGCGAAAGAACCAATCTACCAATCTAATTATATCGGGGTATATTCTGGAGACATCCAGCAAATTATTAAAGGACAATTAATGTGACTAATTTATAATCTAAATATATTTAAAAATTCTAAATAATTTATTTAAGGATCCCAAAGGATTTTTCAAATTCGAATTTTGCATGATTTATGCATTCTTGAACAAAAGAACTATTGAAATGCTGTCTAAAAACGGAGCGTTTAAAGTAAAATAATATTATTCAAGATGGAAATAAAATCCTTCTAGAGCATGTAGAGTAGAGGTCGGCAACGCGGTGCCTGCGAGACGATTTTAAAGTGACCGTTCAAATGTCGAAAAATTTGAGATATTTGAACAACAAACGCTCGTAGTTGTAATGAATCTCTCTATTTGAAAAAAAAAGTAACTCCCGCCGCCGGTGTCAAAAGCTTGTCACGCTATCTCCTCCGAAACCGCTGGGGGTATGGGGTCGTGACCGATACCAATAGATGCAGAAAAATGTGGGGAACAAAGTAAGACATGTCTCATCTTCGGACTTTAAGTTTTTTTATTTTATGTTTTGTGGGAAAATATTGACTTTTTTCATCTTCAGATTACGATAACTCACCAAAAAATTGATCGTAGAATTTTGATCTTTTTACAATCTAAGACTACAGACATTTCTCTTTCAAACTAGACCTCATTTGTTTAAAAATATTTTAAAACAGACTAGTATTTTCATCAAAAAATGAAACACAGTTTTTTAAGAAATGTCGTCTCCTATGTGGATGTAATATCGATGCTCCTCGAGTTTTTATCTTACAAAGAAAATATTTACATCATCTGAAAGCTGAAAGCTTTATTATTCATATAAACCTCATTTCAAGTCTATATCTTAAATTTTCGATTTTTAATTGAATTTTAAAGCTGATAATTCAACAGTGTTGAAACGCCCTTCGCATTAAAGGTGACAACAGTAAATGGATGGAAGCTGTTACATTGCCCGAGAATCACCCCTATGTATCTCGCTATTAGCCATAACAGAGGAGCGAGCGTAGCGAGCCTAGGGGCGAAGCCCCTAGTAATTTTAATAAAAAAATTAAAAATCATAAAACCTTAAAAATCAAAAACTGACCAGCCCCCGACAATATCGCTCTCCCCTTGCTTTAATGGTGAGTACGATAAATACATTTAAAGCTGAATTGGCACTCTGGAAATCACATATGGAGAGAGATAATTTACCACATTTTCAAAATTTAAAAATTGCGATAGAAAATTATTGCGATGGAAGTGCTGCATCCTATCAGTTTGCCAAACATTTTGATTCCTTATTGGAAGAATTTAATACCAGATTTGAAGAATTCTACGAATTGGAGGCATTCTTGACGTTTTTTATTAATCCTTTCTCTCATACAGAGGAGGATGTGACTCGTAAAATCGTAACATATTTTGATATTTCCATTAAGGTGGACATAGAATTGGAAATTATGAATTTAAGAAATAACACTGAATTAAAATCACATCATAACGAAGAAAAACTCTGGAATTTGGCGAATGACTAGTTTCCCATTGTTGACAAAATGCGCTCTAAAACTGAACTCTCTTCGCGTGTCGACATCTGCTTGTGAATCTTTGTTTTCCAGGATGAAATATACTGAAAATAAAAATGCCGACCAAGCCTAACTGACACTCATTTGGACCAGTGCCTAAGAACAGAGAATTCCACTTAAGAGCCACATTACAACGAGTTGGCCGCAGATTTGCAATGTCCAATATCGCATAAATTATAAATTTTAAGATTGTTTTGCTTAAATTAAAATTTGCATTTATGTGTGAAATTTTGTCACATTAATATTTTCATGTTTAAATATTAACCCCCCCCTCCCTCCCCTCCTCCTCTTCCTCCAGCGGTGCCCGCCGAACTCCCGTATTTCTGAAATATGCTCTCCTTGTAATAAAGGTTGCCTACCCCTGATCTAGAGATTTCTAAATATTCCTGCACATACAAACTCACACATTATACTATTATGAAAAAGTTAATACTATTATGAAATATACATAATAATTTTATGAAATATTATGAAAAAAATTGCTGCCATTTATTCCTATTTTCTGAACCCAAGTAGTTACCTGGCTTTGGTTTTATATTTGACTTTCACAGCTTGACATCTGCGTGAGCAGGCCCTGATTTTCAAATTAGGCCTGGTAGGCCCGGGCCTACGGGCCCCTGAGTGTTGGGGGCCCCCAAAAAATTTTTAATTTTAAAAGGGAAAAAAGAAAAAATTCCCAATTCAAATTATTTTTTTTTATTTTACCTTTTTAAATAGCAATTTCTTTTTACCTATCCTTTTAAATTTGATTGATTGATTGGTTCATAATATGTATAGTTATATGTATCATTCATCATATGTATGTTAAAGTGTATATAAGGGATTAATAAGTTTTTCTGGTTGCATTGTATTGGTATTTTAATGATGAAGTTAATATGTTGTATTGCTTTTTGTTACTTGATAATGTTCTACGCTTCTATTTGAAGCATAGAAGCATAGAGCTATTGGAACTACGCTTCAATTCTTGGTAAAATGGTACTTTCACAATGATTCATGATTATTTTGTTTGTGTGTCAATTTTGGAAATTTTACACCCACATTAGTGTTATGGGCCCCCCATCACGAGTTGTGCCTGAAGTCAAGAATTTTCTAAATAGGGCTCTATGCGTAAGGCATGCTCTTCGTGATTTCCCAAGTTGTATACTGCATTTCCTTTAACTGGAGTCCTTACACTTTGTAATTTTAGTTATGTCATTATTTCAGTCTTCTTCTTCAGTCGATGTTCAATGAATTTGTCTATCCTCAAATGTAAACTCAGCAAGCACGTGCTAATCTTAATATGAACACTGGGGAGACTTCACAAAAAATGAATTTATACACAAGAAAATTTCAATAGTCTAGGCATGCTCATTCAACATGTTTCATTAAATGAAGGATCCTATGGTCGATTTAAACAGAAAATATTTTTAAAAATCTTTTGAGGCGTTCAGTTTCAAAACTGCCCTTATCCAAAAGTTTTAAAAAATTAGCAATGGATTCTGATTAAGGTGAAGCTGATTTATGTAGCAAGACTTTCTTGTCCTATAAGAAGATTAATGGTAAAATATGAAGTTATCTACTAAACTGCGGTTATTGGCAAAAGTTTTTTGAAATTTACAAACTAAAGTATCGAATAGCATCAGAGGAAATGGAAAGAGGTCTGATCAGATGGGTTATTACAAAAAATGAGGAGGTGAGTTTCAAAGTGTCCTTATCAACTGTCAGTGATTTTCACATAGCACAAACCATTTATAGATAACCACTTTTTGTAATATTAATTTTCTCAAGGTTTGGTTTGGAGAGCTACGGTCAACTTTTTGCTACACGAGGGCTAATTAGACCGGGACCTACAGTAAATTTCTCAAGGAAGCAGAGTTTTGTTACATAATTTAGCTACAATAATCTATTGATAAGGAGAGTTTTGAAGCTAACCACTTCAAGGGATTTTTTAAATATATCCAATTAAAGCAGTACGTAAGATCTTTCTTTTACGTAAAACATGTTGAATAAGCATGTCTATACTAGTGAAATTTTCTTGTGTATAAGAGCAACAATCATAAATTTCCTTCTATGTAAGGTGCTGTTGAATATTGGTTTCTTTAGAGGGATTATTTATAAAACTTCTTTAGCAGGTATCTGCATACTCATTTTGTATTATGTCAAAGACATAATATAACTAAAATTAAATAATTCAACAAAGGAAGATAACTATTAGCAGGAAGAATGCAGAGAAAAATAAACAGAAATCACGCAGTTAGGGGTCAACTCACCATAATGCAAGATTCTGTATCAGTAAAGAAACTAAACCATATAACGAGGCAACCGACTGGTCTCGTCTTCAGGAGGCCTAACGAAATCAGTTACCTCAAGGGGGAACTTTCTGAATAGGATGCAGGTCTAACCAAAAGACATCCCAAGGCCCCGAGATCCCCATTCAAACATATAGTCAAATCAAATGAAAATTAACAGACACCCTGCACTTAGGACTCAACGCACCATAAATGCAAGTACACATACAATCGATCCGAAAAGAACATAAATGAAAAGACAGAAATGCAAAACGGTGCACTCACCCTATTTCAATAAGTGACAGTTATAGCTGAATAGCAGCCATTTTAGCTCTGGGTGGGTTTTCTGTTAATTTGTTCGGCTGCCTATGCCCTCTTTATACGTATTATTTCGTGTTGAATTATTTACATTATTTATGTTGTCAAAGACATAAGACTTATCTCATAAATTACTGCTCAAAAAATAGGAAACAGCATGTAGGACTTATTCTGCATTAATACAACATTAAATTTAAGTGAGAAATACCTATAGTCTCCTTAAATTCAAATTTAAGAGAATAATATCCATAAGGTCTTTATATCAAGACATATTTTTCAAGAGCTGACCTTGGCTTTCGAGATTATAAAATAGCTCATGTAAATCATAGCATGTTGAAATTGTAAGTTTTCTGCCCAGTAATTAATTTCTCCCAACAAGTTTTTTTCCCTGTCGAACAGACTGAATAAGTTAAATACGTTCATTGATTAAATGAAAACCTCGGGGTCACTAGAGAGAATAAATCACTCTTTTCCTTCATTACCCTTGTTTCACGTTGTTTCTTAGATAATTCTTCTCATTAAATTCATCTTTTTCTATTCGTGTATTTTCTATTCATGAAGAAAATTTTAATTATAGTATCATACAGCAAATGGGAGCTTAAAATTCTTTGCTTCGCTGGGGATAAAACTTTTATAGAAAATAACACAAAGTTTCGGTATTAGCAGTGTAGTATCAAACTACGTAGTAATCTCCATCAGAACATTTTTTTCGATGAAGGGCAAAGAACTGTATCCTATGCATATTTGAAGCTATAAATTTGAAATTACCTTTAGAAAAATTCCCACATTATTTTTTTTATTGGTAGTCCAATTTCCAAATATTTTCGTTTTAAACCGATTGAAATACTATAAAAAAGCATCCATGACTCAATTTTGAAAAAAAAAAAATGGAGATTGCTACTTTTGATCCTATACCATTATTTATATATTCTCCTATACACAAACAAAGAGTTGCGGACTTCGCAGTACAAAAAAAATATAACGTATATTGGAGAAAATGTTATTTTTTTTAGTATCAATGATCTTAGTATGTAGTTCCCAGTTTATTACCTTGTGTGCCAGAGTCTTTCAAGAACTATCGCGTCTCTTTCGATTATGAGAGCGTTAGATTAGTAGCTCAGAAAGTACTCCGATAATGATGTGATTGAAAGACTAAATTACAAGATAAAAACGTGGTGTATAAAAAGTTCTTTTTAAATTTTCTGTTGAATCGTATAAACTTGACAATTCTAGGTATTAATAAATACTTTTTTAAAAATTTTTTGATGAATTATCCCATCAACTTGAAAGAAAATGATCAAATGCGTAATAAAGAGAGCAGTTATAAGAAATTTTCAGACAATAAAATTAACTGAAAATGAATTCAATTCTGCTAAACGATGGCTAAAAGTATTAAAAGAATGCATTGTCGTCGTGTTCTGAGCTATTCTAAAAGTTTCAAATGTCTAGCTAGTCGGGAAGTTAGTTAAAAATCGATTGCCAGATTTGTACTGGACAAACACACAAACAAGAAAGCGAGTTAATAAAAACATGGTAAAAACTATGAAGTCTCATTGTATTACAATCACATTAAATTTGCAACTTTGGAAGTACTCCGATAATGCACTGATTCAAAGATTAAAAAAAGTTACCGCGCCTCATTGGATTACAGATCCCAAATTCAATTCATAGCTTTGAAAATACACGGATAATGATGTGATTTAAAGATTAAAAAACTATCAACTCTTATTGGATTACAATCACATTAAATTCGCAACTTTGAATCACGGCATTATCGGAGTGCTTTCAAAGATTTAAAAATTATCGCGTCTTATTAGATTACAGATCACACATTAAATTTGCAGCTTTGAAAGTACTCCAATAATGATGCGATACAAAAATTTTAAAAGTCCATACCAGTCAGATATTCAAAAAATAGGGTAAATTCGGGGATTATACAAGCCTATTAAAATTATAGGTCTGAATGTAGTACGGCTCAAAAACTCAAACATCATGGCCTATTCGTGAATTTCGAGCGCATTAAATTGTACTTTTTAAAGTAGTACTCTGATAATGCTATGGTATTTATGAAAATAGACTTCAGACTCTTTAGTAAATATCCCTTTAGCAAACCAATTATTGTAGGTGTATAAGTGCACAACACAATCACTGATCGACCTCATATTCAACTTGAACGAGCACATAGTCATTGGTACACTACAAATTTGTACATTTTGTGCAATGTTTGTACGCTTGGATCCTAAAAATTACGATACGGGCATCAGATTTTATGTTCCTTATATAATCTGTTCCTTACATTTCACTCTAACTCTGTAAGTTTTCCTGTTAATTCATATAGTGTTTCTGTTCCCTTTTAACTGTTTTTCCCTGATATATGTTTGCTGTTTTCTATGATTTACTCGAAATAAGTAAAACTTTATGTAATCAATCGTAACTCTCAGTTGGAGAAGTTAGGTGCAAGGTTTATCACGATTAATTTTCAAAAATAGGATGTACTTACTAAGTTTGGAATGAATTACTGTATTTGGAACAGACACAAGAAGCAAAACAAACGAGACGGCATTTTTTCATTCTGTCACTGATGAGTTAAAATCCACATCAGAGGTAAAACATTATTCAGAAAGATACCACCATTCCTTTCGATGAATTTCATTACAAAAAACTAGCAAACTTTTCCGAGAGATGCCGATGATTAAGTGTGTTGCCAAAAGAATCGTTGGAATCGATAAATACCCTTTTTCTTCGTTTAAAAACGGCACTGATAGATAGAGAAATTACAGAAGTTTTGTGGCCTAAAAATATCTAGCATATGTCGTAACATATACTTCGTGATTTATTGTTTAGGTTGAAAATGTGAAAAAAAAGGTATTTTTAACTGGAATCTTTTCAACTTTTGAGATTTTTCATACGAGCTGAAAATGTTTTGTCAAGAAAGGTCTGAAATGTTCCAAGATATTTTTGTGTGTTTGCATATAATTGATATGTATAGGGCCTAATTACAGTATTAAGGGAGATCGCATTTAAAATTTTTTCATGTTTAAAATAAAGAACTTGTAAAATCTTTCCTGTATAGGATAGTAAAAGGTTTATCCTCCCCAAATATGCAATTAGAAAAAAATTTAGTATTTTGCCTTGAACATTCTTCCCCGTGCCGGAAAACACTATATTTCTAGAGGAGTTAAGCAAAAATAACATGGAATATTCAGTATTTATTCGACTAAATATGTAAATGTTCATAAAATGTATTAACTATTTTCTATCCAAACAAACGAATGTTTCGTAATTCTTAATTGATAGTTATCTTTTGCTTAAAAATTTGCTTTAAGTTAGCCATTTAATCATTTTATAGTAAATATTAAAGCAGTGTTGAAACTAGCAAAAACCGATTTACCTTACGAAGCTTATGGTAATAAATATAAACGAAATTTTGAAAAAAGTGACTTTTTGGAGGAATTTTATTAATTCTTTTCTATTTTATGAGGCAGTCCATTTATTTTTTTCCAAATAAATTTTTAAAAATGCATTCATGTAAACTCTTTAACTGCCCATTACAATTTTGTCAAACTTGATGAAGAATTCATTTTCTTTTGGTTTGGATCTTCTTACACCACTTGCTTAAAATGTTTATGAAAATATACTGGAAGATTTCTTTCTAAGTCCCTATCAGGTTCTATTGGTCAGTTTTCCTATTTCACTTCCGATTTAAATAAATTCCAGCTGCATAGACGTCATGATTAGCATAGGACAATATAGTCTATAGCACTGTTTCATATTTCGCTATACTTTTGAGAAACTTTAAAAAAAGCCTCAAATTTATTTTACAGTTTTTGGTGAGTTAAATAAATTATTGTAATGAAAGTTCTTTATAGCGACCAGAAATAGCTCAAAAAAAGTGGCCGTTTTGAGGAGTGGCCGCCGAAAAGAGGTTTCTTCCATAACATTGGCCCTGTGGAGTCTTTAATCGGTTCTGAACAAAATATGGCCATTTAGAGGGGTAGCCGCTTAGAGAAGTTTCACTGTATATATATTACATAGCTAAGTTTTCTAAAGTGCTTGGGTTTTTTCTAAATATTAAGACGATATGTTTCAGGTATTTATTATTGCGAAGCATTTTACTCTGATATCTATATTTTGTTTTACGTAATGGATATTAAAATATTCTTCACCTGCCTATTTTTAAAGGAATTTGTAGATAGGAAAGATAAAATATATATATATATATTTCGAAAGATAAGAGCAATAACAGTGAAATTACTTTAAGCTTATTCAGTACCGTAAGATGGTATTACTTTGTGACGGATTTTAAGTTTTTCCGTTTTGAGTTTATTCCCGTTTTTGAGATAAAAATGCTAATTCCAAAATTTGCCGATAGGTGACGTTGTTAGTTGTCTCATCGAGTAGCACATCACCTTTTTACATACCTATACACCAACTTTATGGCCTAAGATGCCACCGTTTAGAAGTTAAGGGGGGGTATAGGTGAGAACCCTGTATGTAAAATAAAAAAGGGTGTTGAACATTGATATATTTGTGCATGACACATCAAAATTTAGACAGGTTGATTTTGTTGGGAAAACATTCTGTTCCTAAAACATATATAATTTTTGCAATGATTTCAGCTGAAATCATAATAAGGTTTTTACTATTGGGATTTTATAATTTATGATTGTGCGAAAAATTTTACGCGTCTGTTTAAACATCTCTAAAGAGAACGTATGTGAATGAGAATGAAAAGTTTTCCCAGACATCTTGAATCTAATCGTGACATTTGCAAGTATAAAACCGGAAGGGTTTAAAAGGGATGAACTTTTCTTACAGACGTGGCATGTGAAATCAGCATTCTTTTCATGGAACTGCAACCAGATATCTTGATTTTTCTGGTGCCATCCATCGATGTGACGCTCGCTTGGCACATGATGCTTTCGGCACTTGCTCTCTTGATGAAAACAATTGGCACCGCTCCCTTCTCTGAGTTATTGTCTCCTCGATTTTTTGATAAAAACGATGAACTGGAAAAAGTCTGGAGTCGTGCCTTGTGACAGAGGGGGAAAAAACCCTTTTCTGTTTGCTTGTTCCTTCTCGTACATATAAAAGATTTTTTTTCCAGCTGAACTGGCTGGGATTTTTTTTTTCCGATAATGCAATTTCAGAAACTAGTAAGGCATAAATATTTATCAAATCTTTGATTATTTTTCTTTTATATTTCCTTCCGCATTTACATTTTAATGGGATTATCATTACTGTGGCGAGGATAAGATAGCATTTTAACTATTTCAATACAATTTACTTAGATTAATTTTTCTCTCAAAACTAGAATCCTAGTTAAATCTTTAATAACATCTGTGTGTATTAAAGTTATATAAATGACCAAAAATACTGAGGCTTTATAAGCATAATAATTATTACATGACTTTCATCAAACGGTATCATTGAAAAAATATCGTAAAGCAAAATGTTTCTGTAACATAGAATAAAAATTTACGGAAAATGAATAATTTCTTAGATGAGAAATAGTTAATTTGATACTCTTACGACAAAGCAACCAAGTTTATAAACCGTAATAGTTGGAAAGAGCCATTATGAACCCCTTAGAGTAATTTTGCCATTAGAGAAAAAGAAAAAATTGGACCCCTAAGGCTCCTGTTAGATTTGATTCATCAGGAGTAGAGCCAGCAATTTTTAGTTACTATGTGTAAAGCCAACAGCGATGAACCGCTATGTGTAGAAGTCCCAATTTTGAATCTCTAGATATACATAGAACTAACAAGTTTTAGCCATTCCTTATAAAACTAACGGTTTTCAGCTGCTAAGTGTAGAAGTGCGAATTTCGAGCTACTAGGAGTTTAGAGGTAACAATTTTGACCCACTAATTGTAGAACTAACTTTTTGAGACTTAAATATAAACACTGGCTGTTTAGATACATAAGGTGTAGAAGCACCTTTTTCAAACCTCAGAATTTCGAGGCTTAAGTATTCCGAAAGACCGCAGACCAACACTTTAAAACCACAAGACACTGATAATTAATATTTTAAAAGCAAGTAATAAGAAATAATAAATTAAATCCATGACATGCGGATTATCCGCTGTTTAAATCCACGAGAGAGAAGCACAGAACTAAGAGTTTAGATCTATGATGATGGGTGATCTGCGAAGAGTGTTATCCCGTGGTAAGATGTACGTCTTACAATTTTTACATCCCATTCCATTTGCAACTATGAAACATAATTATACTGTTTCAAATTAGTCACTTAAAATGAAGTGGATTATGAAGGGGGAACAATTTAGCAAACTGGCAGTAAAATTTTCCATTCTGTAGCCACTGCATTTGACTATAAATAAACACCTTTTATGTCAAAGTGCTGTGAACCGGTTTGCTATGGAATAGCAAATTATTTATAATATTATAATACCCACAGTTCTAAACAAAACTTTACGCATATCGCTAATAATATTGAGTTTATTCCCTTCAATTTATTATTGCGATTAATTCTTGTTTTGCACTGTTCTTAGGATTATGTATTGTTATTTTAACCGTAATATAAACAGCTAAGCATGCGATGTTTTCAAAGTCCAATATACTAATTGTTATATATCTTTTTATTACAATTTGTTTCGAAAACACTTCTGAAATTCTTTTCATACTTCCATTCTATCACCCACTGACACATTAAAAACATGCGTGTAGATCAATCACATCTTGTATTATTGCAATGAGAGAAAAAAAAGACTGCTAGGCTTAATTTCTTAAGTACCGGGATATCAAAATTTCATGACAGTCACAATGAACCGCGTAACTCCACCCATCTTTGCAATGAAAAACCTTTAATTATTCACGGGAGAATTCCCATAGGCATCTGCTACGATTTTACGCTTCTTCGTGCTGGGAGCTTTGCGTCGGTAAAAATGCGTAATTTCTTCTGGAAGGATATTGTAAAGCACGGCCAGCAATGTCTTTAACAGAGTAATAAAAAAAAGTATTTGAAAGTGAAGTGCTCTCTAAATATCGAAAGTTGATTTTAATGTCAGACTTTGAAAATCATTAATATACTAGAAACGGTTAATTACAACTACTTCTCAGCAATGAGCCCGTCAGTGGCTTGCAGTTGTAGATCAAATGAAAATGTCTTCTCTGATTTTTTTGTTCTCTAGATTACATGATATGATAAAGTTAGCTTAATTCGGAAAGGTTGATTAAGTTAGGATAATTAGGAAGATAATAGCATGGCTTAGGGACTTTAATGGTCAGAGCATTGTACGAAAGCCAATGATGAAATGCCTACCCTGTAACATCAGATTTAAGGCTGCTATGTACTAACCCCATTGGATTCGCTCACCTCAATGTTAACCTATGGAGAAAATTTGTCCACGGAATGCCGACTTGGATTCAAAGATTTTTTTTTTTAAAATTGTACTCCGTCATAGAGAAAGAAATTTTACATTTGTGTACATTTTTCATCTTTTTTAAAAAATGCAATTAATATTTTAAAATTTAAATTATTCGGGGGAAAATATGGTATAGTGTGTTTTAAAAGCTCATAAATTCCTTCGGTGGACGAAATTTATAAAATGAATCCTGTAGCACTTTACAGAAAAGTTCAGGCTATCTGACAATACCAATTTTATTTGATTATCAGCATTTATGTACTTGTAAATAGTTGACAAAAATATATTTTAAATAAAATATTTGAGGGCAGCGCTTTACCCCCTATAGAGAGAGAGCCATTACAATCCCTCCAAATGTCAATCCTAAGGGGGGTGGAATTCTCGAACTGACAACTGGACTCCTCCCACCACAAGAGTCTGCAAGAGGAGGAAAAGGGAAATATGATTTTTTTTCTGAGTACATAGCAGCCTTAAGGATAGGATGTCCATCTTAAAGAATAAATGCTGACAGTCGGTAGTATGTACTACTTGACACGGCTCCCGAGTCCTAAATTATTAAAGCGAACAGTCAGACCCTCGGCTGCGTATCCTGGTTATTTCGTAGCGATTGATCTGCAGGATTATTTACGCCGCATACCTAACGGTTGGGTCGGTTTATTTATTAGTGATTGCTATTTACCAGCACTAAAATTACAAACCAGTCCAAATGACGAGTTTTAACTTAGTCATGACCAGGTGTACGAGTTTGATTGCCCGTAGTCCCACAGCATAATATAAAAAGACCCGATAAAGTTCCAGAGGATTGCCACAGGCAAGTCCAGCATCTCTTGAGAAACACGAGTGTAGGTTCTCGGCTCAAAACCAAATACATTAATTTTTACATAGAAAGAGCGAGGGTCAGACACCGGTACGGGTACACATCTAGCATTATTATTTTATTTTTTTAAAAGTTCACTTCTATATCCTATAATTTATGTATACGAAGAAAAGTTAGAAGATATTCTGAGAACAATAAATAAGTAATATGTGAGAAATAATGATGATCAAGAATAGTTTATAAGAATTCTGAGGGTGTAACAAATTATAATTAAAAATAAGATATATATATATTCATTCCAATGCAGGGTACATTTAAACGAAGACATTCGCATTTTATCCGCGAGAATCGTTGGTTGCTTTAAATGGGGGCACCATGTAGGTGAACCAACACCAACCCCTGGTGCCGCTTGAATTTTTAAGGTATGATCTCCCAGCTGTCACCCATGGGGGTGTGACAGCTTGGGGATCGTACCTTATCCCAAACAGTGACCTCAGACAAGGACTTTCTGGTCTACGGATTTAACATGTCCATATCTGGCCTAGACACGTAGGTATTTAACGGCGTTCGTCGGAATTCTAACTGAGCCCCCCAGTTTGAAGCCCAACGCGATACCACTAGGCTACCTCGGTGCTATCGGTCCTATAAAGGCCTGTTCACATTGCATCCTGAACGTTGCGTGGCGTTACTGCGTTGTCTCCGAGACTGTTGTCATGACCTGTTATTGGTTTGATGTATCACGTAGTCAATGATCCCAGTTCCGTGATTGCTAAAATTTTTAACGCTGACGCTACGCAACGCTGACGGACTCTTGATTAATAAGCAAGTTCCTGCAATCCTAGCCGTTCGGGGGCACGTTTGAATAAGTTTCGGAAACAAATTATAACACTAGTTATACTGGGGGCATAAAAGCCGAGCAGTGAGTGGAACTGCAAAGCTGTCGCGACGCTTTTTGTGGCGATCTTTCTAGATACAGATTATAGTCCATAGTACGGAGGAATAGTCAATGACTAATTTTTTAATAGATGTTAATATTTTTTTCGTTCCTTTGGGTGAACTAAAAAATTCCAGATTAGATGAAGTTATGCTGTAACATCGTTGATTATGTATTTTGAACTATCAGGCATAAAAATAAAAAAGAATCTAAAATTCGTAAGAATAGAATGTTTAAAAAATATTTTTTTTAAATACCGTTATTCATTTTATTGAACTTGGTAATGGCTGAACAATCAAGTACCTTTTAAAAATCAATTTTAATTATATAAGTCTTAGAAATTTCAAATTTTGCCCTCCTCTAATCTTTGGCAAGGTCATTTCACTTATTTATCTGTGAATATTAAAAGCTGAGATATTAAAAGTTTGGAATAAGTACATTAAAATAAAAGAACTTAATTACTTCAATAAAAATGTATTCAGCGAGCTATCGTTTAATCATTCTTAAGATATTATTAGAATTCCAGGATTTGACTGTTAACGATTAAAATTGGATAGTGAGGTTCGTGACTTGACCCAATGGTGAAAAGCAGCGGTTCCCAACCGGTAGGTCGCGACTCGATCCTAAAACTATCAGAAACCATCGAATAAACCCTCAGAAAAGAAAAGAAAAATCGGAACTTACTTAAAAACAGCAATTTTATATATTGATAGATTGTGATAACAATTTTCTTAACTGTAATTATATCAAAGCTGTATGATTATTTTTGCCTGAAATATTAAAATGGTCTACGTGTACTTTTATAACTTCAGTTTTTAGCTTCACCTAGGAACACTTGTTAGTGAGTATGAGCCACTTGTTGCATATATTGCAAACATATATCTATTGTTAAATAAATAACTGTTTTGCTACAAAGTGTTTATAATTTGTCAACCATTCTCAAATCAGAACACAAACTGTTTATCAATAATCAATCTGTATCTTCAAAAAAGTATATATATATATATATATATATATATATATTAAAAAGTAAACCATAGAAATAAACAAAATTAAAATTCAAGCATAGACTGCTAAATCACTATAACATAAAACATACCTCTGTCGTTTTATGGTTCAATTCCGGCTCTTATACAGAATCTTGCCGTTGGTGCGTGTATGCCCAGAGTGCTTGATTTCTGCTTGTTTTTTGTCTATTTTAGTATAATTTTTTATCTATATCTGTTGGATTATTTATATATATATATATGAAATATTTGATGGTAAATTATATATACATAAGGAAGGGATACAATACAAATAAGGTTTTTTACTCCACCATGGACCGATGGACCGTGGAGGTATTCCGATAAGGAAAGGTCGGTCGCCAGCTGAAAAAGGTTGGGAACCACTGCTGTAAAGTATATCACGATGGTCCGAAAGGCAAAAGTTCTTTAGTTTGATTACCGAACTAATTAAGATGTTTTACAGGTGTGAGGAATAAATTGTGAGAAAGTGTTTCATATGCAAAACTTAATTAGAGATGTTACAGTTCAGGCTCTATTTTCGTCAAAGATATGTTATATTTGTATTCAGTAAAATAAAATTTTGCGTAGGGTAGAGTTAAGGAAAGTTTTAATTAGGGTAAGTTCTATTACCTTAAAGTCGAAGACAAATTATCATCTCTTTGTGGAAATAATTATTGCCTCTCGAAATACATTTGCACATCTATGATAACATTGATATGAACGCTTCTTCAAAGAGTTCCTCTCTGCAACAACATTATCTTTTCAATCGAAAACAGAAGTATGCCCATCACGTCCTTTGGAGAAGTTATTTCTTTTCCATCAGTCGAAGGTGGATTGCTTCCGAAGACACGCAAAAATTAATCATGGATAATGATCGATTGCTGTAGAGTTGTATGAACATTGTGCCATGGAATAATTGTGAATACCAAGTTGTATCTAACAGTTACTGTCAAGCAGACTAATTATATCCTTCCTAATGGAGTGCCTGTCACTTTTCCTTCCGTACAAAAAAAAAAGGATAATTTTCTAAAAGTTAAGCTTTCATTATGAGTTTCTCTTATTTGTTTTCTTCTGCCTTGTGTTCTTTCGTTCCCACTGATAGATCGTTCTGATAGATCACTAATAATAGATGTTGAATTTTATTTCGACAATTTCACTGTATAGAATATATAATAATCGTCTAGCCGGTCGGTTTAGGGACCCGCTCCCTTCAGTAATCATCGCTAGGGAATGGAAATACTAAAAAACAACGAATAACGGTATTTCAACCATTTTTGTTTTAAATAATGGATGTATCCTGTTTTTTAATTCTTTTCCCGCGGTCACTTCTTCATTTTCAACCAGTTCCGGACACCAAATAACTATTTCTTCACCCATACGCGGGGAGGGGAAGGTAACTTCTCGAAGAAAGAATTTTTTGCCCAAACGCGGAGAGGAGGAGAGAAAACTTCTCGCCGGGGGAAGGAAGGGGAAAGAATTTTTGTTCTGCCTGTGACTGTTTGCAGCACGTGGGATGCGTAACTACTAAATTGAAATACCTTTATTCGTTGTTTTTTAGTGTTTCCATTCTCTGACGTCGATTGTTGGAGGGAGCGGATCCCTAAACCGACCGGCTAGACGGGCGAAGCCCGGCTAGTTCAATATAAAATAAAAATACAATTAATTAATATAGTTTTAAAACTAAATTTTTTATAGATCTTATGCACACCAACAAAATTCATGAATTCTTCCGACGCTTTGAAGATATGAAAATAATGCAGATGTTGCCAAATTATAATGGTTAAACTTAAGTGAACGCTTTGTCTACAATTGTTAAATTATGTGGCTTGGAAGGTAACACACTAATAACTATTTTTGTTATTTATATTTTTGTTAAATAACTTTATCTAATATTACGCGCATCCATTTTAATTCACGTTTGCTCGCAACGATTTTTTTAGTAAAGACAAAAATTTATTAAAAATTGAAATAAATATTGCAGTATAGGATTATTGTCATTATTATTATTATCTGCATTTTTGTTAATAATTTAAGAAAAATAATAGAGGAGCTAAATATGGCGCCATTTGGCAGACCTTAGCGCAAATAGAACCAAATATTGTATAAAAAATTGAATAACAATTTTTCTAGAATAAAATTTAAAATTCTGACTTCAAGGGGCACGTACTCATCGAATGCACTACCTGTGTACCAAATTTCATGGCTGTAAGTGCCATAGATTCGTCTGGAGGTTGCACACAGAGAAACACTTCCTTTTATTAGTATAGATTTCTAAATAAGTATGTGAAAATTCAGTAATAGTATTGTGTTAATACATAATTTATTCGCCAATTATTTATACTTTCTCTCATGCAGTCACTCAAGACCATGTGATTATAATCATATAATGTATGATTATAATCACATGGACCCATATGACTTCTATGGTTCCTAAAATTAAAGGATAAAAGAGAGAAGAAGTAAAGACAGAAATATAAAATAATAGAAATATGTATGTAAGGAAATCCTCTGGCAGACCCTTATAACGATATTCGGAAACAGAAAACGGGCATTCGCGGCTTGCAGCGGCTTCTTGGGTTGAAAAGTTGAAGTCGGGATTGATCAGTATCAAATCCAATGAAATAAACTAATTGGTGGGAAAAATCGTTTATTACTTGTGCACATTATGGTTATTTAATAGGTTAACATATTATAAGAAATATAAAAGACTGGAAGATATTTACATATTTACAAAGAACAGAGAGTATGGACAGTGGCCTCCGATTCAGTCCATATCCAAACTCTAACTGACGCGCATCCAAGTTTCCCACCAAGACAAAGGAAATGTAATTTCGTTTGTCATCGTGATCAAGTATGGTACAACATGCCTAGCGACCACCAAACGCGAAACAGAAACACGGAAGTAGTTATATAAGGGGAAAAACAGTATTAAAAGCAGAGAATTAATGGAATAGAACTGAACTGGTGGGGCATTATTATGGGATAATTAATACTAGTGGGACGTTATTATTCCATACCTATTTTATATATATATATATATATATATATATATATATATATATATATATATATATATATATATATATATATATATATATATATATATATATATATATATATACACACACACAACAGACAGAAATCTGCCGTCGCTCAGATTCATGGGTACAAAATAACATCTAATAACATCTACATCTAATGATATGCATCATTAGATGTAGCTTTATAATTTAAAACAGTTAAATTAATATTACAGGCTTAATCATTAATATAAAATTCAGAAAATGCAGCCTGTGGTGGCCTTGTGGTACAGCGCGCTGGCTTTCGGTGCTAAGGGTGCTCGGATCGAATCCCGGCGTCGCGCCACTAAAATGCCTCCGTTAGTGTCGTCCCTTCATAGGGGGTAATGCTGGTCCGCCTATATGGAGCCCCCATAATAAAATGGCCAGCAAAACTGCGGTGTATTATAGGCGAATGTCTTCACGACAAGTGTCTCCGCATTGGGAAAAAAAAATTCAGAAATCTATCAGAGTTCAACAACTGTGAAAGTTGCTGAAGATTGCATTTGTGCCAGAAATAAAGCAAATATTTTTCACTTGAGCGTCTTTTTTTTTTGTAGTGTTTGTTTGTGTTTTACTTTTTTTCTAATTTTTTTTAAATCCAGATATTCAGTGATTTAATAAAAAAGAAAAACATATCATTCAGTATAAGGATTTATTGTACAAGTAGTAAGGATTTAACAGAAATATATATTAATTTTAATTTTCTGAACCTTTTTGAAGAAATTGATGTCAAAATTTATTCACTTAATATATTTGGGACTGTTTTTTGACGCATGAGCGGAAAGCGAAATCTGTTTATTCTCTGATATGAAATTTTTCAAAGATCTGACAACAAGATTGTACCCTCATGGAAAAAAGTTTCTTTAAGAGAGGGCTGAAGAGTTTGTTTACGACAGACGTAGGAAAAATATTGTGGTATACTTATAAAAAAATATAAATATATTTTGAAAAGATATATGAAAAACATTCATGGGAAAATTATTGGAGGGGTTTCTCTTTTTCGTTTCCATTTGCAATGTAAAAAGATTTCTTCGTGTGATTCCTTCTCTCAACTGGCAGTCAATTATTAAGATAAAATTGAGTGTGTTACTTATAATTTGTAGTTATACTGCTGACACCATATTAACAGAAATAAATCCTTGAACCAACAACATCAGCTTTACACCTAACTGCTCTACAACTGTTTGTTGGACTTGCAACAAACATCAAATCTTGTTTTGTTGAATGACTCCCCTGTCTTTTTTCCTTTTAGCTTACATTTTCTTTCCCCCTGCTACGTCACCAGCTCATTTAAGAAAAGGGAAGAACTCTCCCCAGGTCCATGATTGGTATTTTGGTGTCTGCCCTGGTAGAGCTCTTACCCTCAAGGATGACAGAGCTGAGCAGACTGCAATCTCTAGGTTTGCCAGTGGCCACTTGAGGTGCCTGAAATTTGAATGGCAAGACAAAACTTTTCCCTCTTGTAAAAAGTATAATAGTAAGCAGGCAATCCCTTACAACATCCTAGCATGCTTAAATTTATCTAGGGATGACTTTCTTTCAGATCCATGCCTATTAATGGACCTCCTGAGTATTTATGGGCTCATGGATTAGAAACAGCAAGAACATCAACAGAAAAGGGAAGAAAAAGAATAATTACCCAAAGATGGGCCCTTAGCTGGTAAAATTCTGTTCTTAGATGGCAAAATGTGATAAGAAATTTACGTGACAGCAATTCCAAGATTCAAGATGACATGAAAAATCAGTAATTTGTTTTACATGAGCAAACGTGGTACCAATGTTTCAGAAAAAAATGCTGGTTTTTACTTACAGTAGTTAAAGTAAATAGAAAATATCGGCGAACGAGAATCCGGACTGTGAAAAACTCATTTTTTTAAGAAAAGGGACATTTGCCATCTGAGCACAGAATTAATAGTGTGCGTGGATTACTAGAACAATAAGCAACACAAAAACACCTTCTGTTGTTCATGATCTATTAAAATTTAGAGGAGCATGATGGGATCCCATCTCAATTAATATGTTAAACCACTCTTCAGATTATAGGCAGTCAGATTTCACCAAGCGAACCTTCAAATGTTTTTAAGCTTGGTTATAAATTTCATGAAAAAAAAATAGTTGGAGCTGAATTTAGTATGTTCCGTATAAAGGAAAGTGTGTAATCTGCTGTAGGTAACATTAACTGATTAAATTCTGGCACAAAATTGTTCTTCAGGCGGCGACGATTTGTAACGAGAGTCAAAATTTTAAAAAATAATGATAACTTAAAAATTAGTTGGAATAACTTTAATTAATATTTGGGGGAGTTGTAAATAAAAGAATGTTTAGCTAAGAAAACTTTGGATATAAAAATAAGAGGCTAAATAATTGAAAGTAATTCAACTATTTCATCTTCGATAGATACGTTTTAAATATTTTATTGATTTAAATGCGCAGAAAAATTTCATAATAGAATAATAAAAATCGCAAGTGTTGCAAGTACTTCCAAGGAAATAAATAAATTAGACAATTTATAAATAACATTTAAAATCTAATCTAAAAATTTGGATATTTGTTTCAATTAGGAACGCCCGTCCAAACTCAAACTGGGTCTGTGTTATCCTAATATCTACATACATCTAACAAAAAAGCTCTAGACTCAATTTAGTCATATTCCTAAGGATCTGACGCGTGGGTCATTAGCCTTGTGCTGTCTATAACAGCATGAAATAGAATTAAATATGTGCTTTAAAAAGACTTTTTATTATAATAAATTTTAGATAAGTCAATTCACTTGAAAAATACATTTGTAAATAATTTTTATAGCGTTACTTAAATCCTTTTACGTTTCCCTCTATAAAAACGTCTACGTATCAGTGGAAATAAATCGGAAAACATATTGTCAGTTCGATGACACCTGTTTTCCACAGTGTTCACTTACAACATTCGGAGTAAAAAGGAAGAGTTAAACAGTTCGCCATTTTGTTCCAAATTCACAACAAACATGTTGAAATATTAATACTCTCGTGATATTTTCGTCTTGAAGCTTGTATTTATCCCTTCCTGAGCACTTAGGAATCGTAAAAATCAAATAAAGGACTTTACGTCTGTGAACTTTAAATGCAGTTTACTTCATCTTGGTGTTTTGTTTCCGTACACGCGACAACCCATGGTCGGGAAAGCACATACTACAAGGCACACTATAGCGAGTTTAACTTCCACTTTCAGTCCAAACAACAATACGTTTCCCTAGCAATGCAGCACTCTGTGGGAATCTAGTCTCTTCAGAATATCAATTTATTATAATTCATTGGCTTTTAACCTTTTTGGTGTCATGGACCCTTTTGAAAATATGGTGAACGATATGGTCCCTCCTTCTGATAATCAGAGTGTGAACACTCAAATTAATCGTGATACTACAAAACTCACACCACTCACATATAGCACCTATGGATGAACATGGAATTTCAGTGCATACAATATACGGGAAAATATAGCTAATCAATCAGTTAATCATCTACTATTTACGGAAAAAGTTAACACCAAAACTGTAGCCAGATAATTTTCAGAGTTACACTCAACAAATCAAATTTCCCAGTGACTGCTGCACAGTTGCACATCTGACTGATTTCAAATTCAAAATCTACTACAATGTTTTATTTTAATTTTCAAATTGTACGCTTGCATCAATTTTAGTTATAAAAAGAAGCCTTGCAATTTATGTTTTGCCACATGAGCGAGTTCTTGGACTACCATTCCCCTCCAAGTCGGCGGATCTCCTGAGATGGATTCACGGACCCCATGGGGGTCCATAGACCACAGGCTAAGAAACCATGTTCTAAATGAAAATATGAAACAAAATGGATGACTGCGGTTTGGATTAGCACTAAACGACTGGCCATCCCCTAAATTTGCGTGCACTCCTTTGAGGAAGAATCTACGTGTTGTTCGAAAGTGCTGTTTGTGTACAGGAAATAAAAGTAATGGAAAAAATATTGATGCACGCTTGGCGTATGCGACAAAAAAAGAGCCTGAAAGCGAAATGCTTGAAAAGGCGTGGTTATGATAATACGCAGTGACATCAATACCTGGATCTATACAACTATACGTTCCATTTTAGTAAGTGAATGCCTTTTTTTTCTTTTTTACAGTTAATGTCGATTTGATAATTGTAGAAACATGTTGTGAAACAACTGTTGCTTTGTAAAAATATGTTGAATCTTACTTCACTGAATTTGATAAGATTTTCTACTGATTCAGTAGGACACTGGTTGAGTTCACAAAGTTTTTTGGTTCCTGTTTTTGCCGTAATGCCACATTCTTTCATTCTCAAAATACGCTTTCCACAGTCTGACAGTTTGGGATATGGAGCACACAGGTCGCTAAGCACTCTCTCCTGTCTTCGTTATAAAATATAACTAGCTTTCCTCTTAATACATCTTATCTATGTTAAACAACTAATTAATGTGCTAGAGTTAATAAATTCATTAATTCCATAGACTAGAGTGCTTGATTGATTTCCATGCCGCTCAACTCGACTGTAACTTTTAAGTTCAAGATGCCATCGCCAGTCGTAAAGGCCCCTTCTTCTGTTCCCGATTATCCTCATAGTGTCTGCCAGATGAATTACATTATATATATAATTAATATATATATATATATATATATATATATATATAATATATATATATAATATATATATATATATATATATATATATATATATATATATATATATATATATATATATATATATATATTAGTCGAACCCCATTATAATGAACTTCAAGGGACCAAAGATTTTGTTCGTTTTATCCGGTGGTTCGCTATATCCGAACCGTTAAGAAAAATGTTCACAAAATTTATAACTAATTAGTTGCAATGTGTATTCAATAATGATGTATTAAAAAATGATGAAATCTATTAAAAATGATCATTAATAAATTTAATCGACTAAAACCGATTACATTAAACTGACACAATACTTATTAAATTAAGTACAATAGGAAAACGGCGGGAACCAAAATTCTCGTTCATTTTATCCGTGAGTTCGCTATATACCGGTATCGCTATAACGGGGTTAGACTGTGTGTGTGTGTGTATATATATATATATATATATATATATATATATATATTAGAGAGGGAGAGAGAGATATTAAATTATTTTCATAAATTAATACATACATAAACAACCTACAAAAGGGGCATATAAAGTTTAACTAATTTAATATAATGATAAGCATTTTTCTGGGTAATCAGTGAGGTGGTTGCGTTTGTTTACCCTTGCACAGTTCATTTTATCCATGACTAGTGTGCAAATATGGGGTAGGGGAGAAAAAGAGACTGAAATCAACTCAGAAACTCTACGTAGATTTTCAAATTTTATATTGCTTTGGTTATAGAACGTTCTTCTTGGTTGGAGTTTTGTGGTAATCCAAGAAAAAAAAATTCGGAAATATGTTTAAAATTTTTTTAAATTATTACAAGAAGCTGGTTTTCCACCATTAGTAAAAATTTTCCGCTTATTCCTGAACAGTCCAGCATGAAGACTAAGGTTTTCGCCTATCACAGACTGAGAACTGCTGGTCAATGACAAGAGTATGTGGTTTGCAGAGTTTTGTATGGAAGTATTATTTGAGCTACTGACTTGCTAATTTGGTTATGACCGTGAAACAAAAAGAGGAGAAAAGTGATAAAATAATATACGTTGTTTTTTTTTAATTCCTCTAAAGGTATTTATTTATTACAAATTCCCAAAAGATTGGCTATGAAGCCATTAGTTCTCTTGCCTTTCAATACCTCTGAACTTTACAGTTTAAGAACACAAGTGCACAGCACGAGTCGAGATGAGTAGCATCAAAATTTGATCTTGTCCGCGCAAAGGACATAAGGGGTAGTTCCAAAGTTTGAGCCGGTGCAAATATGCGGACAAACAGTCATGGCCTGTAGTAAGACTGAAAAGTGCCATAGCTGCATTTCTAGGAAATAGAAGGTATAAATTCAAATAATTCCAATAAATTCTAAAGATATAAATTCCAATAAACATTGTTGAATGTATTACTGAAGGTGAAGCTTTTATCTGACAACATATAAAATCTTTAGGATAGAATATCCTTGGACTAATTGTTTTCCTTATTATAATTTTTGCTTGACTAAGGGACTCAAATTTTTGTTTTACTTCAGAAAAAAAAGTTGAAATAATTGTTTAATAATTCGCGAGTGCTTATCTGTGCAGCAGTTAGACTGCCACTGACTCTTTTATTTTACTTTTTTTATGGTGGAAAAACACTAAACGATCTATAAGTACTTTCTTCTGCTTTAGAGTTGAATTATTGCAACGATTTAGATTAGAGTGTGTACTTAACTTGGTTGGCTTCTGAAAAAAGTTACTTATTATTCGAGGGACCAAAAAAATTTCCCATAGAGTGGTGTTAATTTTTGTTATTTGGGAAATTTGAATGTAAAAAGTGAGGCTTCAATCAAGTGTTTTGACTCTAAAATTTCAAAAAATTTCCCCAAGTGGACTTGACCGATTTGGCTTGTGCATGGTTCGTTTGTAGGTCATCCATCTTTCCTTCTCCGTAAAAGGTCAGGAATTACCCATCCTTTACTTACCGTGGAGGAACTAAAAGCAAAATTCTGCTCCGTCACATTGCGCCTAATGATTGAAGCGCGGTAAGAACAACCAAGTATTAGATCTGCGGATATTACAATTAATCAGGTAAAATACATGCGGTCTAACACTGTTGCCAGTGTAATACATATGCAATTATTTATACGCATAAAAATGCGTAAAATTCTATAGTTTTATGCCAACTATTTTTACATGCAACTTAATTTTAACTAAACATTTTTAAGTTATTTTTAATATCGCATATTTTTTTTCTTAGGGCAGAATTCAAAGTTATGTTCATATAATATAATCGATGTAATTTTGAAATTTAACAGAAATGTTAACGGTAATTTTTTTTTACTAGAACAATGAAAATATATTCTAAAAAACGCGTTGAAAGCATCAGTATGTAGAAGACATTTTTAAAAAAGTAAGACATTCAAAACTGTTATTTAACGATCACTGAAACAAAATTTCCCTATATCTCATGTATGAAAACAAAAAATATTAGACAGAAATGTTTCCATTTCACAATTAGTCGAACACTGCAGAATTCACAAACTTCGTAAAAGTCTTTAAACTTTTGATTTAATGATCATTGCCTGTCAAGACAATGCGGAAGCCCGCTTTGTCTTTTGGGACATTCGCCAACATTTTTTTTCTTTTCGATGATATATTTGATAGATGACTTGAGGCCAAATGTCGACAAAATCCAATGCAATCAAAATTGATTCGTAGCAAATAACATGGCTTTCTAAGATTAAATCTCTCGAATTTGACCTTAGTAATGAAATCGACGTTCAGTTTAACACTTGTATTCCTGATGTGTTCATACCTGCATAGAACAGTTCTCTTAGGGGTTTTTTCTTTGTATGTGTGTGTGCATACAAAGTAAAGGACAAATTCATATTTATTTTCTTCTTTTTCACTGTTCTAAACTTTCAGTTAAAGAATAGCTCACTTCATTTTAAACACTTTACGTGAAACGTTAATGAATTAATCCGTTACTAATACTATTACTAATTACGTCAAATGCTAATAAGTATAGAAATAGTGTAGTTTCATATTAGAAATAGTTCTCGTCTAGCAAACATAAAATAGTATATTTTCCTTTGAACCATCTTCTGCTTTCTATATGCAAATCTTAAATACGGCAAGTCAGTGGTAACGCAATTCTCTAAGCTATAAAAAATTCCACTTGTGTACTTAGAAAAAATGTTTGCATATTCCATTATAATAATATGCATAGCTATTTATACAAACACATAGTATGTGTGTCTTTTAATCATGCATATATATATATATATATATATATATATATATATATATATGACAGTTCCGTAACTAACTAACTGACTGACTGACATATAACGCACAGGCCAAACCACTGAAGCTAAAAAGCTGAAATTTTGCATGCCGATTCTTCTTATAGTGTAGGGGTGCACTAAGAGATATTTTTGAAAAATTCTTCTTAGATTTTTATATATATATACATATATCTTTATATATATTCATATACAGAGGCTGTTCACACATTTTTTAGACGATGTATATTGTATTCACAAAACTAAATTACATAAAATTCTTGTGTTTTAAATGTTCTATTTGACATCCCTTATTCTGAACTATCTTTCGACACCGCAATTTCCAGGATAATAATGCCTTTTGAAGTGTCAGAAGAGGTATTCTATCCCATTCCTCCTGAGCAGCTTTCCAGAGTCCTATAAGGGTGTTGGGACGACGTTTGGATAATGCAGATTTTAAAAGTCCGAAAGCACAAAAATCCATAGGTGATACATCGGGAGATTTAGTAGGGATATCAGTGAAGGGTATGGCCTTGATACCAGTTTTTTGTTCCATTTCTTTTTGGAAATTTACAGTGGATTTTGATGTGTGACTGCAAGCTTTGTCCTGATGGAGTCCCACAGATTGATGGCACTGTGGGTAAAGCGATGGTATTTCATTCAGAAAAATTGGCAATAAAATATGTTCCTGGTAGTATTTGGAGTTAATCTTGACATTTTTTTCCACTCTCTTTATTTTTAACTTGCCATTATAAGAAAAACCAGCAACAATCATGAATCCCTTAGAAAAACCAGCAACAATCATGAATCCCTTAGAAAAACTTTCTTTCGATTCTTTGAACCATGTACTTAAATTTTTTCTCCCCTTTTATGATAATAAATGGCTCTTTTTTTGTTGCAATCATTTAAATACACCCATGATTCATCTATTGTGACAATTGTTTTCCATTTTTCTTTGGATAAGTGTTTCTCATATAGAATTCTGCAGCGTGTCCTGCGTTCAGCGATATGATTTGGAAGAAGACGATGCACATTGCGTTTTTTTCGCTTTCTTAAGATTTAAATCAACGTTTATCATTTTGTTTACAGTGGACACCGAGCATTTTAATGATTTTGCAACTGTCCTTTGACTAGGGGATTTTCTTTTAACATTAAACAACGTACCTTTGCAACGTACCTTTGCTCGAAGATGTCCGTTTTTTCCTTGGATACATGTTTGGAATTTTTGTCCCACTTGAGGCTCCAATTTGACGTTTTTTTCCTTTCTTGTTGACGATATTACCTATCGACGCTTTAGATATCACAAAACCATGACTCTCACATCGTTTTTGGATAACGGAGTATGCATATTTCTCTTCGGAAAGAGCATAAATGTAGCCTTCGAACCACTGCTTTGTTGAAAACGCCATTTTGAATAAAAATAAAACTTTCAAGCCGTAGACGATAATTTTGACTTTTAAAAACATAGTACAATTGCAATTATTTCTTTTGCAGCAAACGATTTTTTATTACCGCTTACCAAAATCGTCTAAAAAATGTGCGAACAGCCTCTGTATAATGTTTTGATTTTTGTATTTTTTAAACATTTTTTATTACATCTGTACTCGTAAGTAACCGATATTAGTATAGAAGACATATGGTTTTTATAGTAATTTTTGCCCTTTTTTATATAGGAAATAAACTAGAAAGATTTATACTCATCGTAACAAAAAACGAAAGGAAAAGAAATGATTCCAGCGATTAATTATGCTTTTACCTTTCTCACCATCATTCTCGGCTCATTTTCAAAAAAATACGATTATGTTTGAATGATGATTTCCTGGGCATCAATTTGTGGGGCAATTTGATTCGAGGCTTCTTCCCGTTCACGGTTTAAAGCAATCTTCTACTTTCGTAGCACATGATTACGTGGCTAATGGCACCTCTCGCCTGCAGAAACGCTGGCTATATTTAATGTAAGATTTAAAGTACATTTTTTTTATTCGCTTTTGTCTCCGTTTGATTTTTAGTGTGGAATTTTTTTCCCTAGGATTTCAATCTAATGTTGAATCTAACTATGAATCTGTTTAGAATCTAATGTTTAACATCCTTTATACTAGATCCATTTACCAATCATAGTCCTTTGTTCCAATCTTATTCATATAAAGACTTCCTGATATCTTCTCGAGCAAAAGTTATGAATGAATATATATATATATATATATATATATATATATATATATATATAAAATATACATGCGTGTGTGTGTATGTATGTATGTATGTATATGTGTGTGTGTATATATGTGTGTGTGTGTGTGTATATATGTGTGTGCCTGTGTCTGTGTATATATATGTATATATGTATGTGTGTGTGTATGTATATATACGTATGTATGTATGTATATATGAATGTACAGTGAAATTCTCTAGCCAGTCACCCTTATTCAACGGCCACGCCTCTAAAAGGCCATATTTTGTTCAGAACCGATTCGAGACTCAATCGGTCAAATCTTATGGAAGAAAACTCTTTTCCACGCACCCCCCCACCAAAAAAAAAGGTCGTTTTTCCTAAGACTGCGCCTCCATAGAAAAGCTTTTATATATATATATATATATATATATATATATATATGGAGAGAGAATACCCCCAAGGGCGACATCTGGAGGCTCATACCTTTTCCCATTTACTCTGACCTCATACAAGTACTTTCCTGTCTACAGAAGTGGTTCTCAACCTTTGGGGAGCGCCACCTGGGGAGGCGTTAGGAATATTCAGGGGGCCTCGGAGGATTTGCAAAAAATAGGTTAAGATCGAATTTTAGTATGGTTATATGCAGTAGAACCTCGATCGATCGCTCCCCGAAGAATCGTTGTCCCGTATGGGTCGTTTATTTCATCCAGTCCCGATGATATTTCCTTGTTATGTTTCCGCAACCATAGTTTTCTTGCATTTATAGTTCAGTGCAATCGGCCCCTTGAAAACGATCAATCGAGAACCATATATATATATATATATATATATATAGAGAGAGAGAGAGAGGAGAAGGTGGGATTATGGACCCCCCCTTTTGTTTTTGGCTCACTGTGGTCATACCAAAGACTGATTTTCATATTTTGGGGCTCTAACCTCTTCCATAACTCGTCTAAATATCCTTAAATGGATTTACCGTTAAATCAAATTTTAAGATGCATACCATCACATAAGTGAAAAATGTCAAAACTTGCAGGTGAGCCAAAGTGGTGGGTAATATGGACCCCCACCTTTTTAACCAAAAAAAATCCTTTATCTACTTATTAAACAGTTGGAAACAAAAAAGAGAAATGTTTTCAAATAAAAAAAGTGAAAGAAAGATAATATATTATTAAACAACTAGATCATCAAATATTATCTATATAAAAAAAATTTAATTTTGGCGACAAAAGTCACAAATATAAAGCTCAGCTTCGGCTCCGCTGCACACAGAATGAGTTCATTGTAGGCTCATCACACAACAAATCCGAAGTTCTCCTCGTGTGTCATCTTTCAATGCACCTTCACAGAAGATGCACGATGCTTCTTGCTGGTCTGGGCCATCTCTGTAAACATATGGGCTTATATCCACCCAGAGGGATGAGCTCTTCCAGTTGCTCCGGATAGGGCTCCATTCATACGCTGATCCGTTAAGTTTTTACGAGGAAATATCATCATTGTTGGAAAATATGTTCCCTCAGGACTCATGCAGCAAACCACAGTTACCAGAGAACCACGTTCAGCTGTAGTCAGAGCTCCCACCTGACGTTTTCTCTTCAACCGGATGACTTGGGAAACTTTTGACTGAACCACACTTAAACCAGTCTCCTCTACATTGAAGATTCTGGAAATGATTCCCAGAACACAAGCCTTCCTGCAAATAAAAATAACCCAGCCACCTGCTCTCGTGTCAATCCTTCTGTACGTGCATATGACGTCCCTGTAGGTTTTCTGATCGAAATTTGTCTGACTAGCGAGGAATCGGCTTAGCCAGGCTCTCCCTGCTGCTTCGTTTATGAAAGTGTGGGATATATTATTGCGTTCAGCCAATTGGAACGCCAATTTCCTCACATCTTGTCGAGTGAGACCGGGAAATACTGACTCCATCTCTAGCAAATAGGCCACTAACTCTTTTTCAGTGTATAATCTGGTAAAATAGGCTTCCTCTCTAGTTTTTGTACTAGGTGATGGCCGAATCGCTGGGCATTGGCATTTGGTTCTGATCCTGTGGGTTCTAGTCCCACTGATGGCATATATGTTTGTAGCCGTTCGGAATTGGCTTTAAACTGTCAGTCTCGGTATAGTTAGCCCTTTTATAACAAAAGTTGACCGTAGCACTCCAAACCAAAACCAAACCCTAGTTTTTGTATAACCAAATCTGCTGCTGGCTTATCCACTTGTGAAGCCAATAATCTCAAAGTTATTCTTGATACACCAAACATTCTGGCAGCCTCCTTTAGTCCCATTTCTCCGCATCTTAGCTTCTAGATAGCATCAACCATCTTCACCCTATCCCAACTTCTGCGCACTATAGCGTCCTTGCCAGCGGGAGATTTCTTCTCAACTTGCATTCTTAGCTTAAAGAATAACCGAAAAGTATAACAAAACATGAAAATAAAATGTATCACAATGAAATCAACTGTAGAATCGCATTTTCTCCCGGAAACATTATTATTACATCATCGAAACCGGTTGTTGGTAATATGGACCCGGGTCCATAATACCAGCACCCATGAGGTCCATATTTCCAACACCGTCATCTTGGAAACAAACTCGTTTTTCACATTATGAGTTACATCGAATTTAATTTCGAACTAGCTCAAAAGGAACTTCCTGTCTTGTAGAATAAGGCACAGGAATAAGTTTTTACAAAACATAGTAATAGGTATGTAAAATGTTCACTTTTACTTTCCTCAGAAAAAGTTTGAAAACCCGAAAAACAAACAATTGGCCACAGGACGTCATTCGCGAGTGAACTGGGGTCAATGACCTTGACTATCCATTGCAGCCACCTAGGGGGGTCTAGATCACAGCTATAATTATCGGCTGCACCTGCGCTTAGAGCAGATATTGAAGGGGTCCATAATAAATGCAAGGTCCATAATCCCACCTTCTCCTCTCTCTCTCTCTCTCTCTCTCTCTCTCTATATATATATATATATATATATATATATATATATATATATATATATATATATATATAAAACATAGCGTTAGGTAAGAAAATCCTCCAAAGGGGAGGTGTAAATATAAAGAAATTGAGAACCAATGGTCTAGAGATTTAACGTGCCCTTATCCGGCCTCAATACGGAGATATTTAATGGTGTTCGTCGGGATTCGAACTGAGCATCCCGAGTCCCAAGCCCAACGCACTACCACTAGACTCACTCGGGCCCTTTCACATAAAATATAAGATATAGATATGGGATATATTATGGGCGAATTCTAACCAGCGCCATCAAATACCTCCGTATCTAGGCAGTATTTGGGCACGTTAAATTCATAGACTGGAAAGACCCTCGTAATGATGCGCCTTCGAATATGTAAAAATGTCAAAAATATGAAAAGGTTAAGTCGATCGAAGGCTGTCATCATTACATTTATTTGATAAATTTAGAAACGACGGCTGAAAGCGGTACGATAATTAAAGAACGGACCGGTCCTGTGTGATGTAACGTATTGAATAGTCTTACGGCGGCGGTCAACTTGGGGTTTGATCGCCAGACAAGATTAAAGCGAGGATGTCGCCGGGGTTTGACATTATACGACAATGGACATTGTATTCGGATTTACAACGGCGGCATGTGAAAACCACGGGCGTCGTGGGAGGTTGTTGCAAGCTTGTTTTCCGTGGGGGCGTACGATAGTTGAGCAGGGGCGGCAATTTAAATGATGGGGGAGTAAAACAAGCGAATGAGATGTTGGCAAGATCGGGAATGGAGGAAAAGGTAATTCGAAGGGAGCGAAGGAAGAAGAATGGGCTTCAAAATAATATAAATTGAGGAGTTTGAAAAAACTCAAGAGCTCTCTCTCTCTCTCGCCCTCTCCCCCTCTCTCGAAGATAGCTACTTCTACGATCTGTCATGGTGCATATACATTGGTACAGAGTTCTCTCCCCGACTCCTGTCATCACATTAGTCACGGTAACATTAGACACGGTATTTAGAACCACCCCCATTCCCGACCGCAAGATTTCTTTGATGTGGTGTGTCCTCCGACCCCGCTCAACACCATTTGACCCGCTGACCCCCCACTCTCTTTCTTTGATGGACCGCCAGAGGAGGCGATCCACGCATAGTAGAGAGTACAGAGAGACATAAATCACTGGCAGATGCAGAGAACTCTGTACCAATCTGTATGCGCTATCAGGAAGAGACATTTTTCTTCGTTTTGGGCGTATCGGGTGGAGAGTTCACCTTTGCCTTATTAGTTTGGTGTGCCACGACGGTGGGAAGATATTTTAAATTCCCCAAATATACTTTGCGAAGTGAAATATTGGTGTGTGTGCGCCAGTTCATTAAAAGGCGGCAGCAAACTCCCCGGCCATAAAAGCAAGAGTTCCCCGGCCACAATTGGAAGTAGATCTACAAGTGCACAGAAATACAATGCATTGAGTGAGTTCTAACATTTCATTTTGTTAAGATCAGTCTTTTTCTTTTGGTAGATGTTTTGATTTTTGTTTTTAGATTTTGGGTTTACGAATAGGTGTGGAAATAAATGATAGGAGAATTAAATTGGTATTAGATGTTTTTGGTTATTTATTCTGTGCTCCCTTGCCTTGTTTTGAAAAGTAATCTTTTAGAACTATACTTTTTTTAGTTGAGAATTTGGTTTATGGATGGATAAGTGTTACGAAAGTGTTTAAGATAAAATGTATAAAATTGTAAATAAATTAAGTTTAATTTAAATTTAAATTAACTCTCTGTTTTAATTGTTTTCAGTATTTTTTCAGTTTACTTGTTCGTCATTGCTAATTACGTCCTGAACTACGGGTTATTAACAAATAATTTAAAACACAACGCACCCAACTACCCCTTTATAAATAATTAATGTACTACCCAACTAATTCATGCCCGATTAAATAACTTTGGACGAGCAATACGACAACCATGTACTAGGTCTGACAAGGTAGGAGAGGGTACGATTCCCCTAGATGTCAAAATTGAGGTAGCACCTGGCTAAATCGGTCTCCGACCCTTGTGGTGCCATAGTCACAATAGCCCTCAGTCACAACAGCAACATATTTTATCAATGCAAATAAAACTGGTTAAATCTATCCAGAACTATTTTCAGCCATTAAAATAAAATTATACTGGCATGTTTAGTTTGACTAATACACTAGTTATCAAAAATTAACCTTCCAGCACGCGCGTCTGCGCAAATTTTACGACAAATTCTGTTTTTAATGCTCTTTTTTCCGCATATCGCAGCTGGGACACCCGAAGGTCATTTCTATTCCTCTTTTCAACCCTTCCCTACATCACGGAATATGCCAACAGGAAATCACATGACAATTTTTATTGTTAACCGAGCTTTTGTGCTATGTGGTGTCTTGTTCGTAAAATTTACGACTCGCGGGTGGTCGTGGGTGAAAATTCGGAAAATATTTTTTTCTCACATATTTTGTAATTTTGTGTTAATAATTGGCATGTATTATTTTAATTTGTATAAATTCGAATCTATAATTTTAATATCGGTTTTCATGGCAAAAATATTTATACAATCAGCTGATTTTTTCCGCATTCTTCAAGAATCCTCTGATGGAGAAAACGAAAGGAAGGAAACATTTGGATTTGAGAGCGATAGCGATTTGAGTAAAGAAGATATAGAAATAAATATTATCAGTAGTGAATCTGAGCAATATATTTCGGATTATGATAATAATGATTCAGAGGAAAGAAATGATGATGACATGTTCTATGTTGTTAGGGATAAATCTTCTAATTGGCGAAAAGAGAAGTATACAAACTGCTCAAAGACAAAAATGATTAATATCGTAAAAGTGTTACCTGGCCTAAAACACCATGCCAAGGATATATAGGATGAAATAGAATCATTTTTGAAAATAATTTGTATCAATATGCTTGATGACATATTGGAGTGTACAAATAAATATATAAGCATTTAAAAATAATTTATTATCATTTGAATGTGAGATCATTTGTATTTTGCAACAATAAGGTCAATGCTTTATTTCTTAGCAAATTTATTATCAATATTCATTCATTTATGTCGTTTCTCGTGCCAAAAACGGTAAAACAACATCTGTCGTAAAAAATACGACGCGCGCGCTCTCATGTAAAATTGCTGAAGGTTAAGGAATTGCTGAAGGTTAAGGCTGAAAGGTTTGCGTGCTGTAAGGTTAAGGAAAAGTCACAAAAATAGCGATTATTCAAAAAGTTACACGTAGAATTTAATGAAACTTATAAACATTATACAACACATAGTTAGGTATAAAATAGCATAAAAAGAAATCGCCAGACAATTGTGGTGTTATAGAAACTAGCATATGTATACAATGAACAAATCAGATGTATCAGTTTGGTATAGGAAAAGTACCTTTAATATGGCATATGATCCCCCCGAAAAGCAATACAGAACATACAGTGATGTGTGATGCTGTCAATTATGCGGTCTATGCGTTCGGTAGGAAGTGAGAGCCATTGCTCTTGCAAAGCAGTTGAAAGCGTGGCTAGGGTCCTAGGAGGAGGATTGAGAGCAGCTATACGTCGTCCTAAAGCGTCCCAAACATGCTCGATAGGATTCAGGTCCGGTGATCGAGCTGGACACTCCATGCGCTGAATTGTTTCCTGCTCAAGATAAACATCCACGATGCAAGCCCTGTGCGGTGTCGCGTTATCGTCCTGTAGCACGAAAGCATCACCTATTGCCCCGGCATAAGGGCACACATAAGTATCAAGGATGTCTTCTCTATAGGTGTGAGCATTTACATTTCCACTGGGAAAGACATGGAGGTCTGTGCGTCCACCCAAAGAGATACCACCCCAAACACAGACACTGCCTGATCCGTATGCATCTCTTTCACGGATGTATGATGGATGAAAACGAGTTCCAGGTTTTCTCCAAATCAGAATACGCCTACTATCGCTTTGGAGGCTAAACCTGGACTCATCCGTAAAGAGAACAACCCTCCATTGATCACGCGTTCAGTGGACATGTTGACGTGCCCACTGCAAACGTTCCTGCCTATGGCGTGACGTGAGCGGGTCGAAAATGGCTGGTCTCCTCACAAGAATACCACCTTCGTGAAGCCTTCTATGCACGGTTGGCGTTGATACCAACCTTCCGGAGCTTGCAGCGAGGGAGGATCTGAGCTCAGATGGAGTTGCGGTTCTATTCTTTCGTGCGCATAATGGCAGATATCGTTCATCGGCACTCGTCGTAGCGTATGGCCGTCCTTGGCTGAACCTTCTGGATGCCGAATCCGTGGTTAGAAATTGTTGCCAAAGTCTATGAACCACAGACAGACTCGCATTTAGCCATCTGGCCACTTCTGTCTGACTTTGTACTGCCTCTAGTCTCCCAATAGCTCGCCATCGCAGTTCTTTGTTCAAATGATGCCTGGAGGTCATTATTACAATTTGGCCATGCCAGATGTCTAATCTCAGCCTCGCATCGACAATTGCCGCTTTGCACTGAAACACACTTTTATGCTCCTCGCAAATGACGTATTCCGACTGCAGCGCCACTATTTTGCATAATGTAGAAAAGTATTTTGAATATGTTGTTAAGTTCAGCACCTTTTACTTAACAACATATTCAAATTTTAAACAGATTGACCAAGTTTTGAACGTATTATCCCTCCTTTTGTGATTTTTCCTTAATTTTTGATAACTAGTGTATTTAGATCCTAATTTAGTTTGATAAAATTTCTCTTATCTAAATACCGCTCAGTGCTCTAATTTTAATTAGACAGCTCTAATTCATATTCGATCACAGTCATTTCACGCTAAATTTCTCAAATATGGCCTTCGCCTGATACGTAAAGACCAATTAGCACCATTTTACATTGCCTTTTCGAATTTTTCTCATTCACTTTGATAATTTTAGCGCCGGTGTTCTGATAATTGCATACTATCTACAAATAAATCGTTTTACGATGGGATAACTGTTAGACCGTAATGATGCAATCTTCAATAAATTGATTGAAATTGTCTTGCTTAGCGTACCTTTTTCAGGATAAAGTACTTCATTCTTTGTTCCTGTTTGATATCTTTCAGATATCATCATTGAGTAGCTTGGACAGAAAAGTGGGCGCTTACGGCTACGTTATAAGAGAACAATTGACCTAAAGGGCCACCAAACACCACTATTTATTTTCCTGTGACATCCCATATAGCTCTAAGTTCATATAGATATCTCCGTAACATCTACAAGACATCTATTAGACCTTATATGGATGCATTGCGTTATATTAGGATGCTCATAAAGCCATCCAAACTACAAATGATTTAAATTTTTGACGAATAAAGGACTGAAATCTAAGTTTGATTTAAAAACTTTGTCAAATTATTGATGATAAGAGTAAATTTCCTGTTGTAAATTTTATTGAAGATATTAGCGCCCTTTACACGTACGCTCTCTCTCGAGTGCTTGGAGCGTACGGGATTGCGCGCACGCTCCAAGCACTCGCAAAAGAGTGTACGTGTAAAGGGCGCTATTAGCCCTTTACACGTACCCTCTTGGAGTGTTTGGGGCATACGGGAAAACTTGCAGTACGCTCAAAAGCAGCTTTCCCTTCCTTTCCGACACCTTCACACGTGCACTCAATCGTGCGGGATCGTGGTTTCACGCTGGAAAGAGCATACGTGTAAAGGGCGCTATTGTCAGATGATGCAAAAAGAGGCCCTACCATGCGCTGATGCACACACTTTAAAACCCTTAGGCCCTTAGAAAGAACTGAAACAAAATTTTCTTGAAAATTTTATCTACATCCGCATTATTCTGAATTCCTGTTATTTCAGGAAGATTCAAGTGACGATAATATATTAAGACTTTTGATACTTTAAGATGTTTAAAACTATTCTTTGGCAGTTAACACCTTTAAAATGTTGCATTATTCTCTAGTGGTTTGAACACGAACGTAAGCCTTGTTAGCAAACCAATTTGACCCTTGAACCAGAACAGGTAAACAAGCTCACTCAACCCATTGTCTAGCCATGAAAAAAATGGGTAAATACTAAACAACTTAGAATATTTGTCAAATGTCTGACAACTGCTAAGATGCTGTGGGGGATAATGAATATGATGGGAAAATATTTCCATATTATCAAGTCCACTTGCTATTTTATATATCACCCCTGGTGCCATCACAAATTAACTCGCTGTTAAAATTCTCACGATCCCTTTCTAAATAACCATCTTTCCTGAGATGTTATTGTGGTTAGAAGAGTTCAATGTTAACAGAGTTTCTTCCAAATAACGATTAAAATTATATTAAATAGGCAAATAACCTTTTTTTATAACGAAAGTTAAAGGATTTATGTTAAAATAATCTATCAGGAGCAACAGTGAAGGAAAATACCTTCAGACCACTCTGTGGATGTATTAAACCATGTGTTGTATTTTTTAGTACTAAGTTCCTTAACCGATAAGTGAAAATGTAGCCCATCCACGCGGAATTGGTAAACTCTTCGACCTTGCTGCACAGCCTGACGAGATCATCTTCAGAAACTGAGGGATTTGGGACTTAGAATAATTAATTTTTAACATGAGTCAGCGAACACGGCAGCATTTTGAATATGTCAAGTTTCAGGTACACATGTTTCTAGCCAGTGGCGTACAATTAATTCACTTATCCCCCATAATAAGCTTAATTTCCCAAAAGATGGCAAAACAAACCTCTCCACAAATGCTTTACCACGGTCAAAATTTGAACTATTGACCCACATATTCAAAATGTCCGTTTGGACATAATGTGCTTAAATTTTTCTATCTCTAAATTTTTTCCCCTCTTTGATCGAAAGAAGCTCTGTTATCTTCTGACATTTAGAAGCTATGGGCGTGACCACTTTTTCCCTGTGATACCGGAATCTAAAAATAGGATCAATTACAACGTGTGCTCGCTCTTTAGGTAAAAAGGCGTGGTGTGAAAATAGACAGAATATTAAATAGATCTTTGTCTAAATTTATCGATTTCTTAAAATATATTCTAGATGTTTTTCTTGAGAACATCTAAAAGAAGGGGCGTTTCTTCAGTCTTCTTTTTTCCCGAAGAGAGCAATTTATGTTATGTAAGCTTTAGGAAGGAAACTATTGAAAACTGTGAGAATTGCTTCCGTTTAAAGATAAAACTTCCTTGGTCAAACAAAATTTAAGTAATTGTGGCTACAGGAAGTAATTTCACTTTTTGGTTACAGGAGTTTTACATGAATGTATGTGTTTGTTTATTATATTTATTGTACACTGCTGGCCACCCAAATTGCAACACCAAGAAAGACAAGAGATATCACAACAAAATTTATTTTGTAGATAACATGTTGACCAAGTATCAAATGATTAAATTTATAGACTTCTGTGAAGTGTGGTTCCTGCCAAAATCAGTAGCCAGAGTAGCCGCCATTGTTGGAGATCACCGCTGCCATACGCCTCGGCATTAATTCAAAGAGACTTTGGATGAGTTCTTGGGGTACAGCAGACCAAGCAGCTTCCACACGTTGCCAAAGTTGATCTGCTGTGGCAGCTGGGGATGGAATCTGGGTCAATCTTAGAGCAACCATGGACCACATGTTTTCTATCGGCGAAAGATCCGGAGAGCGAGGCGGCCAGGGAAGCAATTCAATCTGGCGATTGACGAAGAACCGTTGGACAATGCGTGCCACGTGTGGTCGCGCATTATCCTGTTGAAATATGGCTGTGGGCAAGCCCTGAAGGTAAGGAAGGACAACTGGCTCCAACACCTCGGAGATGTAGCGCTACCTGTGTAAAGTACCGGCAATGCGTACTAGAGGTGTGCGAGAGTGATATCCAATACCGCCCCATACCATAATACCCGGTGCAGGACCAGTGTGGCGGTGCATAACGCAGCTGTTCAGCATCCTCTCTTCACGGTGTCTCCAGACTCGAATGCGACCATCGTGGTGTTGCAGACAGAAGCGTGACTCGTCAGTAAAGACAATTTCATTCCATTCTGCCTTCCACATCCTTCTGTCATCGCACCATTGGCGGCGGAGACGTCTGTGGTTCTGCGTCAAGGGTAGACAAAGCAATGGACGTCTTGCGGACAGACCACTCTGCTGTAAACGGCGTCGAATCGTACGCGCAGACACTGGATGATGCGTTACAGACTGCATGTGCTGTGCTATGGTTCGTGATGTGACTGAGCGATCCGCCACTGCCATGCGTACAATTTGCCTGTCATCACGTGAAGTGGTGCGCTCAGGTGTATGCGATCGAACACTCCGGTGTGTCGTACCCTCCTGCATCCAACGATCACATATCCGCATTACAGTTGTTTGGTTTCGTCCAACACGACTACCGATTTCCCTGAAAGATAATCCACAATCTCGGTAGGCCACTATCCTTCCTCTGTCGAACTCGGATACTTGATCAAAAGATGATCGCAGTTTTCGACGAGGCATAATTGATCGTTTTTTTTTAAAAAAAAACAAGAAAAACACAATTGCCGAACTTGAAATCGTCGAAATCTCCAAGCCTTAAATAGCGCTTTGAAGTGGCGCCACAGGCGCGCGTGATGTGCGTCTGCCCTGAAATTCTAATTATTTGCATATCTCACCTCCGCTAATGCATGTTGTAAATTTCATGTTATTTGCATGTTTCCTTCAGGGTGTTGCATTTACAGTGGCCAGCAGTGTATTTGTAACTTTGAGATGAAACTAGGTTATCAGACATTAGGCCTTTATCCCCCTTGAATATCAGACTTTTTAATAGAAATTAAAGAAAAATAATCTAGGGTTACTACGAAAAAATTGAACATATTATGTATACCTAGTTTAGAAAAATTCAAATCCAATTGTTTGTCTGTACTTTGTTTTTCCAATTATATTTACTTGAAAGATGCTTTGAAAAGTATATTTCTAAGCTACTTCTCAAGGGTGCTTCTGTAGGGTCTTCAGAATTACGAGATGTAACAAAGTTTGATTAGTTATTAAATTTAATAGGGAAATTGCGAAGCAGATATGCGTTAACTGACAGGCTATTTTAAATCTGACCTGAAGATTTGGATCAGGGGGTCTATTTCCTAATTCTGGAGAAGTCCTCCAGACTTTACCTGATAAGCGATATCAGCCTCTAAACGTTGAGGCCTGCGATAAAGGAAGTCAGGGGTTTGAATTCATCGCTTGTAGTTGCCATGGGGTGAATGCGGTTAGGTGTACCGTTGTTTTTCTATCATATAATGAAAATATGGCAATCTCTTCATGAGAAATCTTTCCCAGTTAGCCATAGTTATCACTCTTCTTAATGTTTGTTAGGAAGAAACCTAGTCTAGAAAGGAATTCAGGGACGAAAATCCCTTACAGGACTCAAAACTCTATAATCTTCGTGAAATTAACATCAGTTAAAAGAGCTCCTAAGATATGCTTTTGAAAATATGTAATTAACAGTGTGAAATTCTCAGTATTCAAAAATTTTTGTTACGTTTAAAATACTTTATTATAACTTATGAGACTTCTTGCAGAATACTAATATCTGAACGATATTGTATAGTGAAACTTCCTGTTTCACTTTCACAATTTACCTAGTGTTATTTTGTTTTACCTCTTGATTAAAGCTAAAACACAAGAATCCTGTGTCAAACTGTATAATTTTAATTCGCCTGTTGATACATTTATTGAACATTTCAAAGGCCAACTTTATTATATATTATTTCTAACGTATTTATTGGAAGAGTAACGTATTTATTGTGTTAGATCTATGAAATTATAAGCATTTGTCATAAATTTTATCATTTATCCCCAATTCCATTTTATTTCATATTTCGTTAAGAATTTGGTTTTATAACATCGTATATAAAGTCACAATTTCATATTTTATTCCTAGATCAAATATTTCTAATCGTTTATCTTTTCATTTTTAAAAATTACGTTTGAAATTCTTTCAAATATTTCTCAATTATTCTATCCACTCCACAAAATGCCATTAATACTATTTCGAAATTATTCCAAACTACTTCCTGAAATGTTAAACTGCCATACATCAAAAGTTTCTCAATTATAAAGATGATAAATTGGTGCATATTTCCCTGGCGAAAAAAAAGTAAAACTGCTTCATCGGTGACATTTTTATCCATTCATTATTTTCAAATAAGGGATTTCTTTTTCCCTTTTCGTTTGGAAAATTAATATATGGACTGCAATTAGGCAGAGATTTTAGGGGAAAAAAAGGAAATTTACTCCCTAATGCACACAAGGTTGTAATAAATACTAAGTTGAAACGCATGGAAGTTTTTGAGTGTATGGATGAAATCCTTATAACGTTCTATATATTTTATTTGATTCATATCAGGAGTATAAAACTGAGTATATCTTTACATTCTGACTTATAAACATACGAGTTTGTCTGCGTGAAATTTAATATCTATACTAATAAAAGGAAGTGTTTGTGTGCTGCCTCTAGACGAATCTACGAAACTTCCAGCTATGAAATTTGGCAGACGAGTAGTGAAGAGTCTGAACATGTGCACCTCGAAGCCCGAATTTTAAATTTTATTACCGTTAATTTTTAACTAATAAAAAACCAACAATTTTTGTAGGGTGAATCCAGAAATGGAAGAGCCTCCATTTTAAATTCGGCCATATTTAAAAATGTCAAAATCGATGTATATTTTTTCATGAAAGTACATAAATGTTACATATTTGGAAAGAGCTTTAAAAACTGATAATACTTCTTCGTTCACTTAATCTGTTACTTCAATAGTTTTAGAGTTATTTGGATTCTAATTATGAGATCATGCGATGTAAACAAAACGTGATTCTTTCACAGCGTGATTATGCAATTAAAAACACTGAATTATGCAATTAAAAACACCGAAAAAAACATTTCTATTATAAAAGAAATAAATTTTATTAAAATCTTATTACTTCTTAATAATATAAATATGGTTTAAAAACATTATATACACTTCAAATTGATTCAATTTTTTATGCAATATTTGATTCTATTTGCGCTACGGTCCGCTAGACGGCGCCACGAGACTGATACAGTATGCGCTGTATCACAGTCTGTGCGCTATTTATTGTTGCACCACAAAATTTAAATACCTTTATTCGTTGTTTTTTAGTGTTTCCATTCTCTGACAATGATTGCAAAAGGGAGCGGGTCCCTAAACCGACCGGCTAGACGGACGAAGCCCGGCTAGTATAAAATACAGTCAATGAGAAGCATTTGAAGGGCCCAAAGCTCAATCTAGTTTTGACGTCCCCTTTTTCTATATTATATTAACAAATATTATTCATCACTTAAGATTTTTCTCACGGTCAAAAAAGAAATTTTATTGGTCATTAGGTTGTAAAATCTTGTACTATGCCATTTGTCATTAGACGAACGGCGAATAGTTTAGATAAAGATGGTATATATGCCTAAGGTTCGCAAAATGTATCTCTTTTTAATGTTGTTAACTTTCGGAGACCCTGGCTCCAAACGGTCGCTTCTTGCTGATGTGAAAAGATCCGCCACTGGTACACGCGGAATGCTTAAAATCTAAGTAGGAAATTTCTTGAGTTTCTCAGATCTCTGTTACTGGAAATTTCAAATAATGCTCTCTCTCTCTTCATAGTAAACATGTTTAATAAAAATATGAAGCAATATTGTGCGAGTGTGCAAAATTGAAAGTTAAAAATATGTATGGAATGTTTCTTGCTATGCAGTAAGTTACAACTTCTTTTGCTTGATTCTTAAATGCAGGCCAAAAACCAGTTAAAAACCTGTACTGGAGAATAATATCTAAGCCGTTCAATATCCGAGGAACCCAGCTACATTAAATTACCATTATTCGAATGACTAGGGCAGGGGTGGCGAACCTTTCCTTGCGGACGTGCCCAAAAAGAATTAAAAGCAATATTCCTTCAGGTGCTCAAATGTCAGCTAGTTTATTAAAAGGAAAAATCAAACTCTCAGCAATAAGGAAAATCAAGCTCTTAGGTTAAGTGGAGACGTTTTGGAGTGTCCCATTTCTAGAAATAACTATTATAAATTTGTTCTGATTATTCACTTTCCTGAATCTACGATATTCTGTGGAAAATAATTGCATAATATGCTGTACAAATGTGTGTATACATGCTTATAGTTTGATACGAATTCTTATGAAAAGCGTTGTAAAACTTTCTGAAGAATTTTTACTGGGTGATAAATTTTAATATATCATCTCAGGTGCACCTGAAACTCCGCTTAGGTTATAAAATACCATGTTTTCTACGTGGCGGTCCATTAAAATCAACTTAGTCCAGTTAAAATTCTGTATTAATTTCACACGCTGCAATTCAAACAATTTCTTTAAATGTTTTTAAAAAGTATAATTTCAATATAAAATTTTGAATCATCCTATTATATGCATTTTTAGCTGGTGTAATATTTATGAAATATTTGTCCTGAAAATATCAATTGCGCATTCCATTGCGCATTCCAAGGAAAAATTATTAACTGGTGATTTTTTTTCGAAGCATTAGCATTAAGCATTCCGGCAGTTTAAATACCGATAAAACGAACACACGATGAAGAAATAGTCATTTAAAATTTCCTACCGTGACTTATTATTTACAAAGTCATTTATCAAAACGGTTGTTAATTACTTAAAGTAAAAACGGACAGTCATCGAAACATTAAAGAGACGTTTCATAATTTTAGAGGCTCGAAATTTATTTTTCTGTTATTTTTCCCATAGTGGAACATTATTTCTCCGTGTGAATAAAACAATTAACTTAAAATAACAATTAACTCTAAATTCCCGCTTATGGTGGGACACTTTGAGCATAATGATCTGATAGAAATGTTGTGATGCCTTAAACAGAAAAGCGGGACGGTAACTCATGGAACCACACCCACATGATCAGGAAATTAAAAATAAAGAGTCTATATCCCACAGTTTCAATAAATGATAGGAACTGTTTCCGTATCATTACAATAACATTAAGATCTTTGTTATATTGTATATACAGTGAAACTTTTCTAAGGTAATTTCTTAAAGTCCAGTAATGTTTCCAAAAAAAGTGTCCGTTTTGTCCAACAGTTTACAAACTAATCACTTTCCAACTTAAAATCGCTTCTTACTCACTATATAAGGAAGGTAAAACAATTTTTTTATTCTTTTGCTTCTCCTTGCGACCTGGAAAACATGTGGTATTCCCTCCTTTTGAGGTACTCTTCCTTTGTGAATATTTTGCTGCTTCGACTCAAATGGCATATTTTTCTTTATCTTACAAAAATTTTCGGCTAGCTCTAGAATAAAAGAAGGTATTTAGACATGTGTCTCTGCAGTAATACGATTAAAGCAAAATTTTTATCTTGACATTTGCATTTTAATTTTATTTTTTCGTTGCATGTACGTTGTATTAACTAAAGTAATGAGACACAAGTGTATTTATTTAAAAAAATCAGTATGTTGTCGCGCCACCTTTGGCTGCAATCGCAGCATCAACAGGATTTCGAGCAATTTTCGGTATGTTACCACTGTTCCGGTATATACCACTGATGATATGTCAGCATTCCTCGATTAAAGCCCCTGACAAAAAGCTCTAAGTGGATGGCTTTCTCACTCGGAGACGATTTCGTCGTTCTAGCTCGGCCCAAAAATGTTCGATCGGTTTGAGACCGATACTCTTAACCTGCCAATTTAATTTTTGTATGTTTCGGTTTACCAACCACCTCGACTCAGTGCATCATGGCTCCAGGTCCTACTGAAAGAAACAGTTTCGAAGTACTGCCCCATTGTAAGAGGTGCAAAACCATCGAATATGTTTATGCACCTCTTGAAGTTCAGAGTTGACAGCAAAACAGTCAAAGGAGTTCAACACTTAACACACAGAAACAGGCCCAGATCATCATAGAATTCCCTTCCGAATTTAATAGTTGAGACATTGCAGTAGGGAGTAGAATAAGTTCCCCGGACGGCTCGTCCTTTCGAATGGAAAAGTTTGAATTCATCATCCCACGTAACCTTTTTCCACCCTTCTATTATCCACGAACGGTGTACTAAACACGTTGTAGTCTCTCTCTGGCATTTGACCGAGTAAAGTGGGGCAGATCTAGGATGGTATAATACTATGCAGTTCTCGAAGAACTGTGCGGGTACTGATAAAAAGGTCTTGTATAAATATATGGACTTTTTGGTCTTAGTGTTTTCATTGCTTGTTTTGAAAGGAATACGTTAATTCTAGTCAAAGTTGGATGCCTAGAGTTTTTGTAGCAGTGAATGCAAAGAATTCTGACGAATTTGGAAACAATAAGCTAAATCGTTTCTTTATACATTCCATAACTGGACAATTTTAGCTCTTCTGAATTAATATGATGTGGTTGAGAACGATATACTTTATTGGGCATCGTTGAGAGATGAACCAATCAGCGCATATCTAGATGTAATTTTATGCAAATTGAACTCCTCTGGACCTACCAAAAAGCAACAGTTCTTTGTATTTATTTAAATATGTGCATATAACCTTCCAAAGGGCAAATAGTCTAAAGGTTGGCTTCGTTTTTTTTGGTTTGGTTTGAAGCGCTACGGTCAACTTTTCGCTACACGAGGGCTCATTAGGCAGGAACTGCTTAAAGCCGATTCCGAATGGCTATAAACATTTATGACAAGAGTGGGACTCGAACCCACGGACTTTGGTACCGAATGCCAGAGCCCTAGCCATTCGGCCATCGTCCGGCAAATAGTCTAAAGAAACCCGTCTTATTACAGGGTTGTGTGCTGAATAATACGGTGATAAGTAATATATATATATATATATATATATATATATATATATATATATATATATATATATATATATATATATATATATATATATATATGTAATAAATTAAATATTAGGCCCTCCATTCTATCATTTAAATTCCCTTTCCTGAGTCCAACCCCAGTAACATTACTTTAGCGCTTTAAAAACCCATAGCAACAGAACTTCCCATAAAACAGCAAACGTTGCATTTCTACACGTGTATACGTCTCGAGAAAGGCGTGGGTTCGCATCGCCAGCCCCAAATTCCGCTGACATTTCAAAATAACATGCACATGTACCTCGCTTCTAGCGCGTAAGGTTGAAAGGTGATATTACACTTCGCTCCGAGCTGTCGTCTGAGATGGACAGATGTTACTATCGCTCTAATAAAGCTATTCGACACGACTGCTTCAAAATTTTAATTCCTTTCAGGCTGAGTCTAGCTCCAGCCATGTAAATTTGAGCTAGTTTTCCTTTTCAGGTTGCATTTTAAGAACGAGATGTAATGGATATATTACATTATATATATATATATATATATATATATATATATATATATATATATATAGAGAGAGAGAGAGAGAGAGAGAGAGAGAGAGAGAGAGAAAGAGAGAGATACAGGGGGGGGGGGGGCGGTAGATAGATATACAGATATGTACGTATGTACTTTTTAACGGTACGTTTATGATAATTAAGAGATGAATTGTAAACGCTTTTTTTCGTGAAGTTTCTAGTGACTTATGATTTTTTCATAATTATAACCTCTGTATATAAAAACTGTAGTAGCGTAAAAATTGTAGTAGCGTTATAAAGATCATTTAAGACTGTAGACATTTCTCTTAAACAGCTCGCTTTTCTAAAATATCTAGACGTTGTAACAACAGTAGAAGGCATCATTTCGACACCCGCGTTGTTTAATTAAAGAATAGAATCAAAGACTGGCTGACAAAAAATTTTAATCTGTGGTTCATCAAGTAATTTCTTCCGTCGAGTTATTTTTATTTTCGAAATTACTGAAGTACAAATACCGCATGAGGGTAAAAATTCTTAAATATATATAGGTAGCGAAACAAATATTTGGGTGTATGTTAACTTAGAAAAAAATCGCTAACTAATATTAAACTATCACACTAACATAGTTGATATAAAAAAAATCCTTATTTGCGTCGAAAGTCGAGAATGTTTTGAAGTCAGAATGTATTTCCCAGCTGGAGTTCGAAAAGTTTCAGACACGTGGGTGTGGCCCCTTTTTCCTTTCAATTTTCCTACTTCATCTAACTAAAATATAAGCTTATTCTCCAAACTGTTCTTATTAGTATTTATTAAACTTTATTCCTTATTACCGGGACATCAGCTGTATCTTAAGCCTTAAAATACTGAATTAGTTTCATTACCCGTTCTCTTTCGTAAGACCTATTACATTAAACAAAATATTGAGTTATATTTATAACAGTTATTGAATAATTTGCTCATATTTCGTCCCGATAACGGTACATTTGCATCGCATGACATATTAGACTGGTATTCATATTAATTGAATATGGCGGGGTACAATACCAGATCACGTGTCCCATCATGAAACTGTCGATCGACGTCTGCCTGGAGAGAAGTTTATTTTCTAGACAAACCTGGGTGTGGTTCATTAGCTAATAAATTTCCTTAAGCGCTTCTTTTTTTTTAATGAACGTTTTTAGCCAGGAAACCTTAGTTTCTATGATAAAGTAATTTATAACGGTACTTTTATGAGAATGTTTGTTAAATTGCGTGTGACTAAATGAATAGTCATTTCCTATGGACTGGGAATGATTGCTATATAAAAATATCACGTCAAACTTCATAAAACTTTACATATTTTTACGAAATCGTTATACGTGGCAATTTAAAACTCGACCGTACTTGAAAATGTTCCATTGGTTTTAAAAAGCATCTGCTAATATATTAATGGTTTATTGATAAGGTTGGATAGAGCTCGTATCGTGAATATTTCTTGGTTTGATGAATACTTTGAATAAATTATATACAAAATTTTAAATGTAAATAAAATGATAAAAATGTGTTGTAACTTATACACCGCTGGCCGAGACATGCCAGATTGGTCCGTAGATGGTTGCGGACAAAGGAATGCAGCTCCGGTTTACCATAGCACCACAAGGGTCGGAGTCCAACAAAGCAAGGTGCCACCTTGATTTTGACTGAGCACCCCCAGGGACAACATCTGGAGGGCTCGTACCTTCCCCCTCCCTCTGACTTCATGGAAGAACTACGGATTTAACATTCTGATACACGGCGTAGACACGAAGTTATTCAGTGGATCTCGTCGGGATTCGAACTGCGCACCCTCCGTCCGAAGCCCAGAGAGCTGCCACTAAACTGCCTAGAGCATGAGTAAAAATACAAACGCTATTGGTAAAAAATCCTTGTTTCGGTGAAATTATTCAGTGACTATTTATTTTATATTACCGTCTAGTATTTTACTAGAATAGGTAAAATCTGGAGCCATCTACCTTTATGAAGGGGTATTCCATCGGATTAACGGGAGCGTATCTAGCGTTAAATATCTTCATTTACTCCACACTGCACTTTTACCGTGTCTTTCCCTCTTTAGGCAATTTTTTTTTATTATATTGAACATTTGGTCCTTAGTTTTACTTCCATTCGTTTGCTTTACCCTCCATAATGCTTGTTCGTTTTTACCTATCACAGGAAACACTACTGGCTTATGACGTATGTTTGTAATTTTACCCCCATTGGGCTTGGGTTCATGCACAAGTCGGTGCTTTATATATCACCTGCTGACAGATCACTGGTTTTTGATGTCCTCCAGAGCTTGTGGAGTTTAAGTAATTTTGATTTCTCTATAAGTTTAATTTTAATCTTGTTTTTTGTTTTTGTTTTTAATTCAGAGATTTACCTTTAAGTTACTGTTAGTCATTCTTTAACTCGTTTGTTTCGGATTGCGATTAATTATTTATTCCTTTTTATTTTTTATCATTTAATTTAAATTTAATTTACTTTGTTAGTTTTCTTTGCATAACCTTTATGTCATCTACTCAAACAAATCAAACTTAACTTTTTATGATAATTTCTTTTCTCTTATTTGTACCTTTTGGATCTATTTTCAAAGGTATTAGGAACAAGTCAAAATTTTCATAGTAAAGGATTTGGAACTCTCTCTCTCTCACTCTCTCTGAGGTTTTTCGCAAGTATTTGAGTTAATATCCGGCATAAAATGGATACTCATACTATGCCTGTCTCGTACGATACTGACAGTTGATATTCACGGGTATAAATAATTACAAGATATAAAGAACTTTTTATATACCATGTTTTTAAATTTTCTGTTGAATCATATAAACTTGACAATTCTATGTATTAATAAATACTTTATTAAAAATTTTTGATGAATTATCCCATCAACTTGAAAGAAAATGATCAAATGCGTAATAAAGAGGTATCAAATGCGTAATCAATCCTTTAGCTCGAGAATTGGAAGCTAACTTGTGTTTAACTTTTCATTCCCGTCCCGGTCGATAGATGGCTGCACCATTCTACAAAACAAAATTAACTGAAAATGAATTCAATGCTGCTTAAAGGTAGCTAATAGTATTAAAATAATGTATTGTCATCGTGTTCTGATCTATTCTAAAAGTTTCAAATATCTAACTAGTCGGAAAGTTGGTTAAAAATCGACTGCAAGATTTGTTCCGGACAAACACGCAAACACTCAAACACACAAACAAGAAAGCGAGTTAATAAAAACATGGTAAATAACTTTCCCGCATAAACTGAGTTGGATTCGGAGGTAAATCTAAAGACGGTACACAAATCTCACGTGTTTTGTAATAAAAAATACGTCTTGCGAAAGTAATAAAAAAAGTTCAGCGAGGAAACCTAAAACTGAAATTATGTCCATGTAACTGTCTATGTTTGTATACGGTGCAATGAGAGATGATAGACAGCACGTACGTGTAATTCGACTACATGCTGTAAGCTTTTCTTTTCACGGCAATTTTGTGGTTTTATTTATTTCTAAGTAATTTTTTTGTGTTTTGATTTATGAATCCTTGGCAGTTATAATTTCCGTGCTTATTTGGTTCGCCGCTTGTGTTTTATTTTTAAACTAGCTGAAAACCCGTACTTCGCTACTGAGTACATTCAAATTAAATACAACGGTAAATGTATGCAGTTCATGTCAAATATAAATATATATTATATGATAAGTACGACGATCAATGTATACAATTGATGTAATATATATATATATATATATATATATATATATATATATATATATAAAGAAAATCGTGAAGGATAATTTTACAGACAAAATAATGTAGAAGAAAATATTCAAATTAAATCTAATGTAAAGAATACTAAAGAATATAGTACAGTTAATATAGTACAGTTAATATAGTACAGTTTGTAGAACCTTTCTTTAACTGCATTTTAAAATTTTTTTGGATAATGTCCAATCGTCTGCCGCATTAGCAAGGAAAAAATACTTTTTGTTTTAGTTGTTATGCACGTGGCGATAAATTTATTTAAACTACCAGAAAAGAAATCACGATCAACATTTAATAAATTAAATTCTAAAAATTAATATTTAAAAATTCTCCGAAAATCAAGGTAAAGGTTCGAAAAAGATTTCATTTTAAAGGAACTTTTATGATCTTTCTTGTGATACAAATTTTATAACCCTAAAATTATTATTTTAAATGCAAACATAAATTTTTAAGCCGTTTATGTAACTTTTTTAAATTTAAAAAAATCTAAGAAGAATTTTTCAAAATCTTTCTTAGTGCACCCCTACACCATAAGAAGAATCGCCTTGCAAAATTTCAGCCCTTTAGGTCCAGCGGTTTGGTCTGTGCGTTGTATGTCAGTGAGTCAGTTACGAAACTGTTTTATATACAGTGGCTCACAAGTGTTCGTACACTTACGAATTTCAATGAAATAGGGGTCTATCCATTGATTAAAATGAATATTTCAGAATGGGTATTTAATAATAAGATCTATAATCTATTCTTAACAAAACTACATGAAATATTTTGAAAACATAGTAAAACTTTATTTTTAAGAAACCAATAATCAAAAAGTAACAAAAACTTTATCTCACAAAAGTCATCATACACTTGTAAATAATCTCTACATATTAGTAAATATTCTAATTTTTCGTTAAATTAATATTTAGTAGGATATTCTTTAGCATCCACAGCAGCTTTTAAACGTCTGGGAATAGATTGCTTTAGTTCTTTTGTAATTTTTGCATCAATGTTCATCCATTCTTCCATCATAATTGTTTTTAGTTCGCTTTTCATGTGAACGTCGTGTTTTCGTACTCGAACCTCCAGTTCTCTCCAAATATGTTCTATTGGGTTTAAATCTGGCTATTGAGGTGGTGTTTTCAAAACTTGTGGACAATTATAGACACACCAGATGCGAACGTTGAGAGCCGTGTGCTTAGGATCGTTATCTTGATAAAAAACAAAGTTGTTTCCAATACCCAAACTTTGAGCTGATAATTTTAAATTGTCTCTTAAAATATTTATAAAAACAGCATGATTCATTAGGCCATCAATAAATGCCAAATTTCCTAGTCCTGATGCTGACATGCACCCCGATACAAGTATACCTCCACCGGCATGCTTAAGTGTTTCTACTACGTTCTTGGGATAAAGTTCCTCATTTTTTTTCTTCTCCATACAATTATACGCCCATCAGCACCAAAAATGTTTATCGACAAATAAGACATTATTCCAATAGGTTTGGGGCTTATTTATCATTGATAGTGCGAAGGAAAGCCTAAACTTTCTGTTTTTCTCACTCACAAAGAATTTTCTATAGGTAGAACGCCCATATAATCCAACTGTTCTGAGAACTCGTCAAAAAATTTCAGGTGAAATTGAAGTAGAAAATGTTTCATTGAATTCTGCAGAAACTTTTACAGCACTCAAACGTGAATTTTCCGCAAATTTTCTAATTATAAATCTATGATCACGTTTTGTTAACTTTGCCAGACGGCCTTTTCTTACCTTGTTTTCGATCCAATTTTCTTCTTTAAAGCATTTTTTCACATACTGCACAGTAGAATGGGATAAATTAAGTTATTTAGCAATATTCCGAACTGATTTACCACTACTATGATGAAAAATAATCAATTTTTGAATGCTATTTGTTGTTTCTTTACGACTACGAGCCATTTTTATATAATAAATAGAATATTTCGGAGTAGGCAAGCAAAAATTAAAGCCAAACGATATTTAAATGCCACCACAATTCAAAAATAAAAATAAAGCGCCAGACGATAATTTTAATTATGAATTTATCCGAAAATATTTCACTGTACGATGACATTTGAGAGTTAAATTTTCTGTTACTTTTTGATTACTGGTTTCTTAAAAATAAAGTTTTACTATGTTTTCAAAATATTGCATGTGGTTTTGTTAAGAATAGATTATAGATCTTATTATTAAATACCCATTGTGAAATATTCATTTTAATTAATGGATAGACCCGTATTTCATTGAAATTCGTAAGTGTATGAACACTTTTGGGAGCCACTGTATATAGATGATACAAAGCTTCAGATTTTAATACTTATGTTTATGGACTTGTGTTTATGGAGATACTTTTTGATGAAACTAAAGTAGCATAAGGAATTGAATTTTTTTTCAGCTCATGTCTTGTAAAGTAATAAGTATATTCTCTGAACCTAAACTATAGGCCTCTAGAGTTGTCCTAATGTTTGAAAGTACTTATAGTTTATCCTTTCGCCCCTAGATGTCGGTCCAATGTATTCGTAATTTTGAAGTTCAGAAAAGACCAAATTGGATTCTGCTCCGATATAGAGAAAGCATTTCTCCAGATTTCTCTAGCCCCTTAAGATCGTGATTTTCTACGTTTTCTGTGGTTTAATGAAGATTTTTTGAATGAAAAACTTTAAATATTTCAGAATGTCTCGAGTTCCCTTCGGTGTTTCTTGCTGCTCTTTTATTTTAAGTGCCACGATTCGCTATCACTTAAAGTCTTATGAGCAAAATCACGTCCGGGTCACTAACATGACATGGCGGGAGCCAGTGTTCAAATCCTCGAATTAAAGCTCAGGAAATATAAAAACAACAGTTGTAAATAATCATCTGGCGTGACGACACAGAGACAAGGTACTTTATTCACACATATAAACAGAAATCAGACCAGCATTGCAATGCTGATCTTCGCACGAAGCTAAAAGGAACACAACCGTCTTATTTCAAATCTAAACTAACTCTACAGAAAGACAAAACATTACTAGGAGTTGCCAATCTATGAATACAAAACTATTTGAAATTGCGATTACATTGGACTGACATCTAGGGGCGAAAGAATAAACTATAAGTACTTTCAAACACCCGATATAAACCCCACCGAAAACGTTTGGGGACAGCTTGTTCGATTGGTTTATGCAGATGGAATGCATTACACATCACTTGTAGAATCGAAAGCTTCAATCTGTCAAAGCTGGTAACTAATTGATCAGAAGTACATTCAATGTCTGGGCTTGTGGCGGCCCTTTGGTACAGCGCGCTGGTTTTCGGTGCTGAGGTTGCTCGGATCGAATCCCGGCGTTGCGCCACGAAATATGCCTCCGTTTGTGTCTTCCCTTCATAGAGGGTAATACTAGTCCGCCTATATGGTGCCCCTATAATAAAATGGCTATCAAAACTGAGGTGTACTATGGCGGTAAGGATATTGTTCAAGAAACCGTCTGCCGCTTTGGAAAAAAGAAATTCAAAATCATGTTTTATCAATGCCATTTTTATCAATGCCATCTAGAATAAAAGAAACTTTGGTGAAGAAGGGTAGCTTTAATGACAATTTATTTCAATGAAATGTGATATTTTATAAATCAATTTCCATGTTTATATGTTACGAAAATCAATTTTTTGATCTTACGTTTTTGTTTATTATTATGTATGAAATTTTTAATTTTTTCTTGTAAATCATTTGTTATACATAGCATGTATAATGTATGAAATTTCATTCAGTTTTAATCAGAATATTAAAGAAGTTTTTGTTAAAAAATCGTGTTTTCATATATCAATTTCTACCTCCGTATAATAAATTCGAATTATTGAGTTGGAAAAAGCCATTTCCTTTTCCAATTATCTCTGATGATCTATGGAAGTTTGTTGAGGAATAAAGACTTTAAATTTATCAGAATAAAAATTAAATTGCATGAAACTATTTCAAACCCGCTCGCTAATAGCTATTGTTTGCAATAACTATTTTGTAGTTTAAACGCATCACAGTTTCAGATCATACAGTGTTTAACTGTGCGAGTGCTCCTGAATATTTAAACACGTTAAATTCCAAACGCAACAATCTGCACGGAAATGCTAGTAGAGTTAGCTCTAAAAACTTCATAAACGTTACTAGCTAAATAAACAGCCTGTTTACCTAATTGATCGCACTCAAAAACCTTTAGGAAGTGTCACGCAAGATTTAGCTTCTAATAATGTTTCTTTCTAAATATTTGTTGCCTAAATGGTGGGGAAAAATCCATTAAACCCTTTTTTCCACTTTTATTGCAGTTAATGTTCAGTTGTTTTAGGGACTCTGGCCAGTCGAATTCTACAAAATTGTTTTGCATCATTCTATTTTTATTCCGACTTTTAAAAGTTTAAGGGGAAAGGGATTTTCAAAGTCCTTTTTAAAACTTTCAATATTTTACTCAATATATCATAGGACTATAACAGAAGGACAATATTGTTCCGTTTTCCTGGGTTCGTTAGGATTGATTCAAATCTCTTCAGAAACTGCACACAAAATAAAATTTATTATTCTGTAAATTATTCTGGCGCATACATAAATTCAATTAGAAAAGACATAACAACTGTCTTCTATACAGCAGAAGACTCTAAAAACACAAATCAGGATAAGAGTCTTCAATACAAAACACGCCTAACGTAGTTCCAACACATTCGGTTCTCAGTAGAAATTGAACCCTCTATTCCAATGCTAATGTCAGATATATTTATAGACTTACAAAGCGCCCCCTATCAGTCAGTCAGCTAGATATTTCCAGAAGCTTCCAGAAAGATCTAGACAACAAGTTGGTGATCATTTGGCGCCCTATCACCAAATGTGGCAAAATATCGCCAAATTTGGCGACTAAAATAATCACCAAATACATCGCCAATTTGGCGATAACTCTCATATTTAGCTAGATTACCATAGACTCGTAAAATTAGTAACAATGTACATAACAGGAGTTCTTTTTTTACTGCATTGAATTCCCTTAGAATCTACAAATAAGTATTTTGTGGAAGAATAAGATTTGTTTTTCAAAAAATTCTTCAAAAATGCTAACATTTTTCAAAATTCCCCATGCGCATTCATTTTTTTTCTGATTTCTTCCAAATTTCTCAGGATTGTCAATTAAAGCGTTTTTTATAAAACTGTACATAATTCTTTGAAATCCCAAATATTTTTCTAATTTATAGGCCATGAAATAAAGTAATAAAAGATAAATCACAAATAACAGGCAGAATAAAAAAAAGTCATTTAAGACTTTAGATTTATACAAGGAAAAATCAATGCACAATTATGATTATGAACATGTCGTACCTCTGCTAGATGAGTGTTACATCTCAAAATAGCCATATTTTCAGGAAGAGCTAAAGAAGATATATGTCGAAATTTCATTTCTTGTTTTATGAATGCCTATGATAATTTGGGGGAAACTTATTGTTAGAACCACTTCAGAAGGCAAAACTACATACTATTAAAGTTGTTTTCAATTTTTAAAGCATGATTTTGAATTTTAATTGCAAGATATAACCCTCTTCTAGTAACCTCATTTTGTCAACATGGACTGAAAGCTTTAGGGAATACTATCATATCTCTATGCTAATGCACAATATATCTAAACTTTTCACAATACATAGAAAAAAACCTTGATAACATGAACAGCAGGATAGAAAAAAATACGAATTTATTTTCTAAATAAAATTTAATGAACATTTTTAATTACAGGAACGTTTTAATACAACAACATTAGGCACTGACAAAAATCTTATTTTCATTCTTCACGCATGAGCAAATTCCCCCTCCTAGTTGTGGAAGAGGGTAATAAGCTCAATCTAGGAGACTGTGTTGGTACTAGGCTTATAACATTATTCGAGAAGGAGAAGCACTTCTTATAGAGAATTGTGGTGCAATTATCTCAAAATCGAAAATTTCTGAGATGTAACACTCTTCTATCAGAGGTGTGATGTGGTAAACTTATATTAAGAAATTTAAGGTTTTCAAATTATATAGAATGCGCATGGAGCATTTTGAATGTTAGAATTTTTGAAAAAAAAATTGAAAAACCGGCATTAGTCTGCCAAAAAGTTCTTATTTTGATTTCTAAGGGTCTTCATTCTAGTAAAAAATAACATTAATTATTCTCATTCTCTATATAGACTTAAAAATTGAGAGTAAAAAAAAATTGAGGGTCAAGGTCTCTTGTCCCTTTAAAACGGAATATTTATTATTCGTAGCAGTGTCAATGGCCAAACTGTATGGTATCGCAGTATAAGAAAAGAATTATTCATTGAATCGTCTTGCGGTTAAGGTATATGCTTGCGTTCGGGACACTTTTTTTTCAAAAAACATATAGTCCTGATAAAATACATATATTTTCAATTTAAATGTGATATAAAATCATAAAAAAAATATAATTTTGGTTAATTTCATAACATTTTAAAATAGAGGGAATTTTTGATAAATTTTTAGTGCAATTTAGTGCTTACGCCATAGACCCTTGACTCAATTCAACAAAATACATTTAAATTTTCTTTATACTACATTCTACTGTGACACTTACCTGTGTTCTGAAGTAAAAGTTTTACAATATTTCCCCAAAACACTGAAATATACGAAAAAAGAGTGAAAAACACTGATTTTTTAATTATCTTTTTTTAGGACAGGTACCTATATAATGATTAAATTAACACATATAGCTTAGCTTTTAGGTCAAAACATAGCTAGAAATATGTAAAATAATATTACAAAATTTCATTGACATATAATGAAAACTTTTAAAATTATTAGCTTTTTCGTTTACAAAAGTAACTGAAAAATTAATTTTCTAGAAAATGCATTTAAAGATGCTACTTCTGGTCTTATAACATCGCTTTGGGTTTATTAAATTGGCCATAAATTCTCATCCAATGATCGTACGAGCGAAATTAAAGCAGTTTTAGAATCCTAAAAGATTGGCCTTTGAAATAGAGCAAAAAAATTTAAATTTTGCACAAAAACAGCTATTTCAACGTAGGCACTTAAGTTCATATCTTTTTATAAGAGTCAGAGAACGTTAATTCCATTATCTTTACGATATGCGGAGAGAAAGTCCAAAGGAAGTAATTACTTCCATCTATTGTTTACTTTCAATTTGTTGCTTTTAAATTCAAAATCTCGGAGCTTCTAAATTTTTAGATTTCTCTGATAGCAGGCGCGATCTTGTTCTAGGAACGGAATTCGAAAAATGAGTTTCTCACATAGTCAAGAAAGTTCATTATTCTGTAGTTCAGTATCCTTCCACATATTTCGGTTCGTAGAATGCCGGACTTGAATCTCAGAGACGTGATTTTGACACCTTTTCTTTGGAGACACGTGGTCATTACACGAGATAAACCTCTAAACCTGGAAGTGGAGAAATTATCGTAATTAGTTAGCCTAATATCTCGAAGGATATTAATTTTTTGTTAATTATATTTTAGGCAACTTTTCGGTCGACTTTTCAGTCGGTGTGTTGTTTCGATTCATACCATCCGTAAGGAAACACATCTGCTCGGTTTTCATGGTCGTGCTGCCACCCATAAGGCTTTGATCACGAAGTCCAACAGTGCTGCTCGGTTTTCATGATCGTGCTGCCACCCATAAGGCTTTGATCACGAAGTCCAACAGTGCTGCTCGGTTAATGTGGTGTAAAGCACGTCGATAGTGGACCGTATATCAGAGGAAACGGGTTCTCTGGAGCGACGGATCAAGGTTCACCCTCTACCGTTCGGATGACAGGGTCAGAGTCTGGCGTCTTCCGGGATAACGCCTCCTACCAGAATGTATTGTGCCCACAGTAAAGTTCGGCGGAGGTGGAATTATGGTCTGGGGGTGTTTCTCCTGCTATGCACTGGGACCCTTGGTCCCAATTCATGGTAAGCACAACGCCGACGCCTACTGTACTATTTTGGATGACAGTATGTTTCCTGCGTTGTGGCAGTTTTACGGGTTCGACCCAAGTTACTTACAGGGCGACAACGCCAGCTGTCATATTGCGAGGTTCACCCTGTATTGGTATGGTGACAATGGGGTTAACCGAATGGACTGGCCTGCCCAGAGCCCAGACCTGAACTCTGTCGGAAAAAACTGGGACGAGTTGAATCGCCGAATTAAGGGTTGCAACAACCGTCTGAAGGAACTTACATGTCTTCTCCAAGCCGGTGGAAGAAGATACCACTAGCCGTCATAAAAGGGCTTGTGGAAAGCATGTCCCGGAGGGTTGAGGCTGTAATTGCCTCTCGTGGAAGCACTACAAACTATTGAATATGAATAAATTTTGTTTTTCTTTTCTATCACAGGTGTCCAAACACTTATTGGTAGATAGTGTATTTCAACCTCTCGTGATTCTGGCTTAGAGAAATACTTAATAACTTAAAATTCTAATTTTCAATCTATTTGACGGTTCACAGTCTATTACCACTTACTCGATCAATCACAAACGTGATCCCTTTTATGTCCATGACATTCGACATCAAAAAACAAAAATTATATTAACTCCTAAAGAAGGAAACTTAATCCATTTCTGGGGAGATCGCTTAATCAAAATTGTCGAAGATATGCAAGTTATTCTAACTCTGAAATTAAGAATAAAAAACAGTTAAACTAAATCATTAACTTTACTTTCCTAGTTATTATAGATATTTTTCTGTGTTAGTAATGAAATTACGTACATCGTCAAAAAGTCAGTGAAACCTGAACTGGATATCAGAATCAAAGATGAGAAAAAACACGTATTTTACCCAATACCTTACATATCACATTGCGCAATTTTTGAAGCGGCACACTTTTACTAAATGTAATGTTTGTACTCCATTGCTACCGTTTTTTCATGAGTGGCAGCCGTTTAAAAAAAATCTCTGAATTAATATCGTGCCGCTTTTCATTACGATTCTTTTTTCCGGTGAAATGCAGATGAAAAACAAAGAGTAAGTCACGGAAGAAACTGGAACGATGTCAAATCGTTGGTCATGAATAGACTTTCCCTTTCGGCTTTTTTTTTTTGGCTAATACGCATTTGTCGTGAGACATTCGCCTGATATATCGCGGAAATTGTTGACTACTTATCAGAGAGCATCATGCAGGTTAGTCAACATTGCCCCCCTGGTGCCATGGCGCCGTGGGGGCAATGTTGGGTGCACCTCAAGTTCGACCGAACTCCCGCAGGGACGGCGTCTAAAGGGCTCGTGCCTTCTCCTACCCACTTACCTCATTGGTATTTCTGGTCTACGGATTTAACGTTCCCATATCCAACCTATACACGAAGATATTTAATGGTGTTCGCCAGGATTCGAACTGAGAACCCTCAGTCCGATGCCCAACGAGCTACCACTAGGCTATCTCAGCCCTTCGCTTTTGGCATTGATGTGTAATAAATGTATAACTTTGTAAAGTTTGTCCGGAACTTCACTGTATAGTACGAATTCGGGTCGAAATATATCTATATCTATAAAGGAAGAAGTCCTGACTTATATATCCCTATATATATATACATACACGTATCAACGCCCAGCAAAAACTATTGGAGATACAGATATAAAATTTTAGGAGCTTATTACTTTTGTGCTGAAGGCGTCATTTAAGAAGCGATTTTTCAAAATTCGCCCCCCAAGGGGGGGAGGGGGGCAAAACGTGTTTTTTACATATTCCTTTATATCTCAAAGAAGAAAATCGATATCCATAAGATTCTTGCTTTAAAATGTAAGAAACATGAATACCTAAAAACCAATTTCAGGATTTTTCAAAATTGTCTCCCAAGGGGGAGAGGGGGGCTAAACGTGTTCTTACGTGTTTTATCTATATATATAAAGGAATCAACACCCAGCAAAATCTATTGGAGATACAGATATCAAATTTTAAGAGCTTATTACTTTTGTGCTGAAGGCATCATTTAAGAAGCGATTTTTCAAAAATCGCTCCCCAAGGGGAGGAGGGGGGGCAAAACGTGTTTTTTACATACTCTTTCGTATCTCAAAGAAGGAAATTGATATCCATAAGATTCTTGCTTTAAAATGTAAGGAACACGAATACCTTAAATCCAATTTCAGGATTTTTAAAATTTGGCCCCAGGGGACGGGGAGGGGGGCTTAACGTGTTTTTCACGTATTCCTTCATATCTCAAACAAAGAAACAGATATCCATAAGATTCTTGCTTTAAAATGTAAGGAACACGAATACCTTAAATCCAATTTCAGGATTTTTAAAATTTGGCCCCAGGGGACGGGGAGGGGGGCTTAACGTGTTTTTCACGTATTCCTTCATATCTCAAACAAAGAAACAGATATCCATAAGATTCTTGCTTTAAAATGTAAGGAACACGAATACATTAAAACCAATTTCAGGATTTTCAAAATTCGGCCCCATTGGGGGGGGGAGGGGGCAAAACGTATTTTTTACATATTACCTCATATCTCAAAGAAAGAAACAGATATCCATAAGATTCTTGCTTTAAAATGTAAGGAATATGAATACCTAAAAACCAATTTAAGGATTTTTCAAAATTCGGCCCCCAAGGGGGTTAGGGGGGCTAAACGTGTTTTTACGTGTTTTTTACATATTCCGTCTTATCTCAAAGAAGGAAACAGATATCCATAAGATTCTTGATTTAAAATGTAAGAAACACGATTAAATGTAACAAACACGATCAATGTCAAGATTTTTCGACATTCGCTTTAGATTTTGAAAAAATTGCTAGAAACAATCCAATAATTTATATTTCCTATATATCACCATTTTGAACACCAAATTGGTGGTAGGAGAAAAGAGAGAGATCAACCTTAATTAAATGAAGTGTGGAAAGGTGTGTGTGTGTGTGAATTGTATATATTTCGGTTGTTAGTACGTATACATCTAGAGCTCAGGTTAACTCCATTCATTTTTATTATCCTGGGCAACGTCAGGTAATTCTTTGTTTATGAAACCGGCGATTTTCACAAGGGTTTACGGGGAAGACCTCAAACTCCTCGAAGGGCCGGGATCCAGTGGGTTATCAAAATTGAAAGAAACATTTTAATGCTGACATTAGCATGGGGGGGGGGGTTATTATAATATGCTGATGGGATGATGACCAGTGGAGAGGGGTATAGATTGCCATAAAATACAAATATACATATCATACAAGTAAGCTTTATTAAGGGTTCACCCGTGCAACGCCGGGTATATAAAGCTAGTATATATATATATATTATGGTAATGTGGCCCATAGCGATCCATAACCAACTTCGTGAAACAAGTTAAAACACGAAACGGAATAATTTGAGAAGGAAACTTGTTTACATATGTACAAAGGTTTTATTAAACCTTAATATATTTACAAAACATCATTTATTACCAGAATTTCCCTGGCTAACACAAGCCAAATATCCTTATCCACGGTCTCTGTTCCGAGCAAACCCGTGCAATCTCTCATAAGATTAATCACAGACCCGGCGCACTCCAGCGCTGTCGGTCTCACACCAGTCGATCAGCTAAAAAGCCCCCCAGACAAAAAAGGGGAGTCCTTTTATCCTTTTCTTCCAATTTTCTAGAAGAATCCAGAAGACTCCACAAATTGCTGGAACAACCTGGACTTCCGGGCCGATGGAGGTCACTTCCGCTCGTGCCGACCCTTTCAAGGAAACCTGAAATCCATTTGGGCCCGGGACATACTTCATTGTTAGCTTAATAGATGCCGCCGTTGATCGGCAACATATGTGCAGACTGCGGGAAGAAGAAAAGAAAGGTTATTTGGCGACTTTTGCACATTAGCGTTCCTTTTGATGTGCCTGCAACACATGTGGAAAACTCATCAATTCCACCGGCTGAGTCGAAATAAGGAGTGCCGATGTCCACGATGTGACAGCTCCTCCTCCCATCAAGTCTTTTTATATTTTAAAAAGACTAAGGTCACAGGTGTACGTCCAAACGAGGTAATCCTTCGGAGAGGTCTTTCACACAATGACTTATTTGAGCCCTATCTTAATGGCTTAATACCAGACCTACCGCGCACTCGAAACTCTAACACCTAACCCTTCTTAGTACTCAGTTCGAGAGCCTACCAGTCAAACCTTCGTCTCTACACATTATGTTGACACATCAGAAACATTTTATAGCAGTTACAAAAAGAATAAACACAATTATACACTGAAATAATTTCTACTCACAACTTCTTAGAACATGAGATTAAAACACCGCTACCATACTTATATAAAAACATACAGTCACTTTACACTTATTGACATGCTAAAAATTCCAATCATTTTACACATAATCAGTTTACAACTTAGCACCTTTAACAATAGTACTTAAAACTTCACCTTAAAAATTCAACACAATGATAACTTACAACCTGCTCGTCAAACGACTCACAGTTTTCTTAAATTTTTCCATTTAGTCGTTGGTTCACAACTGACTCAACCACCAGAATTTACACAATTCATTTGGACTTTCCTTTGTCCGTTCAACCTGAACCAGACATGACAATAGGCAAAACCGCCTCACATTCTATTCACGGAACAGAAACAATCATACTATTAGACCTAAAATACTAACAAATAAAAAAAACCTTAACTAATTTTCACTGTGAAACGCAATACAAATCTTTAAATAATTTCCATAATCAAATAATCAAAATTAATTGGTCCACTTACTTATGGATGCACAAACAAATTAAAAATTAATTACTAAGATTTCATCACAATGGATTAATTTCTCCATTCATAGGTTACGAATTTACCATCATACCTAACGTAATACACTTCATTACAATAGAACACATTCAATTCTTAACTAGGTATTCACACTCACAACCAATTTAATACATTTCATCACTGTAATTTAATAACCTTAATTTTCTAAATTATGCAATTACAACAATACCAAATTTTATACAATTATAACTCACATTTCATACCAAAAATATGTACATACATAATATTCAGATAACTCTCTGGACTTAACGTTCGATTTCCCGAGATGACTGACTCGGTTCATCATTTTCACACAATTTTATTCCTTTAATTTTGGAATTAATCCTCCTCGAAGCATCTCGCTTACGCTGTATTTTCATGGAAACCCTTTCATTCGGCCTCCTAAAATCAACCTGTCCAGAATCTTCCAATGTCCAGAGTCCAATAATCTTCGCCCTCGCGAAAATTTTCAATTTTCGGTTTTGTCTCAGTCTTCCGAAATTTCTAGGTTGCCTTCCCGAGTATTTCTTACACGTTTTTATTTTGAATTTAACGGAATACTTCCTTCCCCTAAATTTCCTCTTAAATTTTACAAAACCCTGGCTTCCCGCCTTTTTTCTATACCTTACGCAATTCGGCGTCCTAAATGCTACCAGAAATAATTCCCGTTTTAGTCCATTAGACCTGAGTTTCCCAACCTTGGGTAACCTCCCTGTCCAACTGTATCTAATCAGGCTCGCTGTCCTTCTATTTTCTACATTCATTTTAACCAGACCAAACTGCCAGAATTTTTCTAATAATTCCTCCGAGTCCCCCTGTTTCGACTTTGTAACCCGCGCGAGTCTACTATTCTCCCTCGGGAATTCCCCCGGGTCACCTGTCTTTACCTTTTCTCGTATGACAGCTAACGTGTGACATTCCTCCTGTTCCCGCGCTAAATCCTCGGGGATTTCAACTAACGGAGACTCTGAAAAGGGGCCGTTTAGAAAAACTTCGGGTTTAGACTCCTCTATTGTCGGGCTCGCTTTGACCATGTTTTGTTCAGTCTCTTTAGCTGGGCTCCGCGTAAAAACCGCATTTATTGGAGCACTATTTAATTTTTTCTCAATTAACTCAGCGGTCTTGTTTCCCAGCAGATAATAACCCTGGTCAACCCCGTTCGGTTTGACCGCCGCTTTTGTCCAGACGCTCCCAAAATCACTCTCAATTTGAACCCAAGCCAAAGGCAAACGAATACATTTATCGTCCAGAGGTTGTCTTACCCAAATGCCTTCTCCTATCAGGTCCTCATTCGTCACCCATGACCTATCACATAGATCAATTTCCGCCCCCGTGTCCCTCAAATATTGTCTGGGTACACCGTTAATTACCGCCTTTTTCAAGTAAGGATTAAAGCAACTGCTTAGATCTACCCCCGTCACGACATGGTTAATTACTTCGCCTTTCTTTGAATTTTTTTGGTATTTCGGGCACTCATTCTTGAAATGCCCATTTTCCCCGCAAAAATAACAAGTCAAAGCCTTCTTCCTCTCATATGACTGCTCTTTTCGCCAATTCGTGTTACTCGTTTCCTCATTTTTATTTCCTACCTCTGATTTAGATTTACTCTCGTCTTTATTTTTGCCGTAAGTCTGACCTTTTGTTTTTTCCTGGCCCGGTTTTTTTCCCCATAACCTTTCGTCTTGTTTTTTTCCATTATAGTGTACGCTTTCATATTTGTCGCACTTATCCGTGATTATAGATACATTCTTCAACTCGTCCCAATCTTCTACATATTTTTCCCTAATTTCCATCGGGACGCGTTTTTTAATTTGTTCCGTGACCATTAGCTCTTTCAAAGCCTCAAAATCGCTAACGTTCACTGACTCAAGCCAATTTTCCAAATATCCTTTTAACTCATAAGCTAGGTCGGACCACAATGCTCCCGGTTTCCTTTGATGGGTTAGGAACTTGGCACGCAAAGCACCCGTGCCTAGTCTGAACCGTTTTAATAACAGCGATTTTATGTGAGGGTAATCATCCCCTTTTTCTCCCGGTTCCTTCACAATAATTTCTGATATTTCAACCGGTAATAGCGGGATCAATTGACTGACCCAATGGATAGAGGGCACCTTTGTTTTTTCCGCTTGTCTTTCGAAAAGCATAAGGAACAGCGTTATATCTCCTGAGAGGGGGTCAAATTTGGGGACCAAATCTCTCAAACTGGTTCGAAAACCTCTATCTGTCTCTAAGTTAGAGTCGTTCGAGCTTACACTGCTCGTTTCGACAGTACCCTGGATGCGCATTTTTTCCAACTCAAACCGCCTATCATCCTCCAGCTGTTGCCTATAAGCCTCTTGCTGTTCTTTCTCACGACGCCTATCAGCCTCTTGCTGTTCTTTCTCACGACGCCTATCAGCCTCTTGCTGTTCTATTATCGATTCTATAAATGCTTCAATTACATTTTCTTTGAAATCGGATGCCCCCATAATTTTCTTTGCAAGCGCTAACTTTTTGTCGTTTACCGAAACCTCAGTATCAAATTCCTCGGCCAAAGCCAAGAGAACATTTTTAGTCTGTTTGCACAGAAAAGCTTCCATTTTTATTTTTTTTTGTATTAACCTAACCGGTCACCCCTAGTACCGTAACACAAATTTCCCGGTCTAGAATACACTAGCTACACATATACAATATCCTAGCACTTTAAAAATTTAGGCATATATCACCTTCTACCAATACGTCTAAAATATAGAACCAAAATCACACTAGCACATATATCACACTAGAACATATATTACACTATACACCTATAAATATTTTTATAGCACAATTCAAACAACGTCTCCCAAACTGAGTACCGTTTTTCTCTTTCTGCACAAACGTGCTGTGAGATTCCGTATGGATTACTCACACATACCTTGATTACCACTAATCAAAATTCTATCTTCCCCTAAGGGATTTTTAGTTTTCCCAAACTAATTTTTTATTTCACGCGCCTGGCGACTTAAACTCAGACCTCTCTAAAAAGATTTTCGAATGGACTCACCTTCTTATTCGTTGCATCCAGCTCGACCCGCTGATTGACTTTCTCTCCAAGGTGTCCTCTTTTTAGGCTGCTCGGTCTTGCTTCTATCCTAGTCTCCGTGCTGCTCCCCGATCAGTGAAGACTCCACTTCTCGATCCTCTGGAACTGCAGACGCACCGTCCTACGTGGACTCAAATTCCAATTTATTGTGGAATACTCCCAACGGACTGCCACCAGCTATGGTAATGTGGCCCATAGCGATCCATAACCAACTTCGTGAAACAAGTTAAAACACGAAACGGAATAATTTGAGAAGGAAACTTGTTTACATATGTACAAAGGTTTTATTAAACCTTAATATATTTACAAAACATCATTTATTACCAGAATTTCCCTGGCTAACACAAGCCAAATATCCTTATCCACGGTCTCTGTTCCGAGCAAACCCGTGCAATCTCTCATAAGATTAATCACAGACCCGGCGCACTCCAGCGCTGTCGGTCTCACACCAGTCGATCAGCTAAAAAGCCCCCCAGACAAAAAAGGGGAGTCCTTTTATCCTTTTCTTCCAATTTTCTAGAAGAATCCAGAAGACTCCACAAATTGCTGGAACAACCTGGACTTCCGGGCCGATGGAGGTCACTTCCGCTCGTGCCGACCCTTTCAAGGAAACCTGAAATCCATTTGGGCCCGGGACATACTTCATTGTTAGCTTAATAGATGCCGCCGTTGATCGGCAACATATGTGCAGACTGCGGGAAGAAGAAAAGAAAGGTTATTTGGCGACTTTTGCACATTAGCGTTCCTTTTGATGTGCCTGCAACACATGTGGAAAACTCATCAATTCCACCGGCTGAGTCGAAATAAGGAGTGCCGATGTCCACGATGTGACAATATATATATATATATATATATATATATATATATATATATATATATATATATATATATATATATATATATTGTCTGTGTGTGTATATATCCTTTAATGATAATGAATATCATAATATACACTCTTTGTTAAAAAAAAGTACTTTAGCGCGGCAAGTAATTTTACAGTGGTACAAAATTTTCTCTATTGCAGTTACATCGAGCTGCAACTTCCGATGTCTACCCTTGGAAACTTCGATTTCGGTATCCGTGCTTAAGCCAATATCACGCATGGCGAAATATTTAGAGATTTTCCCTGGTAATAACCGTAAATATCTTTAAAATAACGTATTAACATTCTTTGTTTTGTTCGTATGGACAAGTTTTAGGTGTTGTTATGACCACAGAATTGTTAAGGAAAGTGAGAGTTGTTCTATATGAAGTATGTACGTATTTGTATTGTGGTGAAAAATTAATTGCTTTCCGTGTTTCGATTCGATGTGTATAAGATTCTCTTCATGGGTGCTTCACCTGGAACCTGTGTCGTAACAAGGATTGAGAAACAGTTATAAACAGACGACAATACAGTATTTTTGAAATTATACAATACAGTAATAAAATTTTAGAATGAGTTTGAAATTATACAATACAGTGATAATTATACAATACAGTATTTTTGAAAGCATTAACTACTTCCTGCTATATTTGCATTTCTTATAAAGTATGAAGTCCGTATATCTGAATTTCTTTTTTCACTGGTTTTTGTTTACCCAACTGCATTAGCACATAATAAATTTCCGTTTAGAGAAGACTGTTGAATTTTTTACTTTTTCTCACGTTGCGGTGGACTTGATTTATTTGTAAGGACTCCACTTTACCCTAAACTTTTAAAAGCAACAAGAAGAGATTTTACATTATCTTTTTGTTTGTTTGTATCATTTTCTGGCAATCACATACGCCGTATAGTCCAAATATGTGTTAAAAAGTATTTGCAATATTCAGTTGTAAAAGGTTCAGAAATATTCAAATTTTCCTTGCGTGTCTGTATGATAGAATGTATCTTTCTCTGTACACAATTGTAAACGATGACTCTCAAGATTTGGTAAATGACACGCAAGGTCCTGTTTGTTATTGACCAATATGCATATTACCAATGTGCACTCTTGACATATCACGGACGCCAGTACAGAGATACTCAACTCGAAGTCTATGCTTCGGTACTGGGTTACGGACAGTGCTCAATGCCTCCATTGAACGTGTCAAAAAAAAATTTTAATTTTCCATTTGTATTCATGGTCTTTGCGTAATTTCATATAAAAGATAAAAGAGCGTTTTAGCTAAGTAATGGTGGCAAAGGTACAAGTAACAATTTTTTTTATGTGTGATGTTGTAAGATCTGCTATTTACAGAAGAATTTTATATACTATATTTATTTTTATCAGATAGGCCCGAGATAGCATAGTGGTAGCGCGTTGGTGTTAGAACTGGGAGTGCTCAGTTCGAATTCCGGCGAACACCATTTAATACCTTCGTATCTAGACCGGATATGGGAACGTTAAATCTATAGACCGGAAAGTCCTTCTCTGATGTCAGAGAGAATGGGAGAAGGTACGATCCCCCACCCCCTTCCCCCAATGTCGTCCATGGGGTTGCTCAGTCAAAATTGAGGTGGTACCAAGGGGTGGTGTTGGTTCACCTATACGGTGCCTCATTGAAAGCAACCAACGATTCTGGTAATTGCAGTTCGAATGCCTTCATTGACAATCCCCGTATTGACAAACAACATTTTTATCCAATCCAAGTGCACTGATGTCGTGATTTGAATGAACGACTTTTCATATTTGTACTTTGTACTAATATAATTTTTTTCTCACACTTATGGCCAAATGATATACTCGTTCAGGTCTTTGAAGATAGTATTTTTGTTTTCATATATTTGCATGCTAGTTATAGGATTGCGGTGTCACCGATAATTAAAGCAAAGTTATAAGGTGCAAAAAGTTGTATGGAACATTTTGATTAGTTTATAGATGGGAAATAATTAAGAAAAAAAAATAATTTTCATGCCTTGCAAAAAAAAGGTGAGAAAACCTTGTGGAATCCTTCTGATTTCCTAGCTGATTTTCATTCCTGATCCGAAAAAAAAATCTGGATCCAGTTTCTAAAGACTCTGTTATAGTTTGTCACTCACGCGTAAGGTTTTAACACAAATTCTTCACAGCGGGGAAGATGAATCTGTGCTGTTTTGTTTCTTTGCCTTTCACTCAAATAAGTTTCCTTAGACTGTCTACCTTATAAAAATGCCCCCATCATCTCAACCTTAATTATAGTATATCCCGTTTGCTCCGAAAAACATACAAGATGCTGCAATGAAACTGGCTTAAGAGATTTATCTCAGATCCACGCCTTTTGATGAAGATTTATAAAATGCAAAGTTTTTATATCACTCAAAAATATTTCTTTTTGGAAAAAAAAACGACACATTGCAGCGAAATGGTATTACATATCAAGGAAGTCGCTAATTTTCTGCTGTAAATTCTCAATGATAAATCGCCGGCCAAGTAAACGATGTCTAAAAAAATAACTGAAATAACGATGTCTAAAAATTTATCATTCTAAAAAAATAACTTATTTGTAAGGACTCAACTTTACCCTAAACTTTTAAAAGCAACAAGAAGAGATTTTATATTATCTTTTTGTTTGTTTGTATCATTTTCTGGCAATCACATACGCCGTATAGTCCAAATATATGTTAAAAAGTATTTGTTATATTCAGTTGTAAAATACGCTTTAATATGTTTTAATCTACATATACTTTAAATGCCAAATGAATTGGGCACTGGCATCTGGTACCAAAGTTTGTGCGTTTGAGTCCCATGTTGGTATGGATGTTTGTGGCCGTTGGGAATCAGCTTTAAGAAGTAGGTCCCGGTCTAATTAGCCCTCGTGCAGCAAAAAAAAATTACCGTCGCGCTCTCAATCGATCAACCAACCCACTAATGAATGCCTTGAAAATACAGATAATCCAAAAACGACATATTCAGAGGTTTCAATTGAACAACATATAGTGATTTAGATAGGGTTTAGTAAAAGTACTGCTAAAACTAACACGGGTTTACAGCTTTTTCCTGGAAGAAGTCTGTTGCATAACTGTAACAACCTTTGTGTTAGGTAACATGATAAGGATTCTATCGTGCGACTTGGATTTTATTTCTAGCCTTTTACAGGGTGTTCAATGCACAGATAATCTACAAAATGCAAAAAGGGAAGTTCAGAGTATAAGATATTTCACAAAAGTTCCTTTCGTTGATGTCTCGCTATCAATGTTTTCGTGAGATTTTTCAACCTCTCAATCTGTCAAAATAGGAAACCTTTTTGTTTTGTCAGTTTTCATGAGCGTGAATGATCTGCTCATGTAAACTTCTGTGAAAACCTTTGATTCTTGCATCCGTATTATTTTTTATGCTCATCCAAAACAGTAAAAATTCTAACCATGTTAAATTTAATTTCTTTCAATTTACTTTATGTCGCGTAATTAACTTTTCAAACTCTAAAATATACCGTAATCGAAAAGCCTAGCAAATAGCTGCGAATACACACTCAAAATAATGGTTTCTCATAAATAAACTCTTACGACCTTTGACTTCAGCGACATCTCTTTAATCTCCTTTAATGTGGTACTCGTTATTGACAAAGGAAGTCTTTCAAAGAAATCACAAAATAAGCAATTATAGAAGAGGCTTAATAAATCAGCTTGTTGCCAAACACTCTTTATTACTTTCATCCAGTGTGTATATATATTAATTCTATTTTTTGTTTCTCTTTAAGAAGCACATATCTTCCAATTTCAGTCTTAATGACTTCCGCTTGGTGCTTTTTTTCTTCTTTAATCACCTATACTTTTATTCCGTTAAAACGAATTTAAGCCCTTTTTTTTTACTGTGCTAAAAAAATTGTTGCAACTTATAAAAATTTCATTTCGTGTAAAAATGGCAATTGTGAACAGACGTTTGGGTATTGTTTTTTACAGGTAATTAAAATTGCAGAATGAAACATCTAAACTTAATAATTTAATGAATGAAATTTTTGTTGGATCAATGAAAAATCATATTAAAAAGATTTCAATATAAAATCGTACGAAATTCTAATAACAAAGTTTGATTACCATTTATTAGGCACGCATTCTTTTATCACTAGCTTAATCTTTCAAATTAGTTAATTTGGAGGGCTGTATCTCAAAAACTAATTTTCCTCTAAAACTCTAAAAATTTTCGAAATTACTCTGGAATGAAGTTCATCTAAAATATAATTGATATCTCTTGATTAAAATAACACCTTAAGAAATTGAATTGTTATGTTTTTATTATTACCATGTTTTTATTAACTGGTAATTAAATTTCTTGTTTGTTTGTGTGTGTGTGTGTGTGTGTGTGTTTGTCCGTTACAAATCTTGCAATCGATTTTTAACTACCTTCCCGACTAGCTAGACATTTGAAACTTTTAGAATAGCTCAGAACACTATGACAATGCATTTTTTAATACTTTTAGCTATCTTTAACCCTTTCACCGGCTCAATTCGAAACTCTAATTCACATATCCTGGCTTCTGAAACTTGTACAGTTCTACCCTTCAAGCGGCCCGATTCCCTGGAAAAAAGTTTGTTTTCACTGCAAAAATACTTCTTTCCCCCTTTTCGGAAGTATCTTTTGCCTGTCACCTCAACCCTCTACAGTAATAAAATTTAGCACCCCGCTAGTGTCTCCCCCAAATTTGTTCCCCAACAAGAAAGCGGAATTTTTCTAGGAAACCGTACGTGTGTGTGTGTGTGGCTTATTCCACCCGCTCTAGCCGTAGGCTAGACCAGGGGAAAAGGGGGAACAGCTTTTGAGGGTCGTATATAAGAGATTTCCGTTCCTCTGAAACACTCCTCCGTAGCGGTTGATGATAACGTTAAAATGCTATGAAAATTTGGCAAAAATATTATATTCAATTTCTTCCAAACTTCAGATATTTTCAAAACAAAGCATTCGAAAATATAAATTAAATATTAAATATTTCAGATTTTAAACCATCTCTTATAGTTTTAAGTTAATAAAAAATTCTAGAGAATTCCATTAAATATTTCATCTCACTAGCATAATATTTTTCACACGTTTTCCCATATAAATTTTATTTCTTCATTGATTTCAGGAACCAAAAATTTAAACTTCTATAATTACCATTTTGTTACACAGAAGATACATTTTAACAGCCGTAAAAATATTTACACATTCTGAAACACTGCAAGTGGTTAAAAAATGTTATAAGTGTAAATTTTGTATAATTAAAACATAATAATACACAAATTATTTAAATGTGTCATGTTACAATCACATTGTTTTATCCTATGAATTTTATATTTCATTGTTAAACGAATTACACTCACACAAAACGATAAAAGAATATTTGAGTTCACACACAGAATTACTTATTGTTTCGTATATGTAATGAAATTTCGGAAAAAAGAATTATTTTAACAAACCAAAATTAGATAATATTAAATTTTAGAATTAAGGTTATAACATAATATTCCATTTTTGGCATGATCTCAAGGTTAGTATAAAAAGTGACACACAGTACCAAAATGACTGCTCAAAGGTTATGCTTGAATATATATGGTTTATTTACACTACTATATATTTTATATACAATAACACTTCAAAATTCATTAAACTTTCTTCAAATTATTTAATCTTATTCTAAATTTCTTTCAAGTTAATCATTCAATGCAATTTTTCTAGATATTCACAAATGTTAACCGCAATAATTATCACAATTAATTTCAACAATAAATATTTGCTAATAGATACACACATCATTGATAATCAGTTCCATCAGTAATAAAATTCCTCATCATAACTTTGTTACTACCAATTACATTCATCAATAATTTTTACTAATAGTTATACACCTCAATAATAATGTTTTGTCAGTAATTAAATTCCTCACAATAACTTTGTTACTACCAATTAAAATCACCAGTAACATTTACTTATAGTTACACACATCATATTCAAAATCACCAATCATCAATCATATTCAAATTCATCAGTAATTAAATTTCTCAACATAACTTTGTAATTAATGTTTTAATTGTTTTCAATCTTTCTCTCAAAATCTTAAAATTTTAGGAATGCCGAAATTAGAGTTCCAAATGACACTTCCCTATCATTAATATAAAATACTCTGAAACAAACCTTGGCTGACATCGATGACACCACATGTATACGCATGAGTTTCAGTCCTCGGACTCATTAACACTCACAGGTATAAGGATAATAATCCGTTGCGTCATAATTGGCAGTCCACGTAGAATATCAGTAAACACAGTCTGGAAGTTACCACTCAGTTCCTGATCTTTGTGCAAGGGTGCAGAGTCTCACGGCTGGCATGGGGTTGATCGTTGTCGTCAAGGAAACAGGCTCAAACTCTTAGCGTCAGTTCCAGATCATTGGGCAAGGGTGCAGAATCTCTCAGCTGGCATGGGGTTGATCCTTGTGGCTGAGGGAATAGGCTCAAATCCGTGTAATCTGGTAATCAACTATTTTATCATGCAAGGGTCAACAGCAACATGGTTTCACCCTTGCTTTTAGTTTCGACTCATTTATTCTATATGTTTTCACGACAGTATATTTTCTTTTATATTACAAATAAATAATTATATCGCTAAAAATTTGTTAGTTCTTTCTGATGTTACAATTATAGATGCAATGATCTTGTTATAACCTTAATACATAATACCATATTTTCAAGTGCTACAATTTTTTACAACAGAAGATCGATAATAGATCGCTATATCATACACAATTGCTTGTTTCTTATTATGTGAAAATGTGATGTAAACAAAGACGTATAGTTATTTTAAATATAGAAATATATGTTAAACATTCTATTCTTTTGTATGGTATTTTTCAAAACAGGAAGCGGGGCACAAAGCTTCATCACAAATTTTGCATGAATGGATAGAGATATTTTCTTATTCAGAAGAAATGTTTTCTTCCATTATTCTCTCTATTAATTTCAAACGGAAGTTCAGATTATTAAGATTCCCTCCATTTTTGTTTTGTAAAGAAGGAATGAATTCGAAACAGAAATATCTAAAAGGTGCCTGACAATTTTTTTATAATATTTTTTCTGTTATCATCGTTTTTCTTATATCCCATAATTTTCTGTTATCGTTTTTCTTATTTTGCCATAATTTTAAATAGATCCATCCATTCTGTCCACACCACCCATTGTATGGTTGCAATCCAGAACTGGTACGGGTTTTTTATAAGTTTTCCCATGTTTTGTTATATTTTGCATTTCTGTGGAATGGATCGTGCTTAAAATGGCGACAGATCTTTTATCATGCCACTTCATTATCAAAGTTTTCCCCCGTTGATAAGCAATCAGCTCACCCTTTTTCATTTTCTTATTTTTGATTGATTTGCAGTGCAATAGCGAATTAATAACAATTTTGGAACAACATCCAAAATTAATTTTTATAATATTTATATTGCAGCCGAAAAATTTTGTTGATGAATGAATATTCATGCTTAACTTATGACTTGCCAATTTTCATGGTTTTCATGCAGAAAACCAAATTTTTTGAAATATCAGAATTAAAAATTTAGTATTTTCTCGCAACACACATTTTGGATTTGAGTTCAATTGAATGCACTATTTAGACGCTATTGCACATACGTATATACACAAGTTTATAGTTAAATACACAATTTTACAAATCAGTTTTGTTTTAATCATATTCTTTTTGTGTCTATGAAAATACATCTTTTTTTTAACTGCAATTTTAAGATTGTATCGGTCATATCAATGTCCTAGTTAAATGCTGTAATAAAGAAATTCCGATAATTTGGTTGTTTAGAGAGCTTAGGTCAATTTTTGGTACTCGAAGACTAATTTGACCGGGACTTACTGCTTAATGTCGATACAGATGAATACAAACATTCATATAGAAAAGGGACTCGAACCTGCGAACTCCAGCACCGTAAGGTTCACCCGGAAAATTATGCTTTCATTAATTTGCTTCCGACCACTATCAAAAATCAATGAAATTTTAAGGAAACAGCTACGGGGTCCGAAAATCCTCTCGCTGGGAAGTCGGCTACGCAAGAGAGGGGTACGAAATCAGGAGAAAATTCCTATCTCATGAGGATGATCAAAATTGTGGAGATAACCTCGAATGTGACGCTCTAAACGCCTTACACCTGATAATTTGGGTAGGTAGTTCAACGTGAGTTAAAAAAAAAGAAAAGAAACACCTAAGAATTTCTCACCAATCCCTCCAACCCATTAATTTACAGATTAAAACAAGATGTTAGAAGACCGAGATGAAGAACTAAACAATATTTTGTTACACGAGGGTTAATTAGATAGACTGGAACCTAATTTTAAAGCCGATTACGAAAGGCGGGAATCATCCATGCCAGAAGTAGGATTCGGGACCGAAAGACAGAGCCCTACCATTCAGCCATTTCCCAGTATGAAGCACTGTACAACATCAAATAACTTTTCAAACTTGTATGGAAAGTAATAAAATAATAATTGAAAAGTTTGAAATGTAGCCAAATTGATAAAATAAAATAAAATATGTTTAGACATTATTTTAGTTATTAAAATCGTTATTTTAGTTATAAAAATTATTAAAAGACGATTAATTAAATTTAAATATACATAATTTAAATATACAGTACATGAATTAAATCCTGATTTAAATTAGGATTTAAATCACTTGATTTTTTAAAAAAAATCATTGATTTAAATCAAAATTACTTATGTATATAGTTTTACATTATGTTTCATTCAAATGTAATTTTATTAGCTATAATGGCTTTATCTAGATTGTAAAGTAAAAGATAAAGTAGGAGGGAACTTCTATCATTGCAATATCATATTTTATCTATCACTGTGATTAGTAAGAGTTTTGTTGACATAGGATAAAAAAAATCATGGTTTCATGTATTTAATATATAATTTATCATATGTAAATACTAATAGTGCAATGAAAACTTTATCATTAATCGTAATAATAATTTAATCGTAATTTAAATTATTGCCTTTGAAATTTTTAACTTGTTAATGTTTAAAAACATAAAAATTCGCGAATCTCCCAGATTATGATCCTAGGGAAATTCATAAGCGCCCTGTTCCTGTGGCCTTACAACAGCCAGCTAGATATTCCACACCCTCCATTCTTGACCTTCCTTCTTGGAAACTGATGCAATTACCGAACATCTGACTTTTCGGGAAAGTCGATCTGCAACCCCCTCCCCCCCCCGCCCCTCCAACTTACCAACGTCGCTCTATTCAGACCCCCATCCCGTGAATGCGTCAGAATCGGAGATGTACATGTAGGGGTCTTCATTCCCCAATTTCGGACAATTCGAGGTTGTAAATCAAGCACCTTTTATCGTTCCGAAAACGGGGGAAAAACTCCGTGCAGTGCTGGAAAAATAACCTGCGCCTGTTCAGGGGTACGTCACTGCCCGAATGAGACGGCTAAGGTCGGACGTAATATTTCGTCACTGCCCGGATGAGACAGTCAGGGCTCGACGTAATATTTCGTCACTGCCGTTGAAAGGGTTAAGCAGTATTTGAATTCATTTTCAGCTAATTTTGCTTTGTAGACTGGTGCAGCCATCTATAGGCCGGAACGGGAACGAAAAGTTAAACGCAAGTTAACTTCCAATTAACTTCATTTTCTTTCAAGTTAATGGGATAATTCATCAAAAAAATTTTAAAAGCATTTATTAATACATAGAATTGTCAAGTTTATATGATTAAACAGAAAATTTAAAAACATGGTAAATAAAAAATTCTTTTTATCTTGTAATTATTAACTCTCTTTAAATTAGTTTATCTTGGTCTCTTGGGAGCTTTCTGGAGAGTATTGTGGAGGTTTCTTATTCCTGTGAGCTATACCACATTAATTTTTTTTTCGGCCAAATGATCTGTAATTGTGAATGAATCAATAAAATTTGATGTGGTTAAAGGAACAAGTGCACTTTTTAAAATAATTTGCTTAAAATTTATTTTCTTCATTTTCACTACTGTTTTCTAAATTGTTTTGTATGTATCATTTTGTTAACAGGGGCCAGAAATGACGCTAAAGTTGGGAACTACAACTCTTAGACAAAAATAACGACGCACAAAGAAGGGTAATGCAAATTGAACACAAATTAATATGCATACAGATTTCAACGGAAAATGCAAAATTTTAAAGTTTGGCGGCCAATGAATGAACATGTGACGCTGCAGCGCATCTTAGCTGCACAAATGGCAGGATATTAAAGAGGAGAAATTTCGATTCACATAAATTCTTTGCGAATTTCATTCCGTGTACTCAAGTAGACAGTAACTATGCCTCGCATACAGGTACGCGAACAATATGCGCAGATGTCAGCATTTGAGAGAGGATTTGTAGTTGGGCCCAAGAAGCCGGTTGGTCTAATCGGCGAATTGCTCGACATTTGGATAGGAACGATGCCACTATTAAACGATGTTGGCAGGAATGGGTGAACCATGGCCGAACACAGCGTCAAGAAGGAAGTGATCGGCCGGGAGAAATGACAGAACGTGAGAACCGAGCAATCGTCAGAGCGGCACTCACAGCCCCAGATTCATCATCATCGATCATATGTTCAACTGGCGCTTCAGTGACACAAGGGACCATTGATAGGCGGTTCAGAGAAAGGGGACTGAGCTCACGGCTCCCCTTGCGTCGACTACCATCGACCTCTGTACACCGACAAGCCCGTTTGTAGTGGTGTCGGGCACATTCGACCTGGAATTTCACTGACTGGAGTAGAATTGTCTTCAGTGTTGAGTCCCGCTTCGAATTGAGCCCCGATGACCAGCAAATGAATGTCTGGAGACGCCCCGAACAGCGGTGGGATAACAACCTGACTGTCTTCTGCCATGCGGGCCGACAGCCAGGAGCGATGGCCTGGGATACCATTTAATTTCATTGCAGGACCCCTTAGGTTTTCATCTACGGCACCCTTACAACACAGCGGTACGTCGACGATATTCTACGTCCCGTTGTGTTGCCCTTCATATCATGCCATCCTGGGCTTACATTTCAGCAAAATAATGCCCGCTCGCACACCGCGAGAGTTTCTACTGCTTGTCTTCGTGCTTGCCCAACGCTACCTTGACTAGCAAGGTCGCCGGATCTCTCCCCCATTGAGCACGTGCGGAGCATTATGGGTAGGGTCCTCCAACCAGCTCGGGATTTTGACGATCTAACGCGCCAATTGGACAGAATTTAGCACGATATCCTGCAGGAGGACATCCGCCTCCTCTATCGATCAATGCCAAACCGAATAACTGCTTGCATAAGGGCCAGAGGTGGACCAACGCGTTATTGACTTTTTCCCTTTGTAAAGCTCTTTCTCTTGAATAAATCATCTAATTTTTCTCAAATTGTAATCATTTGTTTTCCGTACATGTACATCACATCGACCGATTTTCGTCCCATTCGGATAACTCCTTCTTGGTGCGTCGTGTTTTTTGTCTAAGAGTGTATACTCAACATGCTCTTCAAATACACTACTGTAACGTATCAGAGTAAACACAACTTGTTATGTTTACGACACGCAGTTTCTTTTTTGGCAAAACCACTAGCTCGAAGGAAACTTAAATTTTGCGTTTACGTATTTTTTCCACCTCGGAATTTAACAGAGTTAAAGATCACCAGTGCATTTCAACTGCAGAGATGATATGCTTTCTAATTCCTCTTAACTACAGCTCTCTGAATTTTATGTCTATCCTTACTACTTTTTCTAAAATATGTTAGATATATATATAGAGATATACATATTTATTTCTTATTGTGAAAATGTATGCTTAAAAGCACCCTTAATTTTATTATTTTAATAATTGGTATAGTTTATTTTAAAAATAGGTGGGTTGGATAAACTTCACTTATACTAGGAAGGGGGCCCCTCTCGTCCAAACTTTGCTGCATCACAGATTAAAGTAAACACTAAAACCAAAAAGTACTTTAATTTATTTTGAATATTTGAGCACTGCAGACGAACGTATCAACGGGTAATCATTACAATTAATAAAATATTTTGTCATTATCGAGCCCAATAATTTTTTACTGGAATCGGTGGTATACGACGGATTATTTCGTTATGGACTGAATAACTGCACTTTGTCAATGAAAATTTAGAGAAATTCCATACTTGGAATCATTTTCTCTCCGGCGTACTTGCTGACCGGAAAGGCTGTCCCTTGCTGAGGATCCCATAACAAGGGCGAAACCTAGGACCAAAATTGATGGGTAGGCTGAAGGTTTATATATTTTTGACTATAATTAACAATTTGAACAATGGAGTTGATGTAACGTGTATGGTCATATTTTATATGAAATTCTAATTTTGGTGAGTAATCCTTCATGATCTTCATAGCCTTTTCAAGCAAATAGCTGAGGTATTTTTCTATAAAATAGAAAAACATTTATAGAGTTATCTACTTCTACCCTACCTTCGGTGTATATAACTTGAAGTGGCACTCTAAGGAATTAGATTCAAACGCAGTTCTAAATTAATAAACATTTATTTCAAAGTGACACATATTACTTGCTTTTCAACATAAGCATGCGTACTACTAGTACGAGATATTTATAACATTCATGCGAGGCATATTCTTTTAGTATAGACACGTTGCAAAGAAATTCAGTTTGAAATACTCACAATACTTGAACGTCAAACCAGCAGTGCTGCTACGTAAACTTTAGGCCACAGAACACTGAATAACTTTCGTCTAACACGTACTAGCGTAGGTTAGCTTCAACCTAGATAAAACACCACTAGAGGCTGCTCGCAAAACTCCTTTCACTTTCTTTCAACTCCTCTCCCTTCCTCAACACTTCGTTTCTTTAATCTAGCTGCTTGGTATTTATACCAACCGCGTATGCCTTGAAATTACCATATCTCAAGCGGCTTCTTTAATTTATTCACTTAAAAGTTCGATTTTTGTGAATCGAATCTTATGTAAACCTTACACATTAAAAAACAACATTTACTAAATCAATCTTAACATTTGAGGCCTTTTACTACAAAATCTTATCTTCAATAATCCATTCCTGAAATTTAAGTATGAAATAAAGTTAGATGATGTTAACTTATATAATTTCGATGAGAACCAGTAAAATCAAAACCGGTTTTGATACAGACTCAAGCTTGCAAAAAGTAGAAAAGGATGAGCGACCTATCAGATAAATGTTTATGCGTCCAGTTAAAAAATCTCATCGACTTCCAGCTTTTGTCAAAATTGTTAACAGACTTATAAGTTCACGAAACCTATGAACCTATACCTCTACCCATTGCAGAATGAAACCTCTTGGAACGAAGAATTTTCAATACTGGTGGAACAGGAAGCTTATTCATATTTACTTATACACTTGTTGGTCGCTGGGGATTAATAAGTTATGACAGTCGCTTATTATGTTTGAATTATTTAAAACACTGAAAAAAAATTCCAACATGATTCTGGAAAAATGCATGACTCATTAGATCTTTCCTTAAAGTAACTTGTACTACATATCTCTGTAGTACAATATAAAAAGTATTGGATTCATACATTAATGTTCAGAAAAATAACATTTGAATAAACAGATCGTCTGGATAGAGTCTAGCCTCACTGGAGAAAACACGCTCCAATAGCGGAATTAAATGTTTTTTTATCTGTTTAACAGGAATTTAAGTTTTGTTTACTTAATGTGATATCATGACATTTGGAGAGACAAACAAATACAAAAATATGCGCCAAATTGTTGAGTTTATTTCTCATTACAGGTTTACGCATCAAATAACGGCTAATTAATGTTCACCGAAACGAAAAATATTCAATAATGCACAGCCTCCTAGTTTTTAGAGCTTCGACTTATATAGCTTGTTAAATAGTCTTTCAAGACAGCACTTGAACGACAGCATATGTTAAGACAAAAAATTTATATATATATATATATATATATATATATATATATATATATATATATATATATATATATATATATATATATATATAAGGGAGGGGTGATTTTGTATGTGGAGGGTAATCTCCGGAACCACTGCACCTATTTGAAAAATTCTTTCACTATTTGAAAGACACATTATTCCAGATGGACATAGGCTATAATGTATATCTGATCAGTAGAAAGTAAGTTAGAGGGCCTAAATGTTGAGCTGATGCTTCACCTTTACAATTTTTCCTTTGTCAACCATAGTCAAGTAACCATAGCAACACATCAAACTACATTTTCATTTATTATCAGTAAAACATTTAATATTTTAAAGATTCAAGTGGAGGAGGTATTGATAAATACAAAAAGGATTTTTGAACATTTAAGGTTTTATTGAAGAAAATTACATTTGGAACTACGCTTTTTATTGGACATTTAAGGTAAAAAAGGTATACAATTTATTGGCTATCAACTGGAAATTTATTGGTATAATATTACAGAACTTTATTTAACTTATAAATTTTATGTTTTTGAATTTATGTATAATTTTATGCACAATTTGCATAAATCGAACTTGAATTATTGAACTTTATTCAAAAATCAACGTGTTTCATTGAAACTCTGAAATTTATTGATTATTTCGGATAGGCCTATGTTTTTTCCTTTATAAGTGAAAACGTATTGCTTCAATTGAGCTGAAATTTTGTATAGATATGGATGATAGTTTAGATTAAAACATAGGCATATTATTTTTTGAAAATCGGGCAACGCCGGGTACTTCAGCTAGTATATATATATGGATGGATGTTTATTTGTTTGTTTGTTGCTTTTGTTTTTACAAGTGTAGTGCAAAAAATGTTAAAGTATATAAAAGCTATTTCAAGTTATATAACACGTTAATCAGTTTGACATTGCCAGTTTATTAATTTTTTTTTTCTTTTGGCGAATATCACGTTTCCGATTTCCCAAAATTTCAACTAGCACTTAATTTTCTTGATACAATTTCGGCACAGAAAACATTGTTTTGAATAACATTTATCCATGTGTGAAATGGGGCTGTATTTTTTGTCTGAACCGCTGACGTTTTAAAAAGTTTATTTTCAGCGTATTTAACAACTTTTCTGATGTGGAAATTATGCTAGCTCTCTTTTTTGTGCTCTCTGTCGGCATCATTTTATTTATTTACCTGATCCTTAGAAAATCATTTTCCTCCATTTTCATTCCTTAAAATATAAAGTCATCGATTACGCCTCAATTAAGTTTAATTTTCATAATCGTCTCTATTATGGAATTATTCAAGTTTTTATTGGGTATATTACATTGATATTATATTCAGTATGTCAACATTGCACGACTAACAACAGGATGGAAGGAAGGAAGATAACTTTTCACCTTTTAAATAAATGAAATAACACGGAATTATAGCATACAGCTTGTTAAAATAAATAGATAAAAGTAATTTGAGTTCACTGAACTTGCATAAAATTTAGTATTGATATATACATTTGAAGTTGTTTTGCAGTTTTTAAAAACATGGCTCAATTTTAGCAGAGTGTATAAATTAGATTCTATTTTCAATAAAAATTTTCGTTGTTGTACTCTGGAACTGTGGAGAAAATAAATAATCAGAAATATTAAATACCTGTGCATCATCAAATTAAGATTTGTATATTTATGATTTTTGTAAAATTTTGATTACGAAAGTACTGAATAAAAATTGAAGTTTATCCATGTCTTGTAATTTTGAATTAAAATGAAGCTGATTACATTTTTTGCAAATTGTTGTTTCTTTAAAAAAATAAAGTTAAAATTAAGAACGAATAGAAGCAGGAGTAATAACGAGCATGCCATATCTACATCTGTCAAAATAAGATTTCTAATAATCTGGCAAAAATATAGAGATGGCAAAATTTGCCAATAACAGTCCGCGTAAATATAATTCTGTTAAATTGTTCAATAGCTTTTTTTTACATAAATTATAAATATAGTAATTGATTTTAAAGTTAATCCCAGCGCTTCTCTTCCTTTCCTGGGATTCGCATGTTACTTTTTTTTTTAATATATAACATTTATTTTCAGCAAAAATGTATTAATAAATTTATTTATTTATTTATTAAATTAATTGTTTAAATAAATATATTTATTAATTTATTAAATTTATTAATAAATTAATTAGTTTGTCAATTTATTGATAAATTAACTAAGTACTAATTTAATTTATTTAATTATTTTCCTAATATTTGTTTGCTGGCAAGTCCTTTTAGACGAATCTGAGGCCAGCAGAACAATTTATTTACAAGAAGGTACTACATCCAGACTGGGTGTATCTAGCTGAAATTATTATAGAATACTTACAAGATAAAAAGAACTTTTTATATACCATGTTTTTGGGCTTGTGGCAGCCCAGTGGTACAGCGCGCTGGTTTTCGGTGCTGAGGGTGCTCAGATCGAATCCTGGCGTCGCGCCTCGAAATATGCCTCCGTTCGTGTCGTCCCTTCATAGGGGGTAATACTGTCCGCCTATATGGTGCCCCCACAATAAAATGGGCAGTAAAATTGCGGCGTGGTATAGGCGAATGTCTCACGACAAGTGCCACCGCATTGGGAAAAATATATATATATATATATATATATATATATATATATATATATATATATATATATATATATATATATATATACCATGTTTTTAAATTTTCTGTTGAATCATATAAACTTGACAATTCTTTGTATTAATAAATACTTTTTTAAAATTTTTTTGATGAATTATCCCATCAGCTTGAGAGAAAATGAAATTAATTGGAAGTTAACTTGCGTTTAACTTTTCGTTCCCGTCCCGGCCGACAGATGGCTGCGCCAGTCTACAAAACAAAATTAACTGAAAATAACTGAAAGTTAATTTAATTCTGCTTAAAGATGGCTAAAAGTATTAAAAAAATGCATTGTCATCGTGTTCTGAGCTATTCTAAAAGTTTCAAATGTCTAGCTAGAAGGGAAGTTAGTTAAAAATCGAATGCAAGATTTGTAAGGGACAAACACACTCACACACACACACACACACACACACAAACAAACAAGAAAGCAAGTTAATAAAAAACAAGGTAAAAATACTGCTTAATGTATAATAGATAGCATATTAGACGGGCTTGACAATGCTATTTTAGGACCGTTGGCACATAGTATACATGGAATAAAAATCTGATTTCAAAAACATGTCAGTAATGTAGTCTTAACAATATCATATCGATAAACTCTTCCAAATTTGACAAAAACAAAAACACATAGCTCCTTAAAATCTACAAAAAAATTTTAATTTTCTGCCAGTCTCGAACTGATAATTGTTGTTCTTCGAGCCGGAGCGCTAGAAGTGATAGTCTGTACCAGTAGTGCTCAAACTTTTTCGATTGAGACCCACTTTCTTTGAGGGGACACATACCTTTTAAAGGCCAAGAGACTCTACAACGATATCCTTATTTTCAGCCATCAGTAGTTACTAAAATAATTTATTCAGAAATATGAAAATTTTAAGGTGAGTTAAACACTCTTTCTTCTTTATAAATATGGCTCTCAGTTTTTTTCTAGCTTGAAGAGAAATTTTTTAATTGTTTAAAATTTTAACCGTTGATTTTTTTTTCATTATTATGTCATTGCGCATATGATATCACCAAAACAGTTGGCCAGATTACCATGAAATTTTATACACGGGCAATATAAGCATGTATCATTAAAATGACCTATTATTATGTCATTCCCTCCATAAAATTTTTAATTACAGTAAAATTTATCAAACTTTTTTTTTAATTTTAAAATAAACTTTTTTTCTACGAGGGTTGTAAATAAAGTAGTGGCAACGTCGCCCAGAAAGTCGTAGAACATTGGCCATGCTCAAACAGGATATCAGAGGAGTGAGGTGCAGTTGTAGTCGATGTGTAGAGTACATAAAACCGTAGATCCAGTTGAAGGGTAGTTGCTGCGTGACGTTGAAGTGGACAGGGTCGTCTCTACCGCTCTAAATGATGTTTACAAAAAGTGATCAGCGGTCGGGGATTAAAATCAAGGTTGCCCGTGGCTACAGCACCATTTGCTTCCGGGAGTTCTTGGAACACCCTCCGTACTCCCCTGTTACGACCTAAGTTGAAAGAACCCCGTCGTGGCATCAGATTTTCCTGACGTGCTGTCTGTGATCCGAGCATTAGGGCGCAGCGTTGCTGACATCAACACACAACACCTTGCCAACGGTATCCTACGGCTTCCTGACATCTGGTAAAAGGTACAATTCTTTGCTAGTAATTATATTGAAGGAGTGTAGTGCAATTTTGTTTGTACGTACATTAAAAAAAGTTTTCCAGGTATGTTGCCATTACTTTATTTACAACCAACCCTCGTATGAAGCACTAAGAATTTTGATTTCAGAGTTGTTCATTTAAAAGATATATTATATAACTTAATTTTAAAGCTAAAAAAATAAGCATATTCATTTATATACGGCCGCAAGTCTTCGAGCATTGCCATAACAATGAAAAAAACAATGGTTGAAATTTTAAAAAATTTAAATGTTTATCTTCAACGTAGATAAAATTGAGAGCCACATTTATAAAGAAGAAAGAGTGTTTGACTCACAGTAAAATTTTCATATTTCTGAATAAATTATTTTAGTAACTACTAATAATTGAAAATAGGGATATGTTTCTCGAGTCTCTTAAAGGGTACGTGTCCCCTAAGTAAAAAATCATTTGACCGCATCAAAAACTTTTTGATAGACCCAAAATTTAAAAAAATTAGGAAAATGTTAACGAAATAAGAAAACTATATATGCAATTTTTGACAAACTATTTTAAAAACCCAAATTTGAAAACCCAGCCTCACACAGATAGGTAAGCTAATGGAAGCAATGGAAGTATAGTCTTTTGCCGGGGAAGTTTTTATTATAGGACCGCTTGACACTTTATTTCAGCGGTTCTCAACCTGGGGGGAGCACCCCCCTGGGAAGGCTTAGAAGAATGTAAAGGGAGGCGTGAGTTTAAAAAAAAATAAATAAAATAAAAAGTAAAAACTAACTGCAATTTACGGTACTCAATTTTGCGGTCACAATGTAACCGTAACGTATTTTCGACATACGAACACGAGCACGATAATTGTCGTCTATACTAATAAAGAGACAAGTGGAAGTCGAGAGATCACGTGACCGTAACTCATCCGGGCGGGTACCGATCCTCGAAAAAAAAAATGGTCGACAAATATACAGGAAGCGGTGTAATTTTTTTCTCATGAAAGTACATAAATGTTGCATATTTGGAAAGAGCTTCGAAAACTGATAATTTTTTCTGCGTACACTTATTCTGTTAATTCAATAGTTTTAGAGATATTTGCATTCTAAAATAACTCACTGCTGAGAAACCAAATCATCTGGTGCAGTGGTGCTGCCATCTGTCGGCAGCGACGGGAATGAAAATTGAAAGGAATTTATTCACTTGAATTTAATACATTTGTAGGCTATTTTTTCTTTTGTGGGGCCCGAAGTATATAAATATGTTACACGGATGGCTTGAGCTTAGCTAGGCGAAGCCCGGCTAGTACACGATAATTGTCGCATTTATAAAAACACGATAATTGTCGTACGTCTGGCAACACTGCAAGAGCTTGAGAACGGTTTCTCGTTCAGCTGCTTTCCCTTTGTTATTAATTTTTAACAACAGGTAAATGAATTGAAGGACCTTATATCAGGGCATTTGGTAGCATTGCAAAATGAAATTGCGGACTATTTTCCATATATTAGTTCAGAGAACTGGGAGTTTGAGTTGACAAGAGATCCTTTTTAAAATCGACGTGGATGTACTTCCTGATCATATTCAGGAACAGGCAATCGACCTAAAATGTGATTCTCAAGCAAACGCGGAATTCGAAAACATGGATGTTCAAAATTTTTGGTTACGCTATTTTCCTGTTTACCCAGAAGTTGCTTTGGAAGCTTTGAGGTTGTTAGTGCAGTTTTCATCCACATATCTCCGTGAATCTGGATTTTCAGCATTAGCATACATAAAGTCAAAATATCGAGCAAAGCTGGATGTTGAAAGTGACCCGAGGTGTATGCTTTGTCACAGTTACAACCTAATATTCAAAAACTTGTCAAGGACAGTAAGTGCCAGCCCTCTCATTATTGTTGTGAAAGTGACTGGTATTACATGCCGACCTCACCTAGATCCTTGATTACCTCAAACATATTTGATCTGTATTTAATTCTTTGATTTCATATGTTCTAATAATATGTTCCAAATTAAGATATGTGCAGTAATATTAAAATCTTGTGTATGAAATTATCTATTCTACATTTTCATTTAATAACCAGCTTCAGTATCAATTTCCGATTGTACTACTTGTGTTGACCACATATGGTGGTGGTGGGTGGGTGGGTGGAGTGAGGCGTGACCTCACATCAGTGTTCAAAGGGGGGAAAAACAGAGCCTGTAAGGTTAAGAACCCCAGATTTAACAATATCATACAACACATTTTTAACATAAAAAAATATAATTAAAATTATTCAAAAGATGTGACTATAAAAAATTTAAAGTATATTTTTGCATGTTTTTATTTACTCGCTTTCTTGTTTATGTGTTTGTGCAGTTCAAATCTTGCAATCGATTTTTAACTAACTCCCCAACTAGCTAGATATTTTAAACTTTTAGAATAGCTCAGAACAAGATGACAATGCATTTTTTAATACTTTTAGCCATCTTTAAGCAGAATTAAATTAATTTTCAGTTATTTTCAGTTAATTTTGTTTTGTAGACTGGTGCAGCCATCTAACGGCCGGTACGGGAACGAAAAGTTAAACACAAGTTAACTTCCAATTAGCCTCATTTTCTTTTAAGTAGATGCGATAATTCATCAAAAAATTTTTAAAAAGTATTTATTAATACATAGAATTGTCAAGTTTATATGATTCAACAGAAAATTTAAAAACATGGTATATAAAAAGTTATTTTTATCTTGTAATTATTAATTAGACAATCCAATACGATATAAATTTACTCCAGAATACCCGCGATCCCTCTAATATCCTGTAGCGTCAACATCCCCCCCCCCCCATGAGTCACTACCCACAGTTTGCGCACCACTGGTCTGTAAGAACAGTGCAAGTGCGAAGGTCGTTAAACTCTTTTATATATATAGGGGAAACAGCAGAATTTTCCGGAACTCCGATTGTGTCGACATGAAATGGGCTGGTTAATGGAAAGGGTAAAGAAGTGCGGGCGAGCAGAAATTTATGTTCTCGGGTACACTCCACTTCCTATACATTGTATTATCACTGCATTTCATTCACACACACCTTGACCTTCCTTTCGTATTTCCATGCGCTGCAACTTCCCAATCGATTAGTGGCAGAACACCGGTGTTTATTCTGCCCCTAAAATAGCCCCGTTGCGATATCCTCATGCACTCGTAAAAGTGTCTGTCCCCTCATGGATAGTAATGGCTGAGACAGATCAAATGAACGCATGACATGCCAAAGCAAAATATCATAGTGTCATGGTGTGACAGAACAAGCCACACTCAGGCGTCAGAGTCGTACGGGGGTGTCACGTCAGGTAACAGCACACGCAAAATTTCAATCAAATGAATAGCTGAATATCTAAATGCGTGCGCCCGCCAATCATGGTAAGCCAGAGATTTATACATATGCCGGTGGGATTGATTATTATTTCTCGTACATAAGCGGGGACTCGTTCACGTGTGATTGCTATACACCGAAACTTAAGCAAGAGTTATTCAGTAGGGGGCCTAATATTGAAATCAAGTACAATCGTATCCGGAGCATGATATATAGCATGTGCGGATCTCTATCATGTACAGTAACCACCGCTTATAGTGATCACTGATTATAAGAATCAACCGTTTATAAGAATCAATATCGCGAAAACAAATACAAATGAATTATTTACATGTTAAAATTTTCGCTTTAAAGAATCAATCCACCGGTTTTAAGAATCAGTTTACACTCTTCGCTTTCCTTTCATTTTTCCAAAAAAGCTACTTAAACCCTCAAAAGGCACGAAGTTCTTTCTTTTTTTTTTTAAAGAAAGATTGATAAGATGGGATGGAATATAGTCGTAAAATTCACCCCTTTCTTTATTAGACATAACATAATAGTTTCCCCTTAAACGCTTTACCACAACACTGTCCTATTAGCTTGACCCGGGGGAAACTTTACCCGTCCGAGTAAATCTTCGTCTGAGACTATAAGTATTGAAAGAGGTATAAACAGCCTTCTGAAAACTTCATTACGTCAAACTACCGTAGAAAACTTTTTCTTGCTCCCTTCCTGTAGTTGAAATGTTAAAACTGTTAAGCAGGTATGTTGTAACTTGTAACAAATATTGTATTTTTTTCTTCTCTTACTATAATCATGTGTATCTACTTATAGGTCTAAAAATTAAGTTTTATTTTTAAAACTATAAAAAATGATTTTAATAAAAGATAGTTAATGTAAATTAAAGAGTATTTTATGGTAAATTATCTAATATATGTATATATAGGTGTGTGTGTGTTCCTGTCCAAAAACCTAAATTTCGGTTATAAGAATCAACCGCTTATAAGAATCAAAATCAGTAATAACAAACGTGATTCTTATAAGCGGAAATCACTGTATGTTTTACTGTTTACTTCGATACGCAACACAATATTCTGGAAAAAAATACATTTATATTAGGTTTCCAAAAAGTTCGCTCGGTTTTTAAGTAAAAATAATTACAAGATAAAAAGAACTTTTTATATACCATGTTTTTAAATTTTCTGTTGAATCATATAAACTTGACAATTCTATGTATTAATGAATACTTTTTTAAAATTTTTTTGATTAATCATCCCATCAGCTTGAAAGGAAATGAATTTAAATGGAAGTTAACTTGCGTTTAATTTTTCGTTCCCGTTCCGGCGATAGATGGCTGCACCAGTCTACAAAACAAAATTAACTTAAAATAACTGAAAATGAATTTAATTCTGCTTAAAGATGGCTAAAAGTATTTAAAAATTGCATTGTCATCGTGTTCTGGGCTATTCTAACAGTTTCAAACGTCTAGCTAGTCGTGAAGTTAGTTAAAAATCGATTGCAAGATTTGTACTGGACAAACACACACACACAAACAAACAAACAAGAAAGCAAGTTAATAAAAACATGGTAATAAAAGACGCATTTTTGATTTTCACTAATAACTTTATTGAACAGCATGTTTACCGTTTTGTACCACTACCTTCTGCCGTCTTTCAGGCAATTTCATAACTTCATCTTCCCAAAACTTACACTGCACAAATCGTATGTTTTTGACGTTTGAATTGCGTTTTTACCTTTCTTGAAACAATAAAGCGTAGCGTCTTCCATGTTCAATATTAAAATGGCTACACAAAAAATCCCCAATTTTGATTAATTTTTGTTTTAAATGCATGCTGATATGACAGCTATTACATCAGAATCTAACATTTTTTTCGAATGATGTTCAAGACAATCTGAGAATTACTATTAGAATCATCTCACCAAAAACCGAACGAACTTTTTAGTCAACCCAGTATTACCTTGGCTTAATTTACATTTTCTTGGCCATAACACAATTGTCTGAAAAAAGTACATTTACATTTCCTTGGCTTAATTTATATTTTCTTAACTGTAACTCAATCGTATGAAAAAAGTGCATTTATATTTCCTTGGCTTAGTTTTTATTTTCTTGGAAGTAACACAGCAGTCTGAAAAAATTTTCAGGTAGTATCTTCTAACGAAACTACCGCGGGTTATTGACGTAGGATTACTTATTGTTGCTTACCTCATTTGTATACATATATGTATGTATGTGTTATGTATATACAGGGTGTCCATAATTAAAGTCCCACTTTCAAAAGGCTGCAAAAAAAGAACCACTGGTCAGAATGACTTCAAATTTGAACTGAATATACTGGAAAAAGGGGGAAACGATTTGGCATAATAATAAAAAAAAGTTCCAATCGCTTACAGCGCTATCTATTGATACATTTTGGAACTCTTTTTTTTTATTATGCCAAATCGTTTCCCCCTTCTTTCAGTATATTCAGTTCAAATTTGAAGTCATTCTGACCAGTGGTTCTTTTTTGCAGCCTTTTGAAAGTGGTACTTTAATTATGGACACCCTGTATGTATCTATATATATGAACGTATGTATGTATGTATGTAATATATATATATATATATATATGTGTGTGTGTGTGTGTGTGTGTGTGTGTGTGTGTGTGTGTGTGTGTAAAGACACGGACGCGGGCCGACGAATGAAGGGCCGAGTGGCATAGTTTTGATTATGGTTCATCTTGCTTCATCTAATTTAGGGTAAAATGGATGACTTGTCACCCGGCCGTGCATCACAAATGTTTAAATCCATTCCCGCATTTCATCTCAACCCTCGGACACACAAATCATAACACAACTTTTTCGAACTACATTTTTATTATTTCCTTTGGCGACTCCGCCGGTATGAATGCAGCAAGAGAAAATACAGGAGTCCGTCCTAGTTTTGGACGTCAAGATTTATATAAACTTCACCCCATCACGTGAATAAAGGGTGTGTCTTAATAGTTGATTGGTTTAAAGTTGTTGTTGATGTGCAGGACTGATTTAAATTTGTACTGACGCCGTGCCGCTTCCCTTTACTTAAAGAAGACAGCCATCTTGAATGATTTTGCCGAAGGCTGTAATAATGGAATTTAACGCGAATGCCCAAAGGGAATTAAATAATTTAAGGGATTAAAAAAGGGTTTGTAATTTTGAATAGTAAAGTGAGGAATTAATAGTTTTTAAATGTTAAAAGTGTTGAATTAAGAAATTACTAGTTTTTGAATATTATATATATATATAATGTGTGTGTGTATGTATATCAAAATTTTAACGCATTTTGGTACTTTTCTGTTTAACTGTTTACTTCTAGCCCAAGCGATACAGACTGAGTTTGGCGCGCTGCCAAAATTATAACTCGCGACGCAGGACATTTGAAATTTTGCTTTCCGAAGGACCGTTATGGAGGAACATAATCCTACGTTAAAAAGTATATTTATATTTCCTTGGCTTAATTTATATTTTCTTGGTCGTAACACAATAGTTTGAAAAAGTGCATTATTATTTCCTTGGCTTAATTCTTATTTTCTTGGCTGTAACACAACAGTCTGAAAAAGTATATTTATATTTCCTTGGCTTAATTTATATTTTCTTGACCGTAACACAATAGTTTGAATAGCATTTATATTTACTTCGCTTAATGTACATTTTCTTGGCCGTAATACTTTTAGAATAAAATTACACAAATGGCATGTTTCTTCGATGATCAAAAAGGAAGGAAACAACCTTTTTATGGTGTACTGTCAATACGTACCTTGCTGTACATATGAGCTTCAAGTTTGTGTTGGAATGGAGTTTTCTATGTTTCAACTTATTTAATAGAAGATATATACAGATATCTTGCAAGGTGTTTAAGATATCTCAAAAGTCCCAGATCACCTTAAGCCGCCGTTTATAGTACAAGAGACTTACATATAAACAAAAGGCAACAAAAAAATGTGACCATTGGTTTCGAAATTTAGGGGGCATGTCTTACTGCTCAAGCCGTCTCTACCTTGGGTCACGTTAAAGCTTAATAAGAATTCTGTCTAGTTACAATATTGTAAAGAAATGAGGTTTGCTTTGATATTTTTAATGTATTCTTGATGTCCAGGATTCAAGAATTGCCATTATTTATACCTGATTATATTAAATGTTTCTCTTTGTTTATCAAAGAACGATTTTGATGACTAATTTTCAACTAATTTTATACTTCCGAAACACGTGAATGTTTTCCTTTCTTTTTCATCTCTTTACAGCCACATACAGTCTTATTACAAAGGATTAAAATAAAGCAAATCTGCCATAAACAAAAACGATTCCCATATCAGCTAACAATTGTCAACAAAGACATTTGATCTAATCCTTCCATCTTTTGATTTAACATAATGTTGAATAAACTATGAAATATCAATAAGAATAACCACAATTCAATTACACTGAACCTATTTTAATGGTACTTGTTTTAGTCTGTAGCTCCTCGTTACAAATATGGCAATTTTTACTATCGTGTATAGAAGTTTAAAAAAAAAACTGAAACTGACAGCGTTATTAAGATAATATTAATTCAAGTGTACAGACTTTTCAAACCGATAAACTTTGCAACTTTGAAAAATTACGCTCGCTAAATGCATAATAGTTGCGAAGCACATGCTTAAGATTTATACAATAATTAACTCTATTTTAATAAGAAAAATTTAAATATGGCACGTGGTGATGACAGCTTTTGAAGAATTTGATAACTAATGGGCAGATTAACAGGAAACTAAAGAATTTAAGCAATGTATTCAATAAAACAAAATTTTTGCTTTAAAATTCAACATTTCTGTACATAAAGAATGATTCTCATATTCTCTCATTTAATAATATTGTCGATGCTGTTGAATACAATATTATTAAACTTTTCTTATTTCAGTTTGCCTTTATGCTTTGGTTTTCCATTTTAACTCTTCGCTTTGTAGCTACCGGCATTGTATGGTTGTTAGCACGTAAGGCTAACACCGGGTAGGTCCAGATTCAAATTCTGGCTAAGACAAGGATGTTTTTCTGTTACCCCTTCATAAAGAGTAACGTTGGCTCACCTGTTAGGTGTTCCCATAATAGAGCATCCAACAGAAATAATGATTTGTAAGAGTGAATATCTTTGGAACAAATACCCATGCCTACCTGGTAGATATTTTCGGTAATCTTTTTGGTTCATTCTCCATCTTTTAAAAATATTGAAACAACTTCCTTATTTTTTTTTTTTTTTTGGGGGGGGGGGGGGGTCTTTGATCATCATTACCGAGCTAGCGACATTTTTATGAAAATAAAACCGTTTCACCGTAAATAAAAGTTTTATTTTCAGCATATAGATGGCAGCGATGCAGTTTGCGATGAACTCATTTTTTTGCCTTAACTACTCGTAAATAAACAATATGATATGCGATTCACAGTCGCTGTAGTTAAAGTTAGTTTCCATTCTTGTTTTCATCACTTATGGAGCGATGCCTCGACAAATCTGGCAGGCTTTGAATTTTGTTTTAATTGTAAGGATGGTCAATCAACAGCACCTTTTTTATCAAGAATTCATCAAAAATCAGTGCAAACCTTAAAAAAAAATCATTATATGGAGGTTACTTTCAATCAAACAACTTGAGGATGCTTTTCAAATCATGTCTTACACCAGTTTACGTAACTTAACATTATTTTAATTTGACTTAAGTTTCTCAATTCTGTAATTATTTTATCTTTGCTATTTTTTTTCTTTTAGCCATCACAATAAAAATTGTTATAATTAATTCTAATTGTATTTAAAAGCTTGTTTATTCCGATTAACATACTGGTCGGCACGTTAGCACATCTAAGAGCAACGGTTCTCAGTCTTTTTAGTTGCCCCCTATTATCCCTCCCCGGCCTTAAACGTAAGAAAAATTAATAGAACACTTCGCGATCCTTCAGACCAAAACTTAATAACAGTAAATAAGAAAACACTGCACCAGTGACTATATCAAACTATCAAGCCGTCTTGATAGCGACGCGTATGAAAATGTTTGTGAATGTTTAAATGTACAAACATTGACTTGTTTCAACTTGCCACGCACTCCACACAATGATTTCTGCGAGAACGACGTGCTCACGAAATTATAAGCTATTCCGTTTTCTAACGACACAGTAGCATGGCGAATCAGTGAGACGGCTGTCGATGTTCGCGGTCAGAGAATTAAGAAGGTGAATTCAAGTGAATTTTTTGCTATTCAATTTGATGAATCAGAAGATGTATCAAACCTTTCTCAGTTTTTAATGTCGTTACCCAATAAATGTTACGCCTAGGCTATGATAAATGCAGACAAATGACTACTTAAAATCATTGTTTTATTAATCTATAAAACGTCAAATAAACAACAGAAACATAACTTAAACAATTACAGACAGACAAGTGCTAACATCTACCCAAGGCAATTGGGAAAAGAACTCAAAAATACCGGAAGGTACACTGATTAAGTACTACAAGCAATCACTATTCACGTGTTGCGGCCATAGCGTGAAAAACTAATGACCGTAAACTACAGAATGACGAAAGGCATACGGTAAACTTACGTACCGTAGGCGTTACTTGCGTCACATAATGTTCAGTGATCATCAGACACGAGCATGAAAAATAAGATGGATGATTTCAAAAATGAATTGACGTTTTTCTAATAGTTTTTGTTTTGTCAGGTAGGAATGTAATGGATCAATCGAAGAAAATATGTTGTTTTTTCCAACCAATACCTGATCGTGCAAATCTGTTTAACTTTTCTTTTTTTTTTTTTAAATGAGGCTACAGAAAACTATGGCATGAAATGCGAAAAAAAAATTTATAGCAGTATGTAGCTATGGTGCAAAGGCGATAACAGAAAAAAACAGTGGGTTCACGTTAAAATTGGAAATATTGTGTACCAAGGGTGGAGAGGAAAGCACTGCTTCCTTCACAGATATGCTCTTGCCACAAGAGCTGAACAATCTCAAAAATATTTTCTAGGAAGCTATAAATATGGCTAATTTTATTGAAAGTTGACCGTTACAAAGTAGGCTGTTTGCTAAACTGTGTGATTAAATAGGTGAGAAGAAGAAGAAAAAAAACTCTTTTTTCTCACTTAAGTCAGGTGATTATCGTTGGGTAAAGTGTTAACTAGGCTATTTGAATTTTCAGATGAATTAATAATATTGTTAAGGATAAACAAACTCTATTTGATTTTGTTTGCATAATAATGAATCTGTGTTACTTAGATGATATATTTTCGCCTTTAAATGACCTGAATTTGAATTTAAAAGGGCCCGATAAAAACATTTTAACGACAAAGTCCATGCTTCATTAATAAGCTTAGTATTTGGATTATTCACCTATAAATCAAAAATTTTTATATGTTTGCACAAACATTTGATTCTGTTGAGAAAAATTTAGACCATGAAGACCCTATTTTTCACCGTGATTTGGTTAGCATGAGGTCGCATTCACGTGAGCTAAAAATTCACTTGGTCGTAATATTTCCAAACAATGACTTTCCGAAAAGATAAGTACTGAATTCATTTAATACAGTCGAACCCCGTTATAGCGAACTTCAGGGGACCAAATGTTTTGTTCGCTATATCCGGTGGTTCACTATATCCGAACCATTAAGAAAAATGTTAAAGTTCACAAATTATATAACTCATTAGTTGCTAAGTATATTTTATAATGATGCATTGAAAGAATGATAAAATCTATTAAAAATGATCATTAATGAATTAAATTGACTAAAATCGATTACATTAAACTGACACATTACTAATTAAATTAACTAAAAATGAAGACAAATGGAAATATATTAATTTTATCTTTAGATGTTGCTTACTGTTTTGATACAGAAATAATCGGTAATCTTCTGCTGACGTGATGCCGATTTCAAAAACATTTTATGAATTTCTTTGTCCAATACATCAAATGACTCCAACACTTTTCCTTCCACTGTTTGTGTTGACAGAAACTTATTAATTACACTCATCGCTGTTGTAGCATCTGAGATGGTGGAGATTTCGTCATTTATGTGCTCCTCTTCATCAGCATCAGAAGCAGAATCTTCGATTTCAGAATGTTCATTTTAATTTCTTCCACAATATCTTCATCAGTCGGATTTTCAAATGTAATGACTTCATCATCACATGTTTCGAACAATTGCACGCCCAATCTGAGAATGATGAAATTTTGTGATTTTCTATCGACATCGCGATAGGTAAATCTTCATCATCTTCTTCTTCAACATTCTTTGCTTCTTCAACATTCGTTGTATCTTCAACATTCTTAAAAAGTCTGGAAATAATAAAAAAAAAAAAAATTCAGTTGCCTACTGAAAAAAAAATTTTTGTTATAGCCAATTCTTAAGATTTTGGAGGTCGCTATAAAAGGATAAATTAGAATTAAATACAATAGGAAAACGGCGGGACCAAAATTTTCGTTCCTTATATCCGGGAGTTCGTTATATACCAGGTTCGGTATAACGGGGTTCGACTGTATAAACATTGTCGAGGCTGTTATGTTACTTAAGTAAATTATTTTAATTTGGCTTAGTTTTTTTTAAATTTATTTTTCTTCGAAGAATTTCTTTGTTGACTGGAAAGAAGTTTTGACAAATACAGTTTCAATTTAATTTTCTAAATACTTTCGAACAATAAAAAAATAAAAATTTGTTTGAAAAAGTTTTTGAACTCACAAAAAAAATTGATTTAAAGTTACATACTGACTATGGTGTGCTGCATTACATCCTTCAAATCATTGGATAATAACTAAATATTTAATTTCTTTTATTTCATATTGGAATTTTTTAAATTAAAATAAGTTTTCATATAATATTTTATGTAAATATGTGAAGCTAACTCAGTGTGTCAATCCATGAGAAATTATGTTTTTACTCTTACTGTCTTTATTGTGCTATTCGAATATACTTTTATTTTGAATTTGCATTTTGATGTATAAAAATGAGGCATTTGTATTTAAATACTACAGAAAAATTTCAGATTTTTAAGGTTCGTAGAACTTTTTAATCTCTCTAATTCATATATTCGTTGATATTTTATATTTTTGAGTTTTTATTTTCGTAAACAAAATACTATGGTTGTATTTGCTGCTCATTTGCCAAATCGGTTAGAGTCCGTAAAACATAAAGAGGAGAAAAATGATAAAATAATATTTATTGATTTTTATAATTCCTCTGATAATCAAATTCAAGTAAACATCGTAAAATTCATTGTTGCACATGTAGCTTTTATCTGACTTATAAAATCTATAAGACAGAATATCCTTGGAGTAATTGTTATTATTATTATAATTTTTGCTTGACTAAGAGACTTAACCGAGTTGGCAAGTGAAAAAAGTAATAACATTCAATCCAGTCTTCAATTATTTTTTTTTTACTACAGAAAAAAAAATTTAAATAGTTGTTTAATAATTCACAAGTACTTATTTCTGCGGCAGTTAGACTGTCCCTGATTCATTTATTTTACTTTTTCTGTGATGACATGACACTAAACGATTGACTGTTATCATCAAGTACTTCATGCTTCTGCATTTGAATCATTCATCAATGCTTCTGCATTTGAATTGCATTATTAGAACGATTTACATTAGAGTGCGGACTTAACTGAATTGGCTTCTGAAAAAGTTACTAATTATTCGATAACCCCCCTACAAAAAAAAATTGTCATTGAGGGATGTAAATCAAGTGCTTTGACACTAAAATTTCAAAATCTGCACTTATCTGATTTAGCTTGTGAATAGCTCATATCGAACTTCTATTTTTAAAAAAATTCTATTTTCTTCATAGAATTGGTATAGGATTGATAAGACACTTAGTTTCGATATGTGACAACAGATGGCGCCACCACATGCATATCCTCTGTTTTATTTACAAAACTTTCCTTATCAGTAACCGTAAAACTTTCACTCGAAAAAAATATATATCCTGGAATGTATAATATTAACAAATGCCGACTAATTACGCTAAAGAAGGGTACAGCCCAGTATGCACCGATGAATACGACAGCTATTCCCGTTACCAAGATCAAGAGGTGAATATAATATTTTAGAATATTAACTGTTTTTTTTCCTCTGTTGATTCCACCTGTCAGGTGAGTTAAAAAAAAAAAAAAAACAATGTCAGACTTAATAGCGAGATTGAGTCAACATCTACTTGTCATAGGTGGAATACTTATCTTTTGTAACGTCATGTTTTATCAATTTTATTTTCCTTTCATTTTTGGTATTTTTTCACAAGAAGTTTACTTATTTTATATCACTGCAACTTATTTTCAGCACATGACTCGAAACGTGATCGACACATAATTGCAATTTTCTGCAGTAAAAATTTCTAAACACTTCAACTGAAATACCATTATTATTATTATTATTATCATCAATATTGTTGGTATTATTATCATTAATATTGGTATTTTTATTGTTATTATTACGGTCGTTCTTCAGATGTGCGAAATCTCGGGAAAATTTCCGTTGCAGTTGTTTTAGTGTAATATTGTGTGCCATGAGGAAGTCAGTATCCTTCCCCACAGAAAATATTTTCTGTCTACACTTCTGCAAGTCTTTTTCATTAATAACTTCATTTTCTTCTTTTACGAATTGTTTAGATATCTACTACTGCAGTAATTATTGGAAACTCGAGCAAAGTTCCTGTATTTCTCTAAATGTATGAAAAATATTAATTAAAAAAATTTCAGGTAGACTCTTCTACCGAAACTACCGCGGGTTATTAACGTAGGATTACTTATCGTTGCTTACCTCTTTTGTATGTTTATATGTATGTATGTGTTTTGTATATATACGTATCTATATACGAGTATGTATATATGTATCTATATCCGTATATGTACATATATATATACATATATGTGTGTCAAAATTTTGATGCATTTCGGTACTTTTCTGTTTAACCGTTTACTGCTTGTCCAAGAGATACAGACTGGGTTTGGCGCGCTGCCAAAATTATAACTCGCGAGGTACGGACGGACTTTTAGCGTCTGAAATTTTCCTTTCCGGAGGACCGTTATGGGGGGAACGTAATCCTACTTAAAACAGTTAGATAATTTTTATCTTAATATTTTTTCACGTAATGTTTGTTCTGGCTTTAAAGTTTGCAAGACATTTGAAATTATAGTTTTTTGGAATATATGCGTACATTTTAAAAATGACTATCTGTAAAAAAAAAATAAGTAAATAAATAATAATAATAACTGAATTTATTCGTAATGCGATGACGTTTTATGACTAAGGTAACACAGAAGATTCAAATAACCTCAAGTATACCTCCGAATATCGCAGCTACTGTATTAAGGACTCTGGTACCGATCGATTCAACTTTTAACAGGAACCTAAATTCAGCGTATATTTTTTTAGTCATGTGGCCAAAACCTAAATATCCAGACGATACCATATGATTTCGCCCTCTTGTCACTTCTTTTTAGCTTAGTAACGAGTGAAAAGTCAATTTGGAGAGAGAGAGAGTATGTATGTTATTCTGGAGAGAGAGAGAGAGACTGACTTAAAGAAAGCTCAAAAAATTAAACCGTGATCCTTACAAAAATATAAATGTAAGAGAACTTAGAGGATAATCCTCTTAATATTTTCCAAGTAATTCTTGTTTCATTGTATACAGTTTATAAGAAATTTGATATCATGATCAAGTGGCGTGTAGCGTACTGGAAGTATGGTCTTATTTTTTCCCAAGAACCCACAGAGTGCTTGAAACACAGCTGCGTGTTATCGGGGACAGTTTTGCCAGTTTCCACCGGTCTTGAACACGTGGGGTATTAAAAAGCGTTTTCCCACAGATGCAGCCAGTAAAGCTGTCGTCCTAACGATTCTGGAATGTAATAAAGTTTCGGCGTTACGAACAAACTGTCACCAACGATTGCCGACCCCCTCTCTGAGGGAGAGATGCCGCACAGAATCCGCCTTGGGTGGACGTGTTTTTTTTAAGCTCCTGTGTTGGGACTGTATGGGTCCTGTAGCGTGCATTGTAGATCTGCACAGAGTTAAATTGAATATGTTTTAACCTTAAATGTTAATTTTTTTTGTTTGTAAATAAATTTCCTCGTTAAGTTTCTGTTTTAAAAATTGGTTTTGCATTTTATTTAGGACTCTGTCTTTCTTTGTTATGGATCCCATAGTAGTAATTTTTAGCAACGTCTCAGAGAACCGCCTTACCTACTTACCGTGACGCCACAGGCGTAATAGTTTTAACAATAAAAGTGTGTTAAAAAAATTTCAAGTAATAGCCAGTGATGACTGAGGTAACGTACAGATTTCAAAATACCTAAAATATGCCTTCAAATATAACGGATAAAGGAGTGTAGTAACAATAGATTCAGAATTTAACCAGGAATCACCATGTAATCAATATATTTTCGATCGTATAACCAATAAAAGTAATGACCAATTAATGAAAAATTACAATTTCCTTTTCCCTTCACCGCTTTTTAACTTGGTGAAGTGTGAAATGTCGAAACAACCCGCCACTGACCACAAATAATGATCATTCGATTTCTTGTACTGGATACAGGTAATCGGTGCTATGTCCTGACCATCATGCTGTATATTTGAGCCTTTCGTGGGCTGGCGCCAAAATCCTTCCTTTTCACTTGAAATTCTAAAATGCCTTCTTTCCACTCGAAAAAGTAAAATAAAATTAGTAAACTATGGAAATGCCAGATAACTTTGTAAATGTTTGTATTAGACATCAGCTTCTCACCTATTTCCTATTTCTTCAAAATTTGCTATCCGCCTACTTGGTGCCCCCATAATAAAATGGACAGTAAACTGCGGCGTAGTATAGGCAAATGTTTGACAAGTGCCACCTCTTTAAAAAAAAAAAAAAAAAAAAAAAAAACTTCAAAATGTGCTTTATACTCAAAATGACGACATGCTTCACCGAGCTGTCAGTTTTTTTTCCCCTGTGTTATGCCCATAATTGAAACATGTGACGTTTTAACGTGACAGTACACTGCTCACAATCAAGGATAGTTTCCGAATGCTATTTGTCAGTCAAGCTTTATTTCACAACTGATTGCTTTCACACTTGGGAGTTTAATCTTGATTGTTTCAGAAGTGTATATAATGCAGTGGCTGCTACAATTCATTAGGAAATTGTAGACTCTCTCGTGAGAAAAGAAAAGACAAAACTTTTGTGCTCGAGGAATAAACAGGAAATCCAACGTAAATAAAGCACAAATAGCAGTAAGGTGCAATTTTGCATACGGCCGTTTTTCGAAACGGCCGTATGCAAAATTGCACCTTACTGCTATTTGTGCTTTATTTACGTTGGATTTCCTGTTTATATTCTCTTGAGAACTTCGAAACTAGCTTCTACGTCTAATACCGGGCCTTCTTGGTTTAAAAAGGCTCGGGCGTATAACCCCATCTCTTCCTTCCCAGACCTGCTTCTAAATGAACGTGAAAATAAATCAAATGCATGTCTTGTTTAGAATAATTTTCTTTCAAATTTTAGTCAACTAAACTTCTTTCATGACCGGATGAATACTGCCTCATCAATCTTCTCGACTGTTACGACAGACGCTTTGTTAACGTTGTCCGTAGCCACCATGCTCTCTCTCATTTCCATGTTTGTCCTGACTCTCTTCATGCTTGTTTGGAAATTATTTTAATTGTGGTCTTTCAAAGAAGCTTGTAAGCAGATGTAAACTAACAGAAAAAAAATATCTGAAGGAAATTGGCAAGGCTACTTTAGAGGCGAAAAATAGTTTTAAAAAAAACGAAACGTAAATCATTCACAAATAGGAAGGATAATTCATTTATAAACAAGTAGCGCTAGTCTTAGAATGCATGTTTTGCTTGATTCTGAGCCCGATATCTTTATTTTGGTAAAAAATTTGCCGGGAACAATGACTTTTAAAATAGACTTCAGAAAGCTGTATTTTGCAATACTGTCGTCAGCTGTAATTGCAAAATGTTCCTATGCATCAGAATTTGTTCATCTCGAGCTATATAATACTTTTACGATCTCTCTGATTCTTTCGTTGAAAGAATGTCCTTTTTGTTTCTGCTTTTTATGCACAAGTATTTCAGCTTATGGCGAAATTCGCAGATTTTGCAATCTAAAGCACCACGTTGTTCAATTGATATTTTCCTTTTATTGTGGGATAGACCTTGAAAAAATAGATTTAAAAACACTGGAATTATCAGCAGAATTAAAGCAGATAAATATTGAATTTCGCATACGATAAAGGAACAAAAACTGTCTTTATCTTTTAAAAGGAACAAAAGTAAAAGAAGTTGGTAAAAAATAATTATTTTTATGGAATATTCTACTTAACAAACTATTACCATTTATGGAAAATATATTTGGAGAGGACCATTGGGAATTTAGAAACAGAAGGTCCCCATCTGAGCAAATATTCAATATACGACAAATCCTTGAAAAATATAGAGAACATGGAATCGAAATTCACCACCTCTTTATTGATTTTAGGACGGCATATGGTAGTATCAATTGAAAATACTAGAAGCTATCAGAGAACTAGGCATCCCAGAAACTCTTGTTAGGCTTATTGCCCCCACTTTGTAGGAAAGAAAGCTAAAAGTTCGAAATCGGGGCTGTATCTGAGAACCAATAGAAATGAAAACGGGGTAAAGCAAGGGAATGCATTGGTTTGTCTCTAATTCAACATGGCGCATCAGAAGGTAATCAGAGATTAAAAAATTAACAGGAAACATTTTTTAACAGAACAATACAAATTCTTGCATACGTTGACGATATCGCCATCATTGCAAGAACATCCAAAGATCTGAAACAAGCCTATACAGCGTAGGAAAACGAAGCAAAGGAAATACATTTTACGATCAATTAAAGTAAAACTAAGTCTATGGACCTAAATACACCTTATTGAAAAACAACAAACACAGATACCTCTCTCGAAATTCATACACATAAGTTTGAAAAAGTTGACAGTTTTATGTATCTGGACTCTGAGGTAATCATCAACAATGGCATAACTTCAGAAATACAGAGAACATTCGCCTCAGCCAACAGATGTTTAAATAGGTTAAAAAATATCTAAAATCCATCTTTATAAAACAAAATAAAGATACAAAAGTCTAATCATATTTATATTTTCTTATTCATCGGAACATGACCGATGAAAAACGAAGTAGTACTAGCAGAACTTCAACAAAAAATTTTGAGATGTGTCTTTAGCAAAGTCCAGATGAATGGTAAGTGACGTGGAAGATTTAACCTGGTGCTATACCGAATGTATAAGGAGTCTGGTGCCATCAACTACATCAAGACTCAAAGAAGGGGATTGGCCGTATAAAACGGAGGAGAGAAACCCAAGGAAAATATTTCTGGTCATGCCAATCGATGCTCGATCAAAAAGTAGCCCTAGACTGAGATGAGCTAACTCCAAAAGGATCCTGTTCAAAAAGACCTCACCATTTTGAAAGCTATGAGTTGGGAAACTATCGCTGATAACAGGTAATCTTGGAATAGGCTCCTAGAGAAGGCCAAGTCCCAACCCGAGTTGTGGTGCCACTGAAAAAGAAAAAGAATTATACGCAGATTTTAAAATTTGTGTTGTCATTTATACTTGTGAAATGACTTGCAACAGATGAAATGTAAGACAAAAATATTTTTTGTGGATGAACGTAGACAATAATTGTCATTATACTCACATCGATACCAAAAAAATAAAATGTATCAATGATTTCCATAGAATATATACAGGTATAAAATCATATTACACTAAAATAATTAATCCATTTCAGGTGTCAAAATTATTAACTCACAGGGGCAGTTACATTATAATATCAATACCTAGTTAAATAGGGATTATTGAAGAAGCTTAAGAATATTTACTGTAATAAGTAAAAATTAAACTCAGCTTTTAGATCTTAATTATCAATACGTTACGTTTTTCCTGATCTCATACTTGTTTCCCTCATTTTGGGGCTATATTTCTTGTTAAGTGATTAGATACCTGACAATACCCAATTACAGATTTACTTAGTAGAAATTAACGTCACTACAATTCAGCATATCGTATCGATTTTTTAAAATTAAATCTACCGTACAGAAACGTTGCACACAGTGTTATCAACGGAGAATGTCCCCTTCTAAAGAAAGAGACAAAGACACGATGAGGATTCAAGAATGCGATATCCATACGGGGTCTAGGGAACTCAGACGTGCCGTGGGGGTTTAAGAAACTACACCTTCTACGAAACGGCGAGATGATCAGTGGTGCGTTACAGTATATTTTCGTTTAGAGAGTTTAACACATTTTAACGTACAAAGGTGTAGGATCATTATTATTATACTTTAATGAGTTTAAACATTATATGACAGCTAAATCAATAACTTAAGCTGCATTTTAGTTGACCCCTATTGAGAACTTTAGAGATCATAAGTCAGTTAAAATAGAGCTTAAGTTCTTGATCTAGAATATAACATTTGAGTTCCTTTAAGTATAATAATAATAATCTTACACCTTTGTAAGTTTAAATACAGGGTGTTTCAAAAAGAATCCTCCGATTTGAAATGAGTAAATTATGAAAAATATTGAACATAGTAACTTAAAATTAATTTTATATTACATGGTTAATCATATAAGATTTTTTACAAACCAAATTGAAGGTGCTCAATATGGTCACCTTTGGATGCACGACATATGTCTATACGGTAGGCAAATTCGTCCCAAAATTTTGCGAGCATGTCTGCATACACTGCTTCAGCGGCTATTAAGCGTACACATACAACCCGTGTCTTGGAATTGTTTATACCATCACCCAATGCTCTGAGAGGTAGGAATTTCAATCTACCAGAATTTTGTCGACGAAAATCACGCTGAACAGTTGTTACGGACTCTCACTTCGCGAAGCGTAGAACATAAAATGATTTCTGTTGTGCAGTCGCCATCTTTGCAAACACTGAAGTGGCGGGCGAAGAAAGAGCGTTAGCGTTACTTGTCGCAATTGCGTGAAACTCAAAATTTCCCACTTTCTGCCTATACATTATTCGAACAAAACGGATTAAAAGATGAATAGTTATTATTTTTTTTAATTTGAGGATTCATTGATTTCTGTTGTACAGTCGCCATCTTTACAAATACTGAAGTGGCGGGCGAAGGAAGAGCGTTAGCGCAACTTGTCGGCAACTGCGCGAAACTCGAGACTTCCTTCTTTCTGCCTATATATCATTCGATCAAAACGGATTAAAAGATGAATAATTATGATTTTTTTTTAAATCGGACGATTCTTTTTGAAACACCCTGTATATTAAAATCTCTTAACGTAAAAATGTTGTAACGTACCACTGTTTGTCTCTCCGTTTCGAAGAAGTGTGGATTCTGAGCCCCCATGGCTAGTTTATTCCCTAGACCCCTGATGGATATCGAGCGTAGGAGTATTTTCGAGCGGCGACCTTTCCCAAATGCAGCTAAAAAAAAATCATGATGTCTAATAAATAATGATGACAACACGAACTTTTATCTGTTCTGTAAAAACATTTTTTACCCACTTCTTTTACTTTAGCTAATTTTAAAAGCTATAGACTATTTGTGTTATTTCATGAGATTTCTTTCGTAATAACTGTCGTTTGCTAAGTCAATATTTTTCTGTTTACATTCTGCTAGTACTGAAGAGTGAACAAATATTTTTTTTTCCATCTTAATTATTAAACGTATTTTTAGAAGTTACGTCAGTTTCAGTAACTGGAGTGGGTAAGACAAATATCAGTGCCCCCAATATTAAGGCAAAAGGTAAATTAAATAAAGGAGTAATCTTGATAAGAAAAACATTTATTCGCGTGTCACTATCTGAACTTAATATTTCGGCTTAAGTTGAGAGAGATATGCTGAAGATGCGGATACTAAAGAGAATTCTTCCAACAAAAGGGTCAGTGAGGTCATA